>CM035108.1:36738378-37161065 GCA_020205505.1 Panax japonicus
TGGTTCTATATATAATATAGCCACATTGCACTTTACACTTCATATTATGCATATAGGTAGTTACTATACATATACACTTAATTATCACATGCTTGTATACAACAATTAATAAATTATTTATCTTACAAATTAATTAACTAATCCCTTCCTTATTAATCAATGACATTATTAATCTTTATAACAATTAAGAATCTTATTATATTTATAAACACGTTGCTCATTGCTATTATATCTCTTATACTAATAATAGTCACATACTATTAATCACCATTAATATTTAACCGAAATTCTTTAATAACAAATAACAATTAATATAGATTAATTGTTCGCTTAGCAATTCTTTCATTAATTAATATATTCATTAATATTTCTCATCACCATGTCACACAAGGCTTTCAACGAGTTCATCACCCATTCCATATATTATCAATTATTCAATATAATGGAATTGACTCATCTTGTAACACAAAATCATTTATATTCAAATAAATATTCATTTCCATTAATTTGTTCATTTAATAAGACGTGGAATTTCTCGGGTATTACAAGTGGAAATCGACATTTATTTCGATAAAGTAATATTGACCAATCGGATAATTAATCGGATAAATGAGCAATTAATTGCTATTAATTCACATGTTTATAACTATTTGTTCACATGTATTTACTATTGATTCACATGCATGTACTATTAGGGGAAGTGGTGCAAGATTGATAATACTTGCATGACTAAATTAAAAATGGAGGTATAGATGAAGGTACTATACTATAACTATTTTTTTCACATGTATAGAACTATTGATTCACATGATTGAACTACTGATTCACATTATGTACTATTAGTGATGGTGGCGCAAGTTTGATAATACTTGTAGGAAAACAATTCGCAAGAAGGCAGTAAGAACAATACATTCATCGTTAGCACATGGGATAAAGTATGATGTGTTGAATGAGATTGATCCGAAAAAATTGTGGCAAAAACTTGAGTTATGCTTCGAAGTCTCTAACGAATAGATTGTGCTTGGAGATGGAATTGTACTCCTTGAGGATGGATGAAGGGATGAATCCATGATCATATAAATGATTTTAGCATGTTAATATCTCAATTGTTGGATACGGATGAAAATTTGAAGATGAGGAGAAGTCTTTGCTCTTATTGTCATCTTTGCCTAAGTCTTACAAGTCGATGGTGCAAACACTATTGGTGAAAAAATCAACTCTGATTTTAGATTAGGTGGTTTCTATTTTACGAGAAAGTCAAAATTTGATGGGAGAAGAGAGTAATAACATTGGTGAACAAACGTTAACCGTAGAGGGTTCTAATCGAGGGAGACGTCAATGGAGAGATATATAATAGTAGAGGAAGATTAAGATCCAGGCCAAGAGATTATAATGATAGAGAGTACTACTATTGTGGAGAGAAGGGTCACATCTAATACTAATGCAAAACATTAAGGGAGGACATGAAGAATTTAAGGAAGTATCAAAAAAAAATTAAAGGACAAAGAGAAAGTTGAAGATGCTAATTTGTTTAGTGAAAATAAATAAGTTATTTTAACGGTTAAGAGTGATTATAATGAAGATGGATGGGTATTGGATTCTACGACTTCTATGCATATATGAAAGGAGAGAGATTGCTTTGAGAGTTTGCAAGAAGGTGGAGAATTTGGCTATATCAATGTGGTGAATAAAGAGAGAGTGAAGATTGAAGGCGCTGGAAATGTTCATTTAAAACTTCATGATGGTTTTATGGAGATTCTTGAGAAGATATGTTATGTCCCTGGTTGTGATGGTTTTATGAAGGCGCTGGATATGTTCGTTTAAAACTGTTAGGTAACTCCTCGAATTCTATTCAGAAAAGAATTGCTATTATAGAAAGGAAGTTGTCTTATTTTTAATAGGTGTCCTATTATGAGAAAGAATCTTATTTTTGGTAGAAATATTATTTTGGAAGTAGTCCTATTTATAGTAGGTATATTTATTATGTAAGAGTGTCCTAATTAGATTAAGAAAAGGGAGTTTTTGTCAATCTATAAATAGAGTATTGTGTTTAGAGAAAGTTAGAACACAACCAAGAGGTAGTAACATCCTAGAGAGTTGAGAGAGGGTGTAATTGGATTTTGGGTTGTTGTGTGAGGGAGTTTTTTCAGCTTTTATTCCGTGCAAAAAGTTGTACTGTAGAGATTAATATATTGAAGTTTGTTTTGTGATTGAGGACCAAACTACGTTAAATATTTTGTTATTTTTCTTTCAGTGTTAATTTTTATTTTGCATGACTTAATTCCCAATATATATATATATATATATATATATATATATATATATATATATATATATATATATATATACTAGGGTTAACCCTTGCCTCTGGCACTACGAATACTCGTGTAATTATTTAATACCTAAAGATGAATCTAAATGAAAAATGTGAGTTACAATGTTTAAAGAGTATATATTTGATAAAAATTAGAAAATTTTGTAAATATCTATTGTAAATAAGAAAATTTCTAATGAAGATAGACATCCCACCCAAAAAATAACGAAGTCAAGAATTTTGCCACAAATTGTATCTACATGCTCATTATTTACAAATCGAGACTGGCAAGAAAAAATAAATTTGTTTAGGAAACAACTAAAGCCAACATCCACATTCACTCAACAATAAAATTGACCTAGGCCAGTTAACCATATTTATTAAATTCGAAACAATCCCAATGCCAATGACCTTCATATTTTCTTTAAGCACATTTGAAAGCACTCCTCCACACCTATATGCTATTGATTCCCTTCATTTAATTTGCAATTTTAGATGGAACTTGGATTAATTAGTAAAACTAATTTAAGCACAATCAATCATACAAATATGTCCACTAATCACTGAATACTATTCACTGATACATTAACGGGTAAAAGCATTGTAGTAAGAAAATAGCATAATGATACCCACTTGCTTAAAAGGTTCATGTGCACCAAATTGGTTTGGAGCTCCTTTGCCTGATTAAAGAAAAAATAAAATAAAATAAAAACTTCAAAAATAATTGACCCAACCGCCAAAAAAGGTAAATTTGGTCAAACATATAGCCAAAAAAATCATCTGGACCGTCTAAAATTTGGAATAAAATCCATTGTCCATGAACACAGCTAGAATATATATATTGTAACAACAAATTCACCACAAAACTCTACAAATAATTATGTACTTTACCTTTTTACAACACCACAGTTGGGCAATACGAAACTCATATTACAAAATGTATTAGAAAACAACTCAGTTAACAAAATGAAATGTAGACAGACAGACTACTAAACTTTGAGGAATACCAGCTTGCGACATGACGATTAGTTCTTAAAGACAGAATACTTGGAGAATATATGTAAATGAAAAATGAAATTGTTGGATTTTAGCCTTAATCCATAACTTGTTGGATTTTGGCTTTTTCTCAATAATAATATCTATTTTTACCTATGCCAAAAACAAAAAATGAAAAAAAAAAGAGTAAGAGGCTTGTTTTCTAATGTATGGTATAAAGTAGCAAAACAGTGGTAAACAGTTGAAAAAACATGAACAATGATGCATTTGAAAACCATCATTCATTTTCTTTTTGATTCCCTTTATATAGGTTTAGGAGATGAGTTTGTGTTGTTACGGAGCGGCATGTTTTTTTAGTTTAATTTTTGAAAGTAAAGCTCAACAATGGGAAGATGTCTCGAGGATGTTTGAGAACCGGTTGCTTTGCAAAAGAATGAATGAGCGTAGACAGACTTGACTCTATTTTTTTCGTTGCATTCATTTTTTGTTTCAGGTTTATTGGTTGAACCGGGTATACCACTAATTTTGTAATCTTCTTGTGCTTTAGTTTTTTAATACCGAGAGGGACAATAAAAGGCAGGAGATGGGCTTTTTTTTGGGGGGGATATGGGGAGGGAGGGGATTTGGGGAGAGGCTACAGCTGTACAAAATTGAAATATAATGCATAGACAGGTAAATAATTTTTAGATAATTTATATTAACCCTCTTGATGGGAACCGACAAATAGGATTTGTGGACCCCTTAGAAAGAAGCTATCAGAGGCGCATTTTGTAGCAAACCTGGACTTAGCATAGACTTCTCCTGACCTCCCTGTTACATGCAGCCCAAAGAGATGGTCGCCCCAGATATCATATTTAAAGTCATCTTCATTCCATTTCTTATCTAGCGTTTCAACTGTTGTTGGGTCACCAAGTTTTGATCCTGGAGCCCGTGCATGCGGGGCAATAGAAGACGTTGAAGCCAGAAGGGGGAAAGCAAAAATCGAATTAGGGGCAGACTTGCCTGTTGAAGGGAAGGTTGCAAAAGACAACAGAACAGGTGTAGCCTTTTGTCTTGGTGTAGGAGGCTTCTCTTGAGTAAGGCAAGGCATACTACTGCTACTAAACTTCCTAGAACTAATGGGCTCCAACATGTTTTCTATCGATCCAAGACAAACTAAGTTGACATCATGTAACGAAAAAATATATGACCAATTCAATCAATAACAGAAAACCAAGAAAAAAGTTGGTTTGTATATAATAATAATAATAATAATAATAATAATAACAATAATAATAATAATAATAATAATAAATAATGAGATTTACCTATGGCAATAAGGTGGGAAATTGATAAGTCCTTACTTAAAATGAGATTTAACCCAACATTACCATAATCCGGAAACTTACAACAGGAACACAAAACTCAACAAAGATTTGATACAGAACAACTTAAAAACAGGGGAAAAACTCTAAGGAAAAAATGATGGCATGTACACAATCACAACTGAATATGAACATATATGAGTGAGTGAGTGTGTGGAGCAGAAAAGAAAAGCCCTAGAGTTGAGCACTTGAGCTGATGATTCGGAGAGAACTTAGCAGTCAAATCTATTAATTTCTCTCCTATTGGGATGTAATAATAACATCAAATTTGAGAGTGGTTCTATTAGATCATTTATGTATATTTGTTGGACTTTGCCACTTTGCTATTATTGCGTCATACCTAGACGAACCTCAATAAATACACAAAAGATTTATGAAACAACACGTGTACAGCAGGACTCTTCCTTTACTTTTTTCTATCAATTACGTGGTAAGTTTTGAAATTTATGGTAATACATAATAGCAACAGGACTCTTTTTTAGAATTGGTATCCACGAACACGAAATTTCAGAAGGTATGGGGGTGCATTTGCGTTTCAAGTGAAATCAAAACTTGACCTCATTCAAAATGGTAACGATGAATTTCAGACAATTAAAACCCTGGTTTAATAAAAAAAAAAAAGGTTAAAATGTTACCATTCATTTTAGGCCAAAAAAAAATTAAGTACATATAGCTCAAAATATTTGACAAATTAATTCACAAAAAACTGAAATATTGTTTTGGCACCACCAGGCACTATAATTAGAAACAATTTTAATACTTTTTCTAAAATTGAAATAAGTTAGTTAAAAAAAGTACAACGTACTAATTTGTACTCTACTAACTCTAAGGGTTAGCATATGTACCTGTTCACCTAACATTTGGACTGCTCTATATAGCAACCTTACTGTGTCCATGGAGATTAGAGGCGTTGCTAATTACAACAATAAGAGCATGCTAAACTTCATCTTTCACATAATTTCCAGCCAACTAAGCATAGCATGAAGATCAGTACTTTTTAGGAAGAAAATGCTTGATAATAAACATAGAATATAATTTATAAAAGCTCAAATGATGAAATAGAAAACAACAGCTGCAGCACTTACCCATTATATTGAGTTAAAACAATAGCAGAAGACAATTGTGTGAAAGAAGGACAACTTTGAGGTGCAGTAGCACATCTAATAAATTGTAGCATAAAGGTGTGTGCAACTTAGATAACTAACAATATAAAAAGTTTAAATTCTGCAGGTTCAATTCTATGGCTACAGAACATAAAGGACACTTGATCAACATAAAATAATAAAAACAATGTAAAATTAGAATTGATAACTGTGTATTCTGCAATATATATTAAACTATACTAATCAGTTTCAACACATGCAGTTCATAAATTTGAGATATTAAAAATTATCAAGCATCATATATTTTCAAAGGTGTCATCTAGTAAACATTTAGAAAATGAAACTGTCGTGCATTGATTTATAAACAGCTGTTGGTGACATAATATGACATAATAATACAAAATCTGAGCATACATATAAGAGATATCTAATGTGAAACTTCAATAATATGTTCTATTCAGACATCCCCAATCAAGCCATGTGATTTATAAACTGTAAAGTAAAGTAAAATTTCCATTCAAAGAACCACAATAACAATAAACACAAAACACAAATAGAAAATGCTAAAGAAATCTACAGTTTGCACCATTGTGCAAAGTCTAGAGAAAACAAAACCATTAGCTTCATTGACTACTAATTAAAATTTTCATGAAACAGGAAATAAAAATAGAAGACTTGAGGAAATAAACATCTGTCTCTAGGAAAACCAAAAACCAATTAAATAAAACTCAGAATGTCACAAAAAACACTATGAACGTTCATTTTCTTCAAGTACGTTGTGAATCCATATGATTAGCAAAATTACGAGACCTATATACAGTAATGGCAAACTCATAAATAGAGTCGTGTATACACATTATTACACATTGTTGTACAAAAATCTACAAAACCCACAAAAGGTAAAAGCCAAAATATAATGGGCTTGCTTCAAAAATCTACAAAACTCAGTCGAGCTAAAAGTGAAAATAATGAGTTTTACTTTAAACATGTATAAAACCCACAAAAGCTAACAAAAGCTTAACAACATAAAGGGGCTTGTTTCAAAAATCTACAAAACCAACAAAAGCTAAAAGATAAAACATAATGGGTTTGCTTCAAAAATCTATAAAAAAGCTAAAACATAATGGGGTTTGCTTAAAAAATCTACGAAACCCACAAAAATCTAACAAAACCTTCAGCAACACAAAGGGTTTTTTTTTTTAAATCAATAAATCGAAAAAAGCTAAAAACGTAAAGAAGAAGAGACTTACCCTGGTGGAGTAATATCAGAACTAACAGCAGCAGCCATGAATTCCACAAACAGGGAAAAAGAGAGAAAGCAAACACAAAGAAGAGAGAAGAAAAGTTGTGACCATACTACAAATCCAAAAGGGAATCCATATAAATCAACAGAAATAGAAAGAAATCTTTCTCATTAAAAGTCCCCATTATTTCACCAAAAACAAAAATAGTAATTTGATTTTCTATAAATTTGTCACCGTTTCTCATTTCCACTATGAGTTACCATGATTTACAATGACTGATTTGTTCAAGTGAGTTGTGTATAATTTCAAGTTTGAAATCCACGCCTTCGTAATGTACCTTGATACTCCACAAGAGACTTTAGCAATTAAAAAAATCAAATTTATGTGCCTCTTTTTATTGCCATCAATATATGCTAAGAATATAATTCCATAACATTATATATGTGTATGCAGAACTTACAAAATTTTCAAATTTGCCAAGTTTGCAAGTTGTGCAGGAATTCCTCCCGTAAGATAATTATTATTTAGATACCTACACATTTGAGTTGAACGCGGACCATAAATAACTATATGGGCAAAGTGAATATCATTTGAAGTAGTTCAAATTTCATTCACTTATAGGTTGCAAAGAACTGGAAATCACCCCTCAATACGAATGAGTTCCCTAATAAATAGTTGAACCAACACCTAATAAATTCAAGAATAAGTTGCATATTATAAAAATGATAGAGCAAGTGCATAAAACTAAAGACCATATCAAAAGATAAATAGGAAACCAAAATCAGTAAACAGGATAGAAGATAAGCATCCACAAAAGCCACAAAGTGAACCAAAATTACATGAAATGTAATGATTTTAGGTTGATAAGTGTGGGCATATATAATTAGACTTATTGAAAAAAGAAAACAATAAATTAATCACCTTACAAACAACAAACATTAGAAAGAAAAAAAATTGGGGAAAACTAAGTTGAAATCATGTAACAAAAAAATATATGACCAATTCAATCAATAACAGAAACCCAAGAAAAAAGTTAGTTTATATATAATAATAATAATAATAATAATAATAATAAAAGAAAATAATGAGATTTTCCTATGGCAATAAGGTGGAAAATTGATAAGTCCTTACTTAAAATGACACAATAATCCACCTATCCTCAAGGCTTTCCTCTTGAACCTATTCATTAATGAAAACGGCTTGAGTCTTGACAATATCTCCAAGAGGGACATTTGGAGCCTTTTTAAAATTTAGGAGCAAGGGATTGTGACGCCCCCAAATTTGGGTATCTTCCAACCCGACATATGGTGCTCCACTGTACTAACATCCATACAGTCATTCTATTGAAATACAATAAAAATGAATGTAATTACTATCTTTTTATTACAATTAAAGTATAATCCTTCCCAGGTTCATAACTGGTTACATCGTTCATTGTTTATAATGTATAATACATACAAACTTACTAAACTATTACACAATGCCTAAGCATCCATATTAGCTTTGCCCTTATCTCTCTTGGCATTCATAGTACGTTCATCCTTAACTGCAATTATATAATTCATGCAAGAAGTGAGCATGACAGCTCAGCAAGTTTAATCAAGGATAACAGTAATACCACATTCATGAATTATATAACAATTCTAAAGTATAGGAATAGCTTTAATACACTTATGAAGTGTACAAACATTACCCCTTTAGGTCCCTAAACAAAAAAAGTTCAAAACCTAAGTCACTATCAACATTCTTGAACTCGCGCTGCAGCGCGACCCACGCAGTACTAGACTGGCACTGCGGCGCCAGTTAGCAGCGACTGACTCCCGTCTCGCCACTGTGGGGCGAGACAGTGGCGCTGTGCGACATTTAGCAGTAGAAAATACCATGTGCCAGCGCTACAGTGCGGCAAATTTACACTATGTCAGGCGCCGTGGCGCCAGAACTCAATACCAAATTTCTAACAATTTTTAAAAATTTAGCGAAATTCCCGGGGCCATAACTTCTTCGTTATAAGCCCGATTTGGTCCGTTCAAAAGCCTACACGGCACAAATAACATACTCTACTCGTTCATATAAGAATTCGACACTTTTGAATCCAATAACTCAAAATTCATTATTGAGTTCATTTTCTGGACGTTCGTAAATGTTAATGAGCGTTCAGTGCTCGTTTTCTTCGTTTTAAGTCAAAATTTGACGATTCTCGAACCCACAACTCTTAATCACCCTATCTCACGTGTTGACATTGAAAACCAACATTTTCAAGTCTCACGGCAACTTTTGACCTCCCATCCAAAATTTTTACATTTTTGACGTTTAACGTCTAATTACGTAAAATTCGCCATAACTTCGTTACTAGGGTTCTCTAAGCCAAATCACATGGAATACTCCATGGATTTCATATTTACATCCTAACCAAACAAGATGCATATATTAACGTATTGATGGAGTTCAATCGTTTATAAACAATTGATCTCAATAAACAATATTTTCATGGTTCAAAACTATATTAAACCTTATGATTCTTATAATCTCATGACTTGTAGAGATTGAATCTATGGTAAGTCATCTTTAATCCATCATACAAGATATATACCACCCATTATATGATTCTCTAAGATAAAAGAAAATATAAAAGAGATAGAATGAGAAGTAAGGAGTATTACCTTAAAAACTCTTAGTGTTCTTGAAAAACTTCTAATGAAAACGCTTCAAAGTAGAAGAATGATTTAATTCTAGCTCTTTTCTCTCTCAAATATATTGGTTGAGCAATTGAAAAACTCCCAAATGAATCAACCTAGCTTTCTATTTATAGAAAACAATAGGAAGGGCTTTTTGGTCCAATATCCCACCTCCTTACTATTCATGTGTGGTCACCAAGTAAAATACTTGGTGACCAAGCCTTATGCTTGGCTTGCACACCAAGGTGGTTAGCCCACCACCCCATGGGTTATCCCCATGGGTTTTACCCATTTGGTGACCCACTGGTTCGATCCACGGTACGATTTTAATGAATTGGTCTTAATTAAATTTATAATGGGCCTTAACTTGGGCTTACCCCACTAACCCCTTGGGCTTGGTCATTCAATTGATTGGGCTAATCATAATCCAACACAATTAAATTAGCCATTAAGTCTTAACTTAATTCTATAATACGAATCGTATCCTATACATACAATTCACATATTCTCTCCGTATACTACTCGTACAATAATCATATTGTACTTCGTATTTACTCAACGTATTATACATAGATACTAAATAGTATCATAAATATATAACACTCGCATTAATCCTAACGTCATTCCTTCTACGCATATTATTTCCTTCTCGGAAATTAATATACTTAACCCTTAGGTTTTAAGTCAGTAGGCAAAAACTGCGTTTGCCATAAATGAAATATTATCAGATATTCCATCCAATCTCAATATTCTATCATCACGCGTTTCTCGGAATTTCAAAATAATTCCCCGAATAGAAACGGATGAATAGTGTTCTTACGAAAATTTCTCGAAAAATAATTATTTTTGTCTTGGAAATTCCAAACAAATAATTCTAGCACGAAGCCAGAATACTAACCACGTTAGCACATTCTAGGTCATAGAATGACCTTCACATACCTTACTCAAATAATAATCAATTAAATTCATTTAATTCACATAATCAAATAAAAATTTAATTGTCATAAAAATTCGATTTTCTCGGGCGTTAAATTCTCTCCCCCTTATAAGGATTCTGTCCTCAGAATCTTAGCTTATAATTACATAAACAAATGAGGAAAATTTTCCATCATTTTACTTTTGAGCTCCCACGTTGCTTCTTCAGCATTGTGGTTTCTCCATAATACCTTCACTGAAGGTATTACCTTATTTCTTAAAACTTGTTCCTTCCTATCAATAATTTGAACTGGAAGTTCCTCGTAGGAAAAGTCTTTCTCTATCTGAATAGATTTATACTCTATTACGTATTTATAGTCCGGTTTATAAGGACGCAACACTGACACATGAAACACATTATGAATGCGTTCCATTTTTGGAGGTAAGGCTACTTCATAAGCCACCTCTCCTACCATTCTTAAAATTTCAAAAGGTCCTACAAACCTTGGACTTAACTTCCCCTTCTTTCCAAAATGTATCTTCCCCTTCCAAGGCGATACTTTTAGAAAAACAAATGATCCTACATCGAATTATCTCTTTTCTCTATGAGGATCTACATACTTCTTCTGCCTATCTTGAGCAACGACTAATCGAGTACGTATTAACTTCACCATGTCCGTCGTCTGCTGTACCAACTCAGGTCCCAACATCCGACGTTCACCCACCTCATCCCAACACAATGGAGTTCAGAATTTCCTTCCTTACAACGCTTCGTAAGGCGGCATGCCTATACTAGTGTGAAAACAATTGTTGTACAAAAATTCCACCAATGGTAGATATTTGTTCCAACTCTCTTTGAAATCCATAACGCAAGATCTTAACATATCTTCTAGCGTTTGAATTATCCTCTCACTTTGACCATCCGTCTGAGGATGATACGTCGTACTCAATCTTAATTGTTTTCCCATTTGCTCTTGCAAACTCCTCCAAAAGTTCGATGTGAATCATGGATCATGATCTGACATGATCGAAACAGGTACTCCATGTCTGGAAATAATTTCCTTGACATACAGCTTAGCTAACTGATCCTAGTTATACTTGACTCCTATTGGTAGAAAATGAGCCAATTTTGTTAATCGATCCACTATCACCCAAATAGCATCATATCCTTTTCTGGTTGTCGGAAGTCCCACCACAAAGTCCATTGTGATGTGCTCCCATTTCCACTCTAGAATTTCTAACGGTTGCAACAACCCGCTAGGTCGTTGGTGTTCAGCCTTAACTTTTTGACAAGTTAAGCACCTACTAACGTATTCTGCTATCTCCCACTTCATGTTCGGCCACCAAAAGTTCTGACGAAGGTCTTGATACATCTTCATAATACCGGGATGTATCGAGTACCTCGAACTATGAGCCTCTATCATTATTTCCTCCTTTAATTCGGGATTATTTGGAACCCAAATTCTTCCTTCAAAATGAAGTAATCCCTCCTTATCGAGGTTATACCTAGTCTTCTCTTCATCTTCTACCCTCTTCTTCATCTGCTTGCATTCCTCGTTGCTCGATTGTACTCCCCTAACCCGCTCCACTATGGTCGATTGGGTTTCCATGGAAAATAACATTTCCACTGCTTCCTCCGGTAACTTAACTTCTAATTCTATTCTGGCCATCGATGTTATCAACTCATTCTGAGTTGTCAACATTGACAGTTTCTCTCTACCCTTCCTACTTAGCGCATCGGCTACTACATTTTCTTTTCCCGGATGATATAAAATATCACAGTCATAATCTTTTATTAACTCTAATCACCTTCTTTGTCTCATGTTCAACTCCTTCTGTGTGAAGATATATTTCAGACTTTTGTGGTCCGTGTATATCTCACACTTCTCACCATAAAGATAATGCCTCCATATCTTTAAGGCAAAAACTATAGCTATCAATTCCAAATCATGAGTAGGATAGACCTTCTCATAATCCTTCAATTGACGTGATGCATATCCAATGACTTTGTCATGCTGCATGAGCACGCAACCCAGTCCTTTATGCGAAGCATCGTTATACACTACAAAATTCCCTATATCGTCGGGTAAGGACAATACAGGTGCCTCACTTAATCTCTTTTTCAACTCCTAAAAACTATTCTCACACTTTTCAGTCCACACATACTTCACCGACTTCCTTATCAGATTTGTCAATGGAGTAGCTATTTTAGAAAAGTCTGAAATGAACCTTCTATAGTATCCCGCTAACCATAGAAAACTTTGAACCTCAGTTGGCATTTTCGATTGCTACCATTCATTAACTGCCTCTACTTTTGTCGGATCTATGGAAATGTCATCCTTATCGATAACATGCCCTAGAAACTGCACTCACTCAAGCCAAAATTCACACTTTGTGAATTTCGCATACAACTTCTCCTTCCTTAGTGTTTCTAACACTATTTTTAAATGTTCTGCATGATCTTCTGGCGTCTTTGAATAGACTAGAATATCATTAATGAACACTAATACGAACTTGTCCAAATATTGTTTGAACACTCTGTTCATCATATCCATAAATGCAGCTGGCGCATTAGTCAACCCAAACGATATTACCAAAAACTCGTAATGACCATAACGAGTTCTGAACGCCGTCTTAGGTACATCCTACTTTCTCACTTTTAACTGACGATACCCCGTGTACAAATCTATTTTAGAATAATACTTTGCCCCTTTCAACTGATCAAATAGATCATCGATCCTGGGCAATGGGAATTTATTCTTAATCGTTAACTTGTTCAACTCTCGATAGTCGATACAAAGTCTTAACGACCCGTCCTTCTTCTTTACAAACAACACCGGTGCTCCCCAAGGAGACATACTCGGTTGAATGCACTTCCTATCTAATAGGTCTTGTAATTGAACCATTAACTCCTTCATCTCAACTGGCGCCATCTGATATGGTGCCCTTGAAACTGGTGCCATTCTCGGTAACAGATCAATTACAAACTCCACCTCCCTGTCCGGTGGAATACCTGGTAACTCCTCCAAAAATACATCCGTGAATTCTTGCACTATAGGTATCTGGTCCAAAGATGTTCCCACTCTTTGGGTATCCACAACATGGCACAGATAACCTACACACCCTTTTCTCAACATCTTCCTAGCTTGTGTCATAGACAGACAACAAGAGCGTCTTGGTGATTTACTACCGAAGAACACTACCTTGGTTTTCTTAGAAAGGCGAAGGTTTACACTTTTCCTATGGCAATCTATAATCGCCTTATGGTTAACCAACCAATCCATACCAAGAATTACATCGAATTCTTTTAACCTTATCGGTACCAAATTTACCGATAACTCACTCCCTCTAATTTCTACACAACAATCCTTATGAATATGATCAATGGGGATTATCTCTTCTACCTTAACGTCTAAAGGTATAGGTAACTTCTCAGGGATTAAACCTAATCGCTTAGTAAATTCACATGCTATAAAAGAACAAGTAGCACCCGAATCAAATAGTACATAAGCATTTATCTTATTGATCGGAATGATACCTGTTACCACATCCGTTGATGAAACTGCATCTTGGATAGTCATATTAAACGTACAAGCTGAGGGTCTACCCACCGATGGTGTTGGTCCAATAATGGCTAATTTACCACTACCAGAACTCTTATTCCCCTCTAAACCCTTTTTCGGGCAATTTCTCGCCATGTGGTCCATTAACCCATAGACAAAACATCCCTGGTTCTTCTATGGGGTTAGGACAGTTGGGTGACAAATGCCTCTCCTGCCCACAGTTGTAGCATACTACTTTCCCCTTTAAACAGACTCTCATGTAAGGCTTTCTGCATGTCTTACATGATTCCGTCCTCCTTTTGGGATCTCCCTACTTTATCCCGGTATTCCTAGGGTTAAAACTCTTTCTCTTTGGCAAGTTGTCGCTTCCACTGGAAACTTCGGCCTTATTAGCCAAGTTAGGTTTTAAGATACCTTCGGCCTTACTAACCTTAGGGCGCTAGGTTTTCAGATATCCCTTTGGGCGTACTTGCTCAAGTAACAAAGGCCCCGAAACAAAACTAGACATGATATTATTTTTTTCATTTTTATTTTTTATTTTTTTATTTTTTTTCAAGCTTATATATCCCAAATTTTTCTCCCAAACTTAAGTTTTTGTCTAAATTCAGTCATCTTCGCCTATTCATGTCTTTCATTAATTTAAACTAGCATTATCCTCTAGAAGTTCATTATGTGTCAATTTAAACTCAATCAGTCAACATAGTTGTTTTTACTGTGCTATCCTTATTATATCAGTTTCAAACAGGTAAAGATTCAAATCATGACAAGGAATCACATCAAAGTCTTAACAAACAATACTATACTTGTCTACTCAATTCCAATCTCATCACTGGCCAAAACAGACTTAAACTATCTAACGGCTGGAAACATTCAAATACTTAAATATTTTTTTTTAGGAAATTAAAATGAAAACTACATGAATGCAAACTACATGAAAAACTAATAACTAAATACTATATGAATGCACTAGATGAATACTACATGCATGAACTGGAGCTGGAAGATTACACCCCCAAACTTAACCGATGCAATGTCCTCATTGTATATAACAAACAAAATTTAAGAAATTAAGCACTGAGGACTTCCCTGAAAGATAGAAGCTTTATTCCTCGTCAGTATCCTCCTCCTCTTCTTCTTCAGCCGGGGGGTATGCAGACAATGGTGGAAATTGGTAGGGAGCGGCAGCTGGATTATCGAACACTTGGTGTGCACAGATTTTAAACACTATTGGTAGGCACTCCCCCAAATTTAATTTTCACCAAATTTGCCAATTACTAAGCACATTGTTCATAGCCAAATATGATGTTTCAATCAAAGTTGGATGAGCAATTTGAGCTTTGAACCATTACTTTAGATAGATGTGGCTTGAATGTAAAGTGGTGCCCGATTTGGTGAAGAAAGATGACAAGATGGAGCTTAAGTGCCTTAGTTTGGGTAGGAGTTTTAGTGTTTGATTAGGATTTTACAAGAAAAAGATGATTATTGTGGCTAGATTATAGGAAGGTTGAGAGTTGAGTGAGTTTGAGTTGGAGTAGGAGAGCAAGAATGTGTTTAATTTGGGTTTGGAAGAGTCTTGCCCGATTAGGGTTTTTTTTATTCTGTTGGAGCGCCTAGGCGCTTGAATTTGCACTGTCTGGAGCGCCTAGGCGCTTGGCTGCAGAATGCCTTAAAACTTGGAGCACCTAGGCGCTTGATATTAGCTTGTCTGGAGCGCCTAGGCGCTTGGCCAGTGTACAGTGCTTGTTTTGGTGTTTTACGCTTCTTGTATGCCATACCTCCAATAATGTGTTTCCTTCCACACCAAAATTTGTAGAATTGATTAGAAATTTGAGATTTTGACTAGTGGACATTCAACTTATTAAGATCATAAATGCTTGGCCTCCTTTCCTGCAATAAATTGAATATCTGTTAGAGAACGATGGATGTATCAAATCCTAAACTATAAAAGTTTAACCACTAAATAAACTAACAGTAGAGCAAATTAATAAAAGTAAAAATAGCAAATAACAATAAAAATTCCTGGGTTGCCTCCCAGTTAGCGCTTGGTTTATAGTCTTCAGCCTAACTTTCTTCTCTTTCTCTATCCAATTCCCCTTCAAAAATTGAGGAACCCTCCATCCATTAGTAATAACGTAACTTTCGAGAGTTTGCCATCAGTACGGGTTATTGATTCAAATTCACCTAGCTTGTTCTTTATAGGTAGATTCTCTTTTACAACCTTCAAATAACTAGGCATTTTCCGAGTTGTATCTATGAACGAATTTTTACGTTGAAGCTTGTTTAGAACAACTGGTTCTTCATCTCTCTTTCCATTCTCTTCACACCATGGCACCAATTTTAAGCTAGCTTTCATATCATATATACCTTTTTCGAAAAAATGACTACCAATTGGACACATGATTGCAAATCTAACCGGATCCTTAAACTTTGGTGGAGAAGATATATGGGGCACTATCAAAATCGGTTTATCTATGTCAGAACTCAAGGCTAGATCTTTGGCGACCTTCTTTTCCTGCTCCCCACTTGTCTCCTCCCTTTCCACATCCTTTTCTTTTGGAACATCCGATTCCAGATTTAGCGTGGGCAATCCATCAGTCTCGGGAACCATGTTGTTTGACACTTCACCTTGAGGGCGATTGATGATAGCGTTGAAAAGTTGTCCCACCTGGTTCTCAAGATTTCGAATTGACATCTCCTGACTATTCGTTGGTCCTCAATCAAAACCATGAACTTGGAAATAAGTCCTTCCAAGCTTAAAATCCTTTCTTCTTCATGATTAGGGAGTTAAACTTGTAATTCAGGAGTGTATGATTGGCATAGAGCAAAGGGTTGGGCTAGATTGTCATCGCTCCATGAAAGATTTAGTGGATTCCCCCACTCATGATGATAATTACTGGAATAATCATAATTGTTGGGATAATCGCTGAAGTTACCACAATATTGTAACGACTCGAAACTGATGGTGCATTGATGACTCGGATGGTTTCCACAACAATACTCACATATCACCACTACACTTTGAATACGTTGTGCTGATAAAGCATCAATCTTCTTTGAAAGTGTCCCAAAATGTGCTGACAATTCATCGAGTCCATAATTCTTTGCCTCCCTTGGCCGAGTCATTCTCTAATATAGCCAATGATAGTCATAGTTGTTCATGGTGCCTGAAAAGGAATTAGACTAGAGACAAAAATAATAAAAAATAAAATAAAATAAATAAAAAATTGTTTAAATTAAGATTAATTTCATTGAATTTAATAATGACAAAATATTAAACTAAGTTCCCCGGCAACGGCGCCAAAAACTTGTTGCCTAATTTTTTAATAGCACTTTACCACGCAAGTATACGCGTTCAATTGTAATATTCAGCAAGCAAGGATATCATTCCCACGAGGAAATAGACTAATATTTATCAATTACTAACTCTAATGCAATTAATCTTATTTTAAACTAAGAAAATTTTGTTTAAGATTTGAAAATTAAACTTAACAAACTAATAATTAAAACCAAAATTTCACAAGAATAACTGCAGATTTAACAGGTTAAGATTACAACTTCCCTTGGTATTTCATTTAAACTAACTTACTTCGCATTTAAAATAAAACAATTAATATGAATCATTATCCAAGAATGCTTTATGAATATTCACGCACTTCTTCCAAAGACACGTGAACAAATCTTCCTAAATCCAATCTTTAAGATGCGGAATTATAAGGAACACCCCAGTTAATCAACTCACTATATTCCTATGTGAATCAAGTTAATTAGGGTTTTACGCTCAAATTCTTTCAATGGATACAAAAAACACATAGGTATATTCTTATCCTACACGCTAATCATATTAACCCTATTCAGATTATATGAACAGATGTTATCATATCCAGATCTCAATCTATACTCCATCTTCCAATTTTATATAGATTATCACAGTAATTGTTGGCCAAACAATTAATCAATAAAACATAAGATATAATAAACAATTCAATAAAAACCAATTTTCATTCAAAGGGAAGCTTGCAATTTAAACTACATACCAAGTTCTGTTGCAATCTTAATTAAAATTTAGTTCATGATAATAATAAAGAAAAACATCATCCAGATTAATAATCCAAACATCCCAGATAGTTACAAAAGATAAAACTAGAAAAGAGAATAAGAAACTCTGAATTTGCTCTTAAACTCTCTCTTAGATCTTTAGCCTTTGCAATTCTCCTTCGTATTTTCCTCGTTGTTCTCTCTGCAAATCTCTTGAAAAATTGATTGATTGCTTGCAACATTCGTTCTCCCCCTTTTCTAGAGTCCTCTCCTATTTGTATTGGTCTCAGCCCTCATTCAGACTCCTCTTTGGCTTCAAAAACCCACTTGACAGCAGAAAAACGCACATCTTTACGCACTAGAGCGCCTAGGCGCTCATCATAGGCTATTTTCAAGCGCCTAGGCGCTTGACCAGGACCACATAATTACAGAAATGCCACTCAGCTTTAATTTTCATGATTTTTGACCTTTTTCTTCTCCGAAATGACTAATTTGTCCCTCCGGCTCCAACCTACAACAAATAAACACAAAAAACATAAAAAGATCCTAAAGAACAATTAAATGTAACAATAATTAAGTTTAATAATATCGGATTCATAGGTATAAAACCTACTCATCAAATACCCCCAAACTTAACCAATTGCTTGTCCCCAAGCAACACAACACAATGCAATGGCTAAATATGCAATGCTAATGCAACTAGATAAATGCTTAAATTCCAGCAGTCAAACAGAACAAAATCTATTCATCAAGCCTCAGAGAAATCACACTAAACATGCTAGTACACCATATCAAGACAGATTAATAATTTCCTCGCCAATTATCAAATCTTAACCTGTTATTATTGATATAGTGTGTGTGTGCTTAACATCTATGCTAACTGATATGATGCTAAATACAACACATAATAAATCTCTTTAAAGGAATCATACAGTTTAAACTCACAAAATTCACGAACAAGCTAAAACCAACTAAAGACAAATATCCACCAAAATTTAAGAGTCCAATCCGGGATACTTATGCTTTATTGTGCTTTACGGGGGCTTTTTGCTCTTTTCCCGTTTTATTGTTTTATATATATATATATATATATATATATATATATATATATATATATATATATATATATATATATATATATATATTAACCATGACTGTGCAATGTCTCATTCCATTAGGCTAACAGTGCTACCCCTTAGCGAGCTTTCGACCAACGACTCCCAGACCATATAAGACCTTAGGGCACTAGGTTTTAAGATACCCATTTGGGCGTACTAGCTCAAGTAACAAAGGCCCCGAAACAAAACTAGCCATGATATTATTTTTTTCATTTTTATTTTTTATTTTTTTATTTTTTTTCAAGCTTATATATCCCAAATTTTTCTCCCAAACTTAAGTTTTTGTCTAAATTCAGTCATCTTCGCCTATTCATGTCTTTCATTAATTTAAACTAGCATTATCCTCTAGAAGTTCATTATGTGTCAATTTAAACTCAATCAATCAACATAATTGTTTTTACTGTGCTATCCTTATTATATCAGTTTCAAACAGGTAAAGATTCAAATCATGACAAGGAATCACATCAAAGTCTTAACAAACAATACTATACTTGTCTACTCAATTCCAATCTCATCACTGGCCAAAACAGACTTAAACTATCTAACGGCTGGAAACATGCAAATACTTAAATATTTTTTTTTAGGAAATTAAAATGAAAACTACATGAATGCAAACTACATGAAAAACTAATAACTAAATACTATATGAATGCACTAGATGAATACTACATGCATGAACTGGAGCTGGAAGATTACACCCCCAAACATAACCGATGCAATGTCCTCATTGTATATAACAAACAAAATTTAAGAAATTAAGCACTGAGGACTTCCCTGAAAGATAGAAGCTTTATTCCTCGTCAGTATCCTCCTCATCTTCTTCTTCAGCCGGGGGGTATGCAGACAATGGTGGAAATTGGTAGGGAGCGGCAGCTGGATTATCGAACACTTGGTGTGCACAGATTTTAAACACTATTGGTAGGCACTCCCCCAAATTTAATTTTCACCAAATTTGCCAATTACTAAGCACATTGGTCATAGCCAAATATGATGTTTCAATCAAAGTTGGATGAGCAATTTGAGCTTTGAACCATTACTTTAGATAGATGTGGCTTGAATGTAAAGTGGTGCCCGATTTGGTGAAGAAGGATGACAAGATGGAGCTTAAGTGCCTTAGTTTGGGTAGGAGATTTAGTGTTTGATTAGGATTTTACAAGAAAAAGATGATTATTGTGGCTAGATTATAGGAGGGTTGAGAGTTGAGTGAGTTTGAGTTGGAATAGGAGAGCAAGAATATGTTTGATTTTGGTTTGGAAGAGTCTTGCCCGATTAGGGTTTTTTTTTCTGTTGGAGCGCCTAGGCGCTTGAATTTGCACTGTCTGGAGCGCCTAGGCACTTGGCTGCAGAATGCCTTAAAAACTTGGAGCGCCTAGGCGCTTGATATTAGCTTGTCTGGAGCGCCTAGGCGCTTGGCCAGTGTACAGTGCTTGTTTTGGTGTTTTACGCTTCTTGTATGCCATACCTCCAATAACGTGTTTCCTTCCACACCAAAATTTGCAGAATTGATTAGAAATTTGAGATTTTGACTAGTGGACATTCAACTTATTAAGATCATAAATGCTTGGCCTCCTTTCCTGCAATAAATTGAATATCTGTTAGAGAACGATGGATGTATCAAATCCTAAACTATAAAAGTTTAACCACTAAATAAACTAACAGTAGAGCAAATTAATAAAAGTAAAAATAGCAAATAATAATAAAAATTCCTGGGTTGCCTCCCAGTTAGCGCTTGGTTTATAGTCTTCAGCCTGACTTTCTTCTCTTTCTCTATCCAATTCCCCTTCGAAAATTGAGGAACCCTCCATCCATTAGTAATAACGTAACTTTCGAGAGTTTGCCATCAGTAAGGGTTATTGATTCAAATTCACCTAGCTTGTTCTTTATAGGTAGATTCTCTTTTACAACCTTCAAATAACTAGGCATTTTCCGAGTTGTATCTATGAACGAATTTTTACGTTGAAGCTTGTTTAGAACAACTGGTTCTTCATCTCTCTTTCCATTCTCTTCACACCATGGCACCAATTTTAAGCTAGCTTTCATATCAAATATATCTTTTTCGAAAAAATGACTACCAATTGGACACATGATTGCAAATCTAACCGGATCCTTAAACTTTGGTGGAGAAGATATATGGGGCACTATCAAAATCGGTTTATCTATGTCAGAACTCAAGGCTAGATCTTTGGCGACATTCTTTTCCTGCTCCCCACTTGTCTCCTCCCTTTCCACATCCTTTTCTTTTGGAACATCCGATTCCAGATTTAGCGTGGGCAATCCATCAGTCTCGGGAACCATGTTGTTTGACACTTCACCTTGAGGGCGATTGATGATGGCGTTGAAAAGTTGTCCCACCTGGTTCTCAAGATTTCGAATTGACATCTCCTGACTATTCGTCTGGTCCTCAATCAAAACCATGAACTTGGAAATAAGTCCTTCCAAGCTTAAAATCCTTTCTTCTTCATGATTAGGGAGTTGAACTTGTAATTCAGGAGTGTATGATTGGCATGGAGCAAAGGGTTGGGCTAGATTGTCATCGCTCCATGAAAGATTTAGTGGATTCCCCCACTCATGATGATAATTACTGGAATAATCATAATTGTTTGGATAATCGCTGAAGTTACCACAATATTGTAACGACTCGAAACTGATGGTGCATTGATGACTCGGATGGTTTCCACCACAATACTCACATATCACCACTACACTTTGAATACATTGTGCTGATAAAGCATCAATCTTCCTTGAAAGTGTCCCAAAATGTGCTGACAATTCATCGAGTCCATAATTCTTTGCCTCCCTTGGCCGAGTCATTCTCGAATATAGCCAATGATAGTCATAGTTGTTCATGGTGCCTGAAAAGGAATTAGAGTAGAGACAAAAAAAATAAAAAATAAAATAAAATAAATAAAAAATTGTTTAAATTAAGATTAATTTCATTGAATTTAATAATGACAAAATATTAAACTAAGTTCCCCGGCAACGACGCCAAAAACTTGTTGCCTAATTTTTTAATAGCACTTTACCACGCAAGTATACGCGTTCAATTGTAATATTCAGCAAGCAAGGATATCGTTCCCACGAGGAAATAGACTAATATTTATCAATTACTAACTCTAATGCAATTAATCTTATTTTAAACTAAGAAAATTTTGTTTAAGATTTGAAAATTAAACTTAACAAACTAATAATTAAAACCAAAATTTCACAAGAATAACTGCAGATTTAACATGTTAAGATTACAACTTCCCTTGGTATTTCATTTAAACTAACTTACTTCCCATTTAAAATAAATCAATTAATATGAATCATTATCCAAGAATGCTTTATGAATATTCACGCACTTCTTCCAAAGACACGTGAACAAATCCTCCTAAATCCAATCTTTAAGATGCGGAATTATAAGGAACACCCCAGTTAATCAACTCACTATATTCCTATGTGAATCAAGTTAATTAGGGTTTTACGCTCAAATTCTTTCAATGGATACAAAAGACACATAGGTATATTCCTATCCTACACGCTAATCATATTAACCCTATTCAGATTATATGAACAGATGTTATCATATCCAGATCTCAATCTATACTCCATCTTCCAATTTTATATAGATTATCACAGTAATTGTTGGCCAAACAATTAATCAATAAAACATAAGATATAATAAACAATTCAATAAAAACCAACTTTCATTCAAAGGGAAGCTTGCAATTTAAACTACATACCAAGTCCTGTTGCAATCTTAATTAAAATTTAGTTCATGATAATAATAAAGAAAAACATCATCCAGATTAATAATCCAAACATCCCAGATAGTTACAAAAGATAAAACTAGAAAAGAGAATAAGAAACTCTGAATTTGCTCTTAAACTCTCTCTTAGATCTTTAGCCTTTGCAATTCTCCTTCGTATTTTCCTCGTTGTTCTCTCTGCAAATCTCTTGAAAAATTGATTGATTGCTTGCAACATTCGTTCTCCCCCTTTTCTAGAGTCCTCTCCTATTTGTATTGGTCTCAGCCCTCATTCAGACTCCTCTTTGTCTTCAAAAACCCACTTGACAGCAGAAAAACGCACATCTTTACACACTAGAGCGCCTAGGCGCTCATCATAGGCTATTTTCAAGCGCCTAGGCGCTTGACCAGGACCTCATAATTACAGAAATGCCACTCAGCTTTAATTTTCATGATTTTTGACCTTTTCTTCTCCGAAATGACCAATTTGTCCCTCTAGCTCCAACCTACAACAAATAAACACAAAACACATAAAAAGATCCTAAAAGACAATTAAATGTAACAATAATTAAGTTTAATAATATCGGATTCATAGGTATAAAACCTACTCATCACCTTCTCAATCTCTCTTACCCATGTCTGGGCTTCTAACGGGTCCGTCGTTCCTCGGAACTCGGGAGGACCCACACTTTTAAAGCTCTTAAAGGTAGTTATTCCTGCTACCCCAGGAGCTACAGGAATCCCACCCTCCACTTGGTTAAATTCAGTCGTTAATAAATTAACGAACTCTTACATAGGGTTATTAGGATCCCCCCCTGATTCTCATTATGAGACTCGGCCTCTTGGTTACGTTTTCTCCTTCTCGATCGCATAATTCTGATTAAATAAATAAAGCTTCGTTATTATCTATTTAAATACTCGGTTATCATTCTTAATCAACAACAACCATTCATACCACAACAAGCACATTTAATAAAAACTTCATTATATAAATATGTTTTCATAGTCAAAACTATTTACATCATGTTCCCTTAGCCAAAAGCTATTACATATTATCCCGCGATTGCCTTCTATAAAAATTGGGATTTACAAAAGACTACCCTTAAATTATACAAAAGTGGGTTTAACGTCACTACTACATACTAAAAGATCTAATGATCTATTATCACTGTCGAACGGCATTCTCATATTTCTGATTTTCCAGAATCGACATTATATCTCGACTTATGGTATTTTGAGTCTGTCCAGACTCAATAGAATAACAAGCAATTTTTAGCTTGAAATCCTCATGAGCACGTTCATGGATGTATGACATCCTAGCTATCTTCCGGTCTTTCTCAACCAGTTTCTTTTGTAGCTCAAGGACCTCATCCTTATAGTCACGAGCCTTATCAGTCATAAGCACTTTTTCGTCGTGCTCTGACTCAAAGTATGCCTCTGCAGATTCATTTGCCTCATATAAGGCAGTTATCTCCTCATTCTATGTCTCTACTACTATGCGCAGTTGTACATTCCTATCCAACACAGCTAGATACAATGATCTCATTGCATCCGGAGGTGTCGGCTCCTAAGTAGGCACCACCGTATTAACCGATGTCGCCTCCATCTCCTCCTCTACATCTAGCATCTCATTCAAGTATGATGCTAAACCCATAGTCTCCTCAGAGTATTCCTCCTCAGAGATGTACTCCTCAATGTCTGAGTCATCTAGTTCAACTATCGGTACCTCCGCCACTGGCATTGGTACTATCTCAACTTGATTCACTGAATCCTCACTTATCATATCCACGTTTCTAAACATCAAGCTATCGGTTGACATCTACAAACACATAACACGTTGATTAGTACATAATACACAATAGTATAAGCACAAATCACATTTAATATCTTTAAGATTAATTTCCATCTTTTAATTCTTTCGATACTGAGTTATCTCAATACCTTATTAATTCAATGGACTTGAATTTCATTCCTCGGACTTTACCTTCCTTACGAGGTTATTAGCCTAAGGTTTTTCCCCTTAAGTTTTATAACCTAAGGCTTTGATACCAACCTGTGACGCCCCTAAATTCGGGTATCTTTCAACCCGACATATGGTGCTCCACTGTATTAACATCCATACAATCATTCCATTGAAATACAACAAAATGAATGTAATTACTATCTTTTTATTACAATCAAAGTATAATCCTTCCCAGGTTCATAACTGGTTACATCATTCATTGTTTATAATTTATAATACATACAAACTTACTAAACTATTACACATTGAGTAGTCCATTGAGTTTTGGGGGTTCTGAGTAAGGTTTTTAGGAACGTGGGTGAATTGGGTACGCAGAACGGAACAAAATTGAATACGAGAAATGCTACTTATTTGTGAAATACAAAATGTAACTATGTTCGTGTACCTCAATTTGGAATACGAAAGACGAAATACGGAATAATAGTTCTTGATACGCAAATTAGAAAGGGTTCGCACGGAACCCTGGTTCTAGGGGTGTAAACGAGTCGAATATTAACGAACACCTTTATGTTCAGATTCGGCTCGACTCGAAAAAATTGAGCTCGAATTCGACTCGAATTTGATAAGGGATTTATATTTTTGCGTCAGATTCGACTCAGATCGTTACTCGGACCTACTCGGCTCGTAAGTACTTGGCTCGTTTACAAAGCAAATTACTCATGAGCCTTCAAATCGAGTTTCAAATATGAACCATTTCACTTAAAACTGAACCACTACATACTAAATTGGTTATTTAACTAATATTTATATATAAAACTTTTTCACTTTTATTTATGTATTGAAATTATAAATAATGTAATATAAATTAATATTCAATTCATTGATTTATTCAAGTACAAGCTTACACAATTTCATACTACATTTTATAAATTATAAAGATTGATACAAATATCACATAGTTAGCTTACTAGCATGGATCAAACCAATATTCGAATATGATCCATCGAGCATGTATGAGTATGGTTCAAAAAAAATGAAATACTTGAATCCTAATATGAGCGAAAACTGTTATGCTCGAATTCAACTCGTGTATCGTTAAACAGAAAACGAGTATGGATCAGATTCGACTCGAATCAACTTCGAATTCGAGCTTTGAATCATATTTTCGAGCCGATCTTGAGTCGAGTACCGAACTACTTGGCTCGGCTTACACCCCTACCTGGTTCTGAGTTTTCATCAAATTAAGTTAAAAGTTAGTCACTGAATTTTGGAAGGAAAAGAAAAGAATAGAAAACTTAATTTACAATAAAAAAGAAAAGAACAAAAAAATTATTTTGTGTTCTTTCATATTGCTACCGAGTTTAAAGAAAAGTAAAGAAAACCTAAATTTTAAATTTAGATTACTAATTTACCTTTATATTAATTTTATCATGCTTATAACGCAGAGGGTATATTAGGAATTATAAAAAAAATTCTTAATTTTCTTCTATTACTCCTTTCGTTCCTAAAAGATTGTCATTTTAGAAGGTAAAATTTATTTCAAAAAGTTTGTCGTTTATAACTTTCGAGGAGAATAAATTATTTATTTTCTTATATTACCCCTACCTTCTCTCATTGTCCTAAGAAATTATATCCCTTGTATTAATAGTTTTCAACTTCCCATAAAGTGGTAGTGATGGAATTTCAAACAAATTTTACTTGGTAAATGGTAATTTCTTAATCCATGTGCAAAAACCTTAAACGACAATCTTTTAGAAACGGAGGTAGTATTTAGTTTTGAAATTCAGATATGGCAGACTTAGAAGGGGGGGTTGAATAAGTGTGGGAGCAAACTATGACCAATTTTTAAACTATGAATTCAAACTATTGATTACAGCCTACTGTATCAAAGAATGCAGCTTGCTGAATGAATGCAGTCTACTGAATTGAATTTTTGTTTAAGATAATATCTTGGTGAATTTATAAGTCAGATAAAATACTTCATGTAAATATACTATCTCAAGAGGAAGCAAAAGTTTTTATTTTAAATATTAAGAAAACTAATTATCTTGAGAAATATTAAAGAAAATCAAGCAATAAAATAACACCAAGATTTTTTACGTGGTTTAGCTATTACCCTCTATAATAATAGCCTAGTCCACGTCCAATACCAACTAGTATTGGAGACTCACTTTTATTTCTTTAAAAATGACCCTTGTTACAAAACAGATTCAATCAAATTGAATTACAATAATTCACTTGAGCACACTTTCTCCTTGTGCACCAATGCACCCCTTAAGCTCCTAAGCTTCCTTGATCCTGTTTGTAAATAAACCTTAATCCACCCGGATTAAAAAACCTTTAGACAACACTTAGTCTAAAAATATAAGATTATAATTTATAGAGGTCTAATGATCAAAGCAAATAAACAATTTAACAATGCAAGGTTCAACTAATGTATGCAATGATCAAATAGTAACAGAAGGATATTACCGATTTATAGCCCACGAAATTACGCTGAATATATGTAGAATTATGGAAGCACAGCAGCAGATTTCAATTGCACCAAAATATTAAATAGCTTTTTCAGTATATAATTAGTGCACTGTAGAAATCGTAAATAAAACTATGAAAAGTTCATGCAATTTATAGCCAGAAAATATTTTCGTTGCAACATTAAAGTTTACGTTGTATGCAACGTTCCAAAAAGATATTCCGTTGAATCTAATAATTTTCGGAAGTAAAATATGTGTTGGACTCTATCCAATACTCTAGAAGGAGACCCAGTCATAAAAGGACAATAACAATTATGATTTCACAAAGTCAGCTGCCACTAGTATAGCAACTAAAGCAAAGAATTTAAAGATATGAGAGAGACATGAACAAACTATACAAGATAATGATTATCCTTCATTTCCAAGATACACATGTAAATCAATCTTTTGAGATAAATCATATCTTTACCAATATACTCCAACAACTTTTAATTGTTTCAGTCAATATATATCTTTTACGCATATGCTCACAAAATAAAACCAGTTTAAAGATAGTTAACAATAATATATTTTAGTCATGCACAAAAATATTGAATCATTTTAATGCACACAAATAAAATGTCCTAGAGCCTTGTATCGAAAAATCAAATATTTGCAATGACCTTACATATTTTTCTTAAGACTCAAATCTTCAAAGTCTTTCATCAATGATCTTTCATCAACTTCCTGAAATTTCACAATAGACAAATTAGTCTATAATATTAAGTCATCATCAAAACAAAAAGGTTAGAATATTACAAACCAACATTCTCCCCCTTTTTGATGATGACAACACCAAAAAAATAACTCCCCCTGAATTCATAACTCCCCTTGAATTCATGCACATTTCAGGAGAAATTTATAAAAACTGCATGTCAGTATTATACTAACCCAAATGTGAAAATTAAAACCATTAATATGCATGCATCACAATTAGTCTTAAAACATACTTATCAACAGTTAACATCCAGGCAACCATGCCTATCAAAACCAAATCAAGTGAAACCCATAGTCTTTAAAAAAAAATTAAAACGCAGAGTAGCAGCAGAATCTGAAAATTTCTCCCCCTTTGACATCATGCAAAAAGAAAAAGACTCCAATCAATCAATATCTTCGAGATTGGCCCTTTGTGCAGCACGATTGGTAAAGTATGGTCGATGACGAAGACAATGTAAACGTTCTTCCAAAGTATAATCGTTGGCAAGTCGAGGTGGTCTAGGAATAAAGGTTGTAGGAGGAAGCTCCATATCCAAAAAATCTCTCTTGTACTCACCCATCCAGTTATTCATTGGCCATTTGGGAATTGGAGAATACATTGTTGGAACATGAAACCTTTGACCAATAGCATTGAACCTTGTAGCCATAAAATCTGCTAACTCCCCAATTTGATAACTAACGAATTTCACCTCTTGACTTAATTGACAAGTGTTTCGATTAAATTTTCGTTGGAGTGCTTCAACCATAGTTAGTGTCTGTATCTCAAAACCCGCTTGAAGGTCGATAAATTCATCTTCAATTCGATGATATAATTTATTGATCGCAGGGGCATCCATTGGTAACTTCCCTTTCTTAAGACACACAAGACGATTCCTAATTTCCACTAACTCAGCTTTCAAAGAAGTTTGATTTTGTAAAATCTCAGTCAACACATTCATAACATCAGATCCATTAGAATTTGGCAAGGAAGAGGGAAATGAATCGTGAGTAGGGGAAATAGGAGGAGGATCAGGGAGGAGACGAACAAACTCACCAGTATGAAAAGTAATATGAGATTTTGTCAAATTAGCAGTATCGATAAGCTCATGATTTGTGACAGAAATTTCATCATCAAAAGAAATTTTGAAATGCTGGAAAAGTTTTGTTAAAAACTTGCTATAAGGAATACACTTCTTGGTTTGACAAATGCAACTTTGCATATGAGACACATCATTTGAGAAAGATTAAAATGTTTTCCCGTAAGAATCATATCCACAACAACTAAATCTAGATAAGTAAAATCTGCTCCACCACCAAGTCGTGGAAACAAATTATACCTAACCAACTTATGTAAAACACATGCATTAGGACAAACACTGACAGTTTTTGGTAAAGACAGAGATGAAAGAGAATAGTCATTCATGACTATATGAAGTTGTTCTAAAGGAGGAAAAGGAATATTGGCCGCTCCTTTGAGAGTGAAAGGACATAGTCCAGTAGAAGAAACACCCAGAATACTTCCAAAATCTATACTTGTGAAAAATAAAGATTTACCATTGACAAATGTGGTAAAACAGTCTCCATTACACTCAAGATTAGT
Organism: Panax japonicus; assembly: GCA_020205505.1. Lineage (NCBI taxonomy): Eukaryota > Viridiplantae > Streptophyta > Magnoliopsida > Apiales > Araliaceae > Panax > Panax japonicus. Next base: position 36,768,205 of record CM035108.1, read on the forward strand.
GTAAAATTATTGGACCAACCGAGGATAGGCAACAGTAGGAGGAAACAGCATAGAAAAAATGTTGCACTCGGTGAAAAGTTTTTCCAAAACAGAGTGTTTGAGATAAAAGAGATCCAAAGTTTTTTCATACATAAATTGTTTTGTAGCAATGGAGTTTTTAAAACGAGTTTCAAAACTAGGTCCTCTAAAGAAATTGTCTTGCAAATCAAAGGAAGATGAGAATGGATTTACCAGATTAGAGGGAGACTCTGGCTGTGAGAAAAACTATTCTTCATCCATTGGATGCTTCAACTTTCCTCGGTGAGGCGGTTCGATGTCTAAAGCTTTTAGGAAAGAGAAACTAGAATCTGAATCATCGGATAAGATTGTGGCATCAGACGACACATGCACAGAAGATTTCTTCTGCACTCGCTTAGATTTCATCTTTAGTCCGGTGTGATTCTTCAATGAAGATCCTTCGTCGTTTGACTTTCCGGCCGATCGCTTGCTAGCTCTGGTTTTCATGGTGTTACAGATTGATGAAAATGAAGGATTTTTGATAAGTGATGGAGATGTGAAGTCTGGGTTAAGAAAAACAGAAGATATAAAGGCACAGAAAATACAGATCAATTAAGAGCATGTCACCAAAAGATGTGCGTCTTTTTAATTTCAAAAAAAAAACTGTTCGGCTGTTGTTCCGTATTTCAAGGTAGAGAACTCTACATTTCCCAAGTCGGCGATAGACATTAATCTTTAAAGGAAACGTGTATCTATAGCTTAAATGGAAAGTGTTGGACTGCAAACAGACTTCATCAGCGTCTGTCTTTTCAAATATCAAATCCCATAAATATAGATATCGTGAACTGTGCCAGTGCAGATACGCCTTCTTTGTCGGTTACATACAGTTAATGTTTATCAAAATATAGTTAAAATAACATGCAAATATAGTGTAATTATGAGATATTAATGCATGAACTATTTTAGTACGTAAACATATTAAAACATGCACATTCCAAGTTCACTTCTTAGCATGCAGAACCTTTCTTCCCTTAAGGGTTTAGTAAAGATATCAGCCAACTATTTTTCTGTTGGAATAAAAATCAATTTAATTAATCCTTTTGAAACATTGTCCCTTAGAAAATGATGTCTGACTTCTATATGCTTTGTACGTGAATGTAACACAGGATTTTTAGAAATATCTATTACACTAGAATTATCACAGTATATAGGCACATTATCACATAAAATATCAAAGTCACATAGAGTTTGTTTTAACCATAAAATCTGAGAGCAACAATTCCCTGCAGCTAGATATTCACCCTCGGTGGTTGATAAAGCAACTGAAGTTTTCTTTTTACTATGCCATGTAACAAGACTGTGACCTAAAAATGTACAAGCACCACTGGTACTTTTTCTATCAATTTGACACCCTGCATAGTCAGCATCTGAATAACCCATTAGTTCAAAATGATTGCAGATTGAATAAAATAATCCCAAATTTATTGTACCACTTAAATATTTAAAAATCCTTTTAACAGCTTGTAAATGAGATTCTTTAGGTTTTGCTTGAAAACATGCACATAAACAAACACTATACATAATATCTGGTCTAGATGCAGTTAAATATAACAAACAACCAATCATGCCTCGATATTTAGTTATCTCCACATCTATACCTTTTTCGTCAGACGTAAGCTTTTTTAAAATGCTCATCGGTGTAGCCTTTGAATTAGATCCTTCAAAACCAAACCTTTTCAGAAGTTTTTTTGTATATTTGGTTTGATGGATGTAATATCGTTCGTTGTTTATTTGATTTGGAGTCCCAAAAAGTAATTAAGTTCTCCCATTAGACTCATATCAAACTCCTTGTGCATGCACTTAGAAAACCACTCACAAAGAAAATTATTAGTAGCACCAAAAATTATGTCATCTACATATATTTGTGCAATAATAATATCTTTATCTTCATGCTTAATAAATAATATAGAATCAATTTTTCCTCTAATAAAACTATTTGAAAGCAAATACTTACTCAACCTGTTGTACCAAGCCCTTGGAGCTTATTTTAGCCCATAGAGAGCTTTCTTTAGCTTGTAAACATGATTTGGATACCTCTCATGTTCAAATCCAGGAGGCTATTTTACATACACCTCTTCATTGATGTATCCATTGAGAAAAGCACTTTTTACGTCCATTTGATAAAGTGTGAACTTCTTGTAACATGCAAATGCTAACAAGATGCGGATGGACTCTAGTCTGGCGACTGGAGCGTAAGTTTCTTCATAGTCTATCCCTTCTTGTTGATTGTATCCTTGAGCTACTAGTCGTGCTTTTTTACGAGTGATAGTTCCATGTTCATCAAGCTTGTTCTTGAAGACACACCTTGTTCCAATAATAGAAACATTTTTAGGAGGTGGCATAAGTTCCCAGACTTGGCATCGTTCAAATTGTTGAAGTTCTTCCTGCATTTCCATTAGCCAGCTTTCATCTAGGATAGCTTCCTTAGCATTCTTTGGTTCAACTTGGGATAAAAATGCTGAAAAAGCACATTGATTTTGCAATCCTCTTCTTGTACTAATTCCTTTGTTTATATCTCCAATGATGTTTTTCGGTGGATGGTTCTTGAGATATCTTGCAGTCTTTGGCATTTGTATATCATGTATTACTTCTTCTTGTTGAGGAGAGTCTGCTTTAAGTTCTTCTATTGTATCTTGTTCTACATCCTGAAAGTTTTCCAATTCAACTTGTTGGATTTGTTCACTTAGTTTGCTGAATAGGTTCTTCTGGTTTGCTGGATTTACTAAGATCTCCAATGTACATGCGTCCTCATCTCTTTCTTTTGGAAGATCATTGTGAGTTTCATTAAATCGAATATGAACAGATTCTTCAACACTCAACTTGTTAATGTTAAATACACGATATGTTTTACTATTCTGTGAATACCCAATGAAAATTCCTTCATAAGATTTAGCATCAAATTTTCCTAAGTTATCACTAGTATTTAGAATAAAACACTTGGATCCAAAAACTTTGAAATAACTAATATTAGGAATCTTATTATTTAACAGTTCATAAGGAGTCTTCAAAATGATTGGACGAATAAGTACTCTATTCAAAACATAACAAGATGTGTTTACAGCTTCGGCCCAAAACTTTTTAGGAAGTTTACTTTCTTCTAATAAAGTTCTAGCTGTTTCTTGTAATGTCCTATTCTTTCTTTCTACAACTCCATTCTGTTGAGGGGTTCTAGGAGCAGAAAATTCATGACTAACACCCTTTTGATCACAAAATATTATAAAGTTTTTTAGAAACTCAGTACCATGATCACTTCTTATCCTTACAAGTTTTAGAATATATTTTGTTTCGAAGTTTCTGATTAATTTCTCAAATTCCTTGAATGCTTCATCTTTAGTTCTCAAAAATAATACCCATGCATATCTAGAGAAATCATCTACTATTACAAAAGCATAAAACTTACCATTTATACTAGGATGTCTTTCTAGTCCAAATAGATCAAGATGGAGTAGTTTTAAAGGAGAAGGGGTTGATACTATGTTCTTTGCTGTAAATGATGTTCTTACTTGTTTCCCGAGTTGACAAGGAACACAAATTCCCTTCTTTCCATATTTGATCTTTAGCAACCCTTTGACGAGATTCTTTGAGTATAATTTCTTGATTAAATCCATATGAACATGTCCCATCCTCTTGTGCCACAAATTATCCTCATCTTATACAGATGTTAAACATACTTCTTCATCTTGTTGCTCAAAATCAATAGTATATATATTTCCTTCTCTTTGTGCAACTAGGGTAACATTGTTAGTACCATGAGAAATAGTGCATTTTTCGTTATCAAAACTAACTTGGTGACCATTATCCATTAATTGACTGATACTAATAAGATTAAATTCAAGTCCATTAACAAGGTGTACATTATCGATAATTACCTTACCATTTCCAATTTTACCTTTTCCGATTATTTCGTAGGTTCGATTATCTCCAAATGTAACTGTACCATTTTTCTTCTTGATTTTTAGCTCCATGAACTTTGTTTTGTCACCGGTCATGTGACGTGAGCATCCACTATCAAGAATCCAATTTTGAGATGGAACCCTTGCCTTAAGGCATACCTTTTATTCCCATGAAGCATACTTGAGCTATCTCATCCTTGGCGTCGACCTCAACTTCAGATTCTTCTTCATCACTCCAAGTTACTAGTGCCTTGTTTCTCTTATTATCCTTAAAGCTTGTTTTTCCTTTATTCTTTAGTTGAAACCAGTCCTTCTTGAAGTGCCCTGGACGTCCACATTCAAAACACGTCTCCTCGGTTTGTTTTCCTTTCCCTTTATTTGAGTTGAAGATATTCTTTCATTTATTCTTTCTTTGAAGAAGTCCTTTGAGTCTCCTTGTCATCAAGGCTATCTCTTCATCAGAATCATCATCAAGCTCTTCTTCATTTCCTGCATTAAGAGCTAAAACCTTTCTTCGAGGAGTTTCGTCCTCATCATCATACCTCTTCAACTGATGTTTATATTCCTCAAGTTCACCAAAAAGGGTTAATGTATCCATAGTAGATATAGTAGAGGAATCTTGAAGAGTGGTGATTTTAGAAGCAAACCTCTTGGGCATAGCCCGAAGTAACTTACGATTAATCTCACTTTGTGGAATAGATTTGTCCAGTAGCTTTAATGAGTTCAGAAGAACAAGGAACCTTGCTTGAGCCATCTTTGTAGTTTCATCTTTCTTGAGTTTGAACATTTCATAATCATGCATGAGCATGCTTAGCTTGACTTCTCAAACTTTTGAAGTACCTTCGTGACTTACCACTAAAGTATCCCACATCTCTTTGGCTGTTGATGAGTGAGTTTTATACACATGAACTGGACACATTCAGGCTTAATTTATTGTTGTTCTCAAGTCTTTTAGGATATTTTTATGTGTTTGTGTCTATTCAATAATGTTTTATATTGTTTGGTAGGATTTGGGACAAAAGTTACATGGATCGACGTTCGGGGTGGCTAGATTCGCGTTTTCGGCTTGCCATTTACACAATAGTCACTTCAGAGCCACTTTGACTATAGATCTGGATATTATTTCAAAAACCTTCAATACTGAAAGTTGTAGATCTACTTCTCCTCTTTCTTGAACATCTTGAATCATCAAAATCGAAGTTCGGACGAAGAAGTTATGGCCGTTTTCCCAAAGGACGTCGGAGCAGAAAATGTCAGATTCTGGGCCAGCGCTGGGGCGCGATTCTTAGTGCATTTTACAGCGCCGGGGCGCTAGGGGACAGACTTCCAGCGCCATGCCCAGCGCTGGGGCGCTGGGGGAAGGGCTGGGTGCGGCTTGGACGCGTTTTGGGCGAATTTTGACACCTTTTTGACTCCAAATTGGATTGGGTTTGTTCCTAAGCTAAAAATTAGACTTGTAACCTATAAATACATGATGTAAGGCATAAAATAGGAGGAGAATACATAGCTTAGCCTAAATTAAACACTCCTTTAGATTAGAACATTTACCCTAGTTCTTATTAGTTTTGGAGATTGAAGCAACTTGGAGATCATTGAAGATCAAGAGCAAGAGCAAGAGGGGAGCATCAGATTTGCTGACAACAGATTCTATTCTCTTCTCTCATCTTACTTTATCTTTTAATGGTCTATTCAGTTGTGGATTCTTTGTTTCCATTCATTAATTATGAACTAACTTTTTTTATTAAGATTTCAATTGAACTTTTTATGGCTATGAATTAGTTATTCATTATATTCCAGTTATTTATGTTAAAGTGAGTTGTTTATCTTGTCTTGTGCATATTTCTTAATTATCTGATCAGTTACTTTGTTACTCTAGAAGGAATTGGAAGAGGAATTCTAGGGTTAGAACTGGGCATGATATCATGTGACTTAGTTATTTGCAAAGTGAATAATTAGGTTTGTGAATTGAATGAAAATATCTGTTCACCGCATGTAACATATAAGGAATTGGGATTAAAGGAGTTTAATTCACTTATTTTGCATAGGAATATAGCAAAATTAATCTGGATTAAATAGAAGGCTATTGATCACTTGGAAAAGAACTTTTGGAATTTGAGAATTCCTGTTAACAATTCAGTAGGCATAATAATTGGGATAATTGGATAATTGATTTATAGTTCATAATTGGGGATATTGTAGTCTTAATCTTTATTTATTTGAATTCATTCGTTAAAATCTTAGTTTTAATTAGTTAATTTAGTTTTCTTAATTAGAAAAAACACGATTTGAGATTGTTTAAATAAAATTAGTTTGGTTAAGAATTAGTACTTGGTGATTTTTATTAAATAATTCCTCGTGGGAACGATACTCTACTTTTACTTTATTACTTGTTGACCGTGTATACTTGCATGTATTCATTGAATGCGAAATCGATCAACAAGTTTTTGGCGTCGTTGCCGGGGAATTAATTTAATAATTATTTTCCAATATTAATTTCAATCAAATTAGTCTTAATTTAAACATTTTTATTTTTATTTTTAATTCTCTTTCTATATTTCTCTCTTTTCAGGTACCATGGATGAGTTTGAGTATCAATGGCCATACACATTCTTGGCTCAACCAAGGGAAACAGGGATTGATGGACTTAATATATCTTCTACAGAGGCAACTTCGAAGACGTTGGAGGTTTGCGCAGCCATACAGAGTCGAAGGATGGAAAGAATGACTCAGCCAAGGGGAGAGGAGATTGACAGAGATCTAACTTTGAGTACCAACGAAGATGAGCCAATTTTATTTATGCCTCAAGTGCCTTCTCCTCCACAGTTCAAGAGTCCGGTTAGATTTATAAAACCTTGTCCGATTGGTAGTCATGTCGTCGGCAATACTATCTGTGATGTAAAAGCAAGTACACCATCGAAACCATGGTGCGATGAGCTGGAGAAGATAGAAGAAGAAATTGTTGTGTCTGACAAGCCTCATTGCCAGAATATATTCGCAGACACAGTGGAGAAACCATCTAGATGTTGGACGTTCTTGAATGTGATCTTATCTAAAGAAAGCATGCTAGGTGACTTTAATACAATGGCTATCGTAAATGGGAACCTACCAAAAGCTATATTATTTCCGATGGATGGAGGGTTCCTCAACTTTCGAAGAGGAATTGGATAGCATTGACCAGACAAAGTCAGACTAAGACTATAAAACAAGCGCTTATTGGGAGGTAACCCAAGTTTAATTTTTATTTTTTATTTTTAGTTTTTATTAAGTTTTATATTAGTAGTTTTGAATTTGCATTTATTTAGGATTTAATAAAATTGCTTCTATCATGGTTTTATAAGTTATTCAAGTCAAATTCAAGTGTGGTGCCCAATTTGTTCCATATGCTTGGCCTATTCTCCAAACTTAGCGGACAAGGAGGAAGATTGCTATATTTTCAGGGAAGTCCTCTGCTTTAATTTTTTCTATTTCAGTCATTGAGGACAATGTCTAGTTTATGTTTGGGGGCATTTTAGTGTCATATTGCATATAGTTAGTTATTTACATTGTAAGTTCGTTATGTTTTCGGGTTATTTACATTTAGTTTTTTCATTCAGTTTTTTGTTTAAAAAAAATTTCTAAAAATCGCAAAAATAGTAGTTAGTTTACTATGTTTGTTGCAATTAGTTTATATTTGCATGATTCCAACTGTTAGATAGTAAAAGTCTATTTTGGCCAATGATGAGACTGGAGTTAAGTAGATAAGTATAGTATTGAATATTCAGGCTTTGATGTGATTTCTTGTTCTGAATTGAATCTTTTCCTGTTTGAAACTGGTATAATTAAGGTTAACATGCTAATAACAGCTATGTTGACTGATTAAGTTTAAATTGATACATAATGGATTTCTTAAGGATAATACTAGTGTGAATGAATGAAAGACATGAATAGGCGGAGATGGCTAAATTTTGATAAAAACTTAAGTTTGGGGGGAAATTTTGGGGTATATAAGCTTAAAAAAAACATGTTGAGTCTTGTGGTGGGTTGAGGAGAAACACTCTCCATAAACACAAGCGTGAGATGGAGCGTAAAACGCACTCACCAACCATCTATCAAAAAAAATAGAGAGAAAAAGAAAGAAAAAAAAATTACCGTGGCTAGTTTTGTTTCGGAGCCTTTGTTACTTGAGTAAGTACGCCCAAAGGGGTATCTTAAAACCTAGCGCCCTAAGGTCTTATATGGTCTGGGAGTCGTTGGTTGAAAGCTCGCTAAGGGGTGACACGGTTAGCCTAATGGAATGAGACATTGCACAGTCATGGTTAAAAAAACAATAAAACGGGACTCTTGAACTTGGTGGATGTTTGACTTTAGTTGGATCTAGCTTGTTCGTGAATTTTGTGAGTTTTCACTGTATGATGCCTTCGAAGATATCTATTATGTCTTAAATTTGATTTTATATCAGTTAACATTGTTGTGGAGCACACACGCACTATATCAGTAATAACAGTCTAAGATTTGATGATTGATTGGGAAATTACTGATTTATTTTAATATGATGTATTATCATGTTTACTTGATTTCTCTAAGGCCGGTTGAATAGACTTGTTTCTGTCATTACTGTTGGATTCGTAGGCATATAGATTAGTTTCATTACATTGCATTGAATAACATTTTTGTGTTTTTGCTGGAGGACAAGCAAAGGTTTAAGTTTGGGGGTATTTGATGAGTGAGTTTTATACACATGAACTGGATATATTCGGGCTTAATTTATTATTGTTCTCAAGTCTTTTAGGATGTTTTTATGTGTTTGTGTTCTATTCAAGCATGTTTTATATTGTTTGGTAGGATTTGGGACAAAAGTTACATGGATCGACGTTCGGGGTGGCTAGATTCGCGTTTTCGGCTTGCCATTTACACAACAGTCACTTCAGAGCCAATTTTACTATAGCTCTGGACATTATTTTAAAAACCTTCAATAATGAAAGTTGTAGATATACTTCTCCTCTTTCCAAAACATCTTGAATCATCAAAATCGGAGTTCGGACGAAGAAGTTATGGCCGTTTTCCCAAAGGACGTCGGAGCAGAAAATGTCAGATTCTGGGCCAGTGCTGGGGCGCGATTCTTAGTGCATTTTACAGAGCCGGGGAGCTAGGGGGCAGACTTCCAGTGCCGTGCCCAGCGCTGGGGCGCTGGGGGAAGGGCTGGGTGCGGCCTGGACGCGTTTTGGGCGAATTTTGACACCTTTTTGACTCCAAATTGGATTGGGTTTGTTCCTAAGCTAAAAATTAGACTTGTAACCTATAAATACATGATGTAAGGCATAAAATAGGAGGAGAATACATAGCTTAGCCTAGATTAAACACTCCTTTAGATTAGAACATTTACCCTAGTTTTTATTAGTTTTGGAGATTGAAGCAACTTGGAGATCATTGAAGATCAAGAGCAAGAGCAAGAGGGGAGCATCAGATTTGCTGACAACAGATTCTATTCTCTTCTCTCATCTTACTTTATCTTTTAATGGTCTATTCAGTTGTGGATTCTTTGTTTCCATTCATTAATTATGAACTAACTTTTTTTATTAAGATTTCAATTGAACTTTTTATGGCTATGAATTAGTTATTCATTATATTCCAGTTATTTATGTTAAAGTGAGTTGTTTATCTTGTCTTGTGCATATTTCTTAATTATCTGATCAGTAATTACTTTGTTACTCTAGAAGGAATTGGAAGAGGAATTCTAGGGTTAGAACTGGGCATGATATCATGTGACTTAGTTATTTGCAAAGTGAATAATTAGGTTTGTGAATTGAATGAAAATATCTGTTCACCGCATGTAACACATAAGGAATTGGGATTAAAGGAGTTTAATTCACTTATTTTGCATAGGAATATAGCAAAATTAATCTGGATTAAATAGAAGGCAATTGATCACTTGGAAATGGACTTTTGGCATTTGAGAATTCCTGTTAACAATTCAGTAGGCATAATAATTGGGATAATTGGATAATTGATTTATAGTTCATAATTGGGGATATTGTAGTCTTAATCTTTATTTATTTGAATTCATTCGTTAAAATCTTAGTTTTAATTAGTTAATTTAGTTTTCTTAATTAGAAAAAACACGATTTGAGATTGTTTAAATAAAATTAGTTTGGTTAAGAATTAGTACTTGGTGATTTTTATTAAATAATTCCTCGTGAGAACGATACTCTACTTTCACTTTATTACTTGTTGACAGTGTATACTTGCACGTATTTATTGATTACGAAATCGATCAACAAGTTTTTTGCGCCGTTGCCGGGGAATTAATTTAATAATTATTTTCCAATATTAATTTCAATCAAATTAGTCTTAATTTAAACATTTTTATTTTTATTTTTAATTCTCTTTCTATATTTCTCTCTTTTCAGGTACCGTGGATGAGTTTGAGTATCAATGGCCATACACATTCTTGGCTCAACCAAGGTAAACAGGGATTGATGGACTTAATATATCTTCTATAGAGGCAACTTCGAAGACGTTGGAGGTTTGCGCAGCCATACGGAGTCGAAGGATGGAAAGAATGACTCAGCCAAGGGGAGAGGAGATTGACAGAGATCTAACTTTGAGTACCAACGAAGATGAGCCAATTTTATTTATGCCTCAAGTGCCTTCTCCACCACAGTTCAAGAGTCCGGTTAGATTTGCAAAACCTTGTCCGATTGGTAGTCATGTCGTCGGCAATACTCTCTGTGATGTAAAAGCAAGTACACCTTCGAAACCATGGTGCGATGAGCTGGAGAAGATAGAAGAAGAAATTGTTGTGTCTGACAAGCCTCATTGCCAGAATATATTCGCAGACACAATGGAGAAACCATCTAGATGTTGGACGTTCTTGAATGTGATCTTATCTAAAGAAAGCATGCTAGGTGACTTTAATACAATGGCTATCGTAAATTGGAACCAACCAAAAGCTATATTATTTCCGATGGATGGAGGGTTCCTCAACTTTCGAAGAGGAATTGGATAGCATTGACCAGACAAAGTCAGGCTAAGACTATAAAACAAGCGCTTATTGGGAGGTAACCCAAGTTTAATTTTTATTTTTTATTTTTAGTTTTTATTAAGTTTTATATTAGTAGTTTTGAATTTGCATTTATTTAGGATTTAATAAAATTGCTTCTATCATGGTTTTACAAGTTATTCAAGTCAAATTCAAGTGTGGTGCCCAATTTGTTCCATGTGCTTAGCCTATTCTCCAAACTTAGCGGACAAGGAGGAAGATTGCTATATTTTCAGGGAAGTCCTCTGCTTTAATTTTTTCTATTTCAGTCATTGAGGACAATGTCTAGTTTATGTTTGGGGGCATTTTAGTGTCATATTGCATATAGTTAGTTATTTACATTGTAAGTTCGTTATGTTTTCGGGTTATTTACATTTAGTTTTTTCATTCAGTTTTTTGTTTAAAAAAAATTTCTAAAAATCGCAAAAATAGTAGTTAGTTTACTATGTTTGTTGCAATTAGTTTATATTTGCATGATTCCAACTGTTAGATAGTAAAAGTCTATTTTGGCCAATGATGAGACTGGAGTTAAGTAGATAAGTATAGTATTGAATATTCAGGCTTTGATGTGATTTCTTGTTCTGAATTGAATCTTTTCCTGTTTGAAACTGGTATAATTAAGGTTAGCATGTTAATAACAGCTATGTTGACTGATTAAGTTTAAATTGATACATAATGGATTTCTTAAGGATAATACTAGTGTGAATGAATGAAAGATATGAATAGGCGGAGATGGCTAAATTTTGATAAAAACTTAAGTTTGGGGGGAAATTTTGGGGTATATAAGCTTAAAAAAAACATGTTGAGTCTTGTGGTGGGTTGAGGAGAAACACTCTCCATAAACACAAGCGTGAGATGGAGCGTAAAACGCACTCACCAACCATATATCAAAAAAAAGAGAGAAAAAGAAAGAAAAAAAAATTATCGTGGCTAGTTTTGTATCGGGGCCTTTGTTACTTGAGTAAGTACGCCCAAAGGGGTATCTTAAAACCTAGCGCCCTAAGGTCTTATATGGTCTGGGAGTCGTTAGTCGAAAGCTCGCTAAGGGGTGACATGGTTAGCCTAATGGAATGAGACATTGCACAGTCATGGTTAAAAAAACAATAAAACGGGACTCTTGAACTTGGTGGATGTTTGACTTTAGTTGGATCTAGCTTGTTCGTGAATTTTGTGAGTTTTCACTGTATGATGCCTTCGAAGATATCTATTATGTCTTAAATTTGATTTTATATCAGTTAACATTGTTGTGGAGCACACACGCACTATATCAGTGATAACAGTCTAAGATTTGATGATTGATTGGGAAATTACTGATTTATTTTAATATGATGTATTATCATGTTTACTTGATTTCTCTAAGGCCGGTTGAATAGACTTGTTTCTGTCATTACTGTTGGATTCGTAGGCATATAGATTAGTTTCATTACATTTCATTGCATAACATTTTTGTGTTTTTGCTTGAGAACAAGCAAAGGTTTAAGTTTGGGGGTATTTGATGAGTGAGTTTTATACAGATGAACTGGATACATTCGGGCTTAATTTATTGTTGTTCTCAAGTCTTTTAGGATGTTTTTATGTGTTTGTGTCTATTCAAGCATGTTTTATATTGTTTGGTAGGATTTGGGACAAAAGTTACATGGATCGACGTTCGGGGTGGCTAGATTCGCGTTTTCGGCTTGCCATTTACACAACAGTCACTTCAAAGCCAATTTGACTATAGCTCTGGACATTATTTCAAAAACATTCAATAATGAAAGTTGTAGATCTACTTCTCCTCTTTCCAGAACATCTTGAATCATCAAAATAGGAGTTCGGGCGAAGAAGTTATGGCCGTTTTCCCAAAGGACGTCGGAGCAGAAAATGTCAGATTCTGGGCCAGTGCTGGGGCGCGATTCTTAGTGCATTTTACAGCGTCGGGGCGCTAGGGGGCAGACTTCCAGTGTCGTGCCCAGCGCTGGGGCGCTGGGGGAAGGGCTGGGTGCGGCCTGGACGCGTTTTGGGCGAATTTTGACACCTTTTTGACTCCAAATTGGATTGGGTTTGTTCCTAAGCTAAAAATTAGACTTGTAACCTATAAATACATGATGTAAGGCATAAAATAGGAGGAGAATACATAGCTTAGCCTAGATTAAACACTCCTTTAGATTAGACCATTTACCCTAGTTCTTATTAGTTTTGGAGATTGAAGCAACTTGGAGATCATTGAAGATCAAGAGCAAGAGCAAGAGGGGAGCATCAGATTTGCTGACAACAGATTCTATTCTCTTCTCTCATCTTACTTTATCTTTTAATGGTCTATTCAGTTGTGGATTCTTAGTTTCCATTCATTAATTATGAACTAACTTTTTTTATTAAGATTTCAATTGAACTTTTTATGGCTATGAATTAGTTATTCATTATATTCCAGTTATTTATGTTAAAGTGAGTTGTTTATCTTGTCTTGTGCATATTGCTTAATTATCTGATCAGTAATTACTTTGTTACTCTAGAAGGAATTGGAAGAGGAATTCTAGGGTTAGAACTGGGCATGATATCATGTGACTTAGTTATTTGCAAAGTGAATAATTAGGTTTGTGAATTGAATGAAAATATCTGTTCACCGCATGTAACACATAAGGAATTGGGATTAAAGGAGTTTAATTCACTTATTTTGCATAGGAATATAGCAAAATTAATTTGGATTAAATAGAAGGCAATTGATCACTTGGAAAAGGACTTTTGGCATTTGAGAATTCCTGTTAACAATTCAGTAGGCATAATAATTGGGATAATTGGATAATTGATTTATAGTTCATAATTGGGGATATTGTAATCTTAATCTTTATTTATTTGAATTCATTCGTTAAAATCCTAGTTTTAATTACTTAATTTAGTTTTCTTAATTAGAAAAAACACGATTTGAGATTGTTTAAATAAAATTAGTTTGGTTAAAAATTAGTACTTGGTGATTTTTATTAAATAATTCCTCGTGGGAACGATACTCTACTTTCACTTTATTACTTGTTGACCGTGTATACTTGCACGTATTCATTAATTGCAAAATCGATCAACAGTTGTGTTGCATGAAGAGACTTTATCTATCTCGGATTGTACCATGCCGCTGAGAAGTGTGTTCATTGCTTTCGAATTATATGAGACCATGTAGATTTCGTTTGGATCCATTTCTAGTAGAATCTTTGGTGTCTCATCTTCTCTTTGTGGAATAACTGGTCCGTTCTCCACAACCCACCATTCCCAAGGATCTCTTTGAAGATAGATCCTCATTCGAAATTTCCAGAAGTTGTAATTTTCTGTTCCATACAGCAAAGGAGGTCTATTTGTTGATTGACCTTCTTGATTGTTGTTCCCGAACTGTGTCATATCAGAATCTTTCCCTACAAGTCACCTTTAAGACCAAGTAAGTAGAGCCTTGCTCTGATACCAAATGAAATTCAGATATGGCACACTTAGAAGGGGGGTTGAATAAATGTGGGAGCAAACTATGACCAATTTTTAAACAATGAATTCAAACTATTGATTACAGCCTACTATATCAAAGAATGCAGCTTGCTGAATGAATGCAGTCTACTGAATTGAATTTTTGTTTAAGATAATATCTTGGTGAATTTATAAGTCAGATAAAATACTTGATGTAAACATACTATCTCAAGATGAAGCAAAAGTTTATATTTTGAGAAATATTAAAGAAAATCAAGCAATAAAATAACACCAAAATTTTTTACGTGGTTCAGCTATTACCCTCTATAATAATAGCCTAGTCCACGTCCAATACCAACTAGTATTGGAGACTCACTTTTATTTCTTTAAAAATGACCCTTGTTACAAAACAGATTCAATCAAATTGAATTACAATAATTCACTTGAGCACACTTGCTCCTTGTACACCAATGCACCCCTTAGGCTCATAAGCTTCCTTGATCCTGTTTGTAAACAAACCTTAATCCACCTGGATTAAAAAAACTTTAGACAACACTTAGTCTAAAAATATAAGATTACAATTTATAGAGGTCTAATGATCAAAGCAAATAAACAATTTAACAATGCAAGGCTCAACTAATGTATGCAATGATCAAATAGTAACAAAAGGATATTACCGATTTATAGCCCACGAAATTACGCTGAATATAAGTAGAATTATGGAAGTACAGCAACAGATTTCAATTGCACCAAAATATTAAATAGCTTTTTCAGTATATAATTAGTGCATTATAGAAATCGTAAATAAAACTAAGAAAAGTTCATGCAATTTATAGCCAGAAAACATTTTCGTTGCAGCATTAAAGTTTACGTTGTATGCAACGTTCCAAAAAGATATTCCGTTGAATCTAATAATTTTCGGAAGTAAAATATGTGTTGGACTCTATCCAATACTCTAGAAGGAGACCCAGTCATAAAAGGACAATAACAATTATGATTTCACAAAGTCAGCCGCCACTAGTATAGCAACTAAAGCAAAGAATTAAAAGATATGAGAGAGACATGAACAAACTATACAAGATAATGATTATCCTTCATTTCCAAGATACACATGTAAATCAATCTTTTGAGATAAATCATATCTTTACCAATATACTCCAACAACTTTTAATTGTTTCAGTCAATATATATCTTTTACGCATATGCTCACAAAATAAAATCAGTTTAAAGATAGTTAACAATAATATATTTTAGTCATGCACAAAATATTGAATCATTTTAATGCACACAAATAAAATGTCCTAGAGCCTTGTATCGAAAAATCAAATATTTGCAATGACCTTACATATTTTTCTTAAGACTCAAATCTTCAAAGTCTTTCATCAATGATCTTTCATCAACTTCCTGAAATTTCACAATAGACAAATTAGTCTATAATATTAAGTCATCATCAAAACAAAAAGGTTAGAATATTACAAACCAACAAGTTCGATCGTGAACGGAAAACTTTGATAAGAAAATTGGTCAGAGTTTTCCGTTCCTTTCTTTTCTTTTATATTCATTAAAAAACTCAATAAAAAAAATTCCGTTCCTTTCTTTTCTTTTATACTCATTAAAAAACTCAATGATAAAAAAAATGGACAAAAAATTTAAATTAAATTTTCTGTTGAAATCTTTTCTTTTCTATTCATTTTAAAATTCAGTAACATGGGGTTATATATTGGTGCCCCGAAGACACTGGCAGTCGGACCAAAAGCATTTTACGGGGAGAAATTAGTCAAGAGCTTGTATGCGTGTCTAACCTTAGGTATATATAGCAACGTTTCTCTACCGGATCTCACCCTTCATGGGACGGATTTGAAAAAATAAAATGATTAGTTTTTAAGGTTAGGATCATGTATGACATTTTTATTTTAAAAAAAATCCTTATAATCACATATTTTGTGAGATGATTAATTGCCACAGGTTTAAGGTAGCGACAAAATAATGTAATAATACTCCCGTTGTTTCAGCAAAATAGACACATTTGTAAAATATATAAATACTTAAAAGATAACTTTATTTCATGCCTATTGTCTACTCATAGAAATATGTAAACTTTACAAATATTTAAAATATAAATTTGTTTCAAGTCTATTGTCTAGTCATAAAAATAATTAGTAGTTAGTTAAATAGTAATAGCATGATAAGATTATAATGATAAATTTGAGAATTTTGTGTCTTTTAATCCTATTATGAGTGTGTGAATTAAAAGACGATTAATTTTATAAAATTATTATTTTTAATTATAAATAGAACTCATTTTGTGGAGTAGATCAATATATTGGTTTAAGTTAGACTTGCACTAACGAATCCCACAGGACCCACACCAAAGGTCATTTGTATAGTTTTGAACTTGTGGAGCTGGAGTAGAGGGAGTAGTATATATTTTTTAAAACGGACTTAACCAGCTCGTAATCGTAGAACATACTACCTCCCTTACTAAAAGATTATCATTTAAAGTTTTGATATATGAATTAAAAAAATATCATTTACTAAGTAAGGATAATATAGAAAAATAAATAATTTATTCTCCTTAAAAATTGTAAACGATAAATTTTTTAAAATAAATTTTTTCTTTTAAAACGACAATCTTTTAAGAACGGAAGAAAGTATTTGTTATAGTCTAAATTAACAGATTGGGGGAGGACCGGTCAATAGTACAGTGTTCATTTTGGACCATTAAATTTTTTAAAATTGACCTGATAGTCACAATTTAATACTCTTTATCTCAGCCTTTTCTCACTCCACTTCTCACTTTCCTCAACGTGTCGCCATTTCATTTCCACCACCTCATCACCGTCGCTCGTTCTCTCTCCTTCGCCACCACCGCCTCCGCCACATATCTTTTCATCGCCCACCCCTCACACCACCACCTCTCCGCCATAAAATCTAAAGACCAACTCCTTAAATCCTACACAATCACTCCCCTAATAAAACCCTAGCCCCAAAAACTCTAAATCTTTGACCACGCCTGCAAATTGTCTTGGTTCGTGCCAGGAGACAGATTTACCATGGCAGACATTGGACAATCGCGATGTGCAGGTAGAGTTGCTTACTGTTTTTATAATATGGGCTGGTCTTCGAGTTATTCAATCTGTTCTTGATGTTGGCACTCAGTATAGTTTGGTTAGGGAGAATAGGTGGCTTCTTGTGAGGATGGTGTTGAAAAGTATGGTTACTGTGGTGGTGTTTTATGGGTTGATTTGTTTCCAGAAGAATTCTGATGGAAGGTGGTCAGATGCGGCAAATGAGGAACGTGGGGACTGGAATGAAAAAAAAGGTTGAGATAGGGAGGGTTAAATTATGACCATCAGATCAATTTTTAAAAAATCTAATGGCCCAAAATGGACACTGTACTTTTGACCGGTACATTAAGAACCGGTCCTCCCCCAATCCAATTAGCCAAACTTAAACTTGAGCCCAATAGTTTTAAGTTAAGCTTGAGATTGGACAACCCTACAACCTTGAATCCGACGTGTAACACTCTTGTGGTAAAAAAAACCCTTACAACTTTGGAAGGGAAAAATAAATAAAAAGGGTTACTTGAAAAAATTAACTCGACAACGTTTTGCTGAGTTTTTCGGTTATTAACGTTTACAACGTTTACGAGGATAGCGTTTGTAGCATTTGGACATTCAAATGCACCACACAAATTTTTGGTGCGTTGTATTTGAACTGCGTCTAAAATAAACTAATCTATTTTATAACAAATTCTATAGATATTTAGACTGGAATTGACCAAAACCCAATACTAACATTATTCTTTATTATTGTCAAATAGAAATCTAAATGGGGGTTAGGTAGAGAGCACTTTGTTTACATGTGCGCCAATATTTTTTGAAAGAAGTCCATCATGCAATCAACATAATTAATTTTATTGAGAAATCAATGTCATAACAGGGTTCATGAATCCAATTTTCATTTCATCCTTAAAAAATCATCTTTTTCTCAACAATATTTTTGTTATTTGATCCAATACTGTTTCATCCTTAAAAAGCCATCTTTTTCTCAACAATATTTTTGTCATTTAATCCAATAATATTTCATTAGATAGGAATAGATTTAATAAATAATAACTCTTGAATAGAGTTTTAGAACAGAAAGATCCATTATAAGTTGATCCAATAGTGTTTCGTTAGATAGGAATAGATTTAATAAATAATAAGTACTCTCGAATGGAGTATTAGAACAGAAAGATCCATTATAAGCTGCTAATGCTGCTACTAAACGAACACACTAAACATACCAAACGCCTAGTAACCAAACGTACATTAAAATCTCAATTCTGTAGGTGCAAAGTTTGCACACAATAAACTTACACAACCTGACCAAGAATTCTAGGAGAGAAAGCAGTCAGCAGACACTTAAAGTGTTGCATACTTAAATAATTTATTAGTGTTTTTTAAAATTAAAAACCAACTAATAAAAATTTGAAACATATTTTTGTACAAGGTATGATGAGTTGATGTCCAGCAACTTCAACAAACTTCTAGCTGACGGCAGTTCCATGAGGCATTAATTGGCACAAATATAGGACCCAATTTTGAAGCTCAAAGATAAAAACAGCACCCACGTGAACATGAAGTAAACCCAACCCCAATATATAGCCGAGTTTGCCTTGTCAGAGAGTATGCTAGTTGGTGGTTGCGTATCTGAAGAATAATCATCACCTCTTGACAGGCCAAAGGAAAGGATGATGTTCGCAATGCCATGCTTACTAAATGACCTGTCCATTTCAGTCATATTTCTTATCTGGATCACATTAGCTGTAACACGGATAGAGCTGGACGAAGCAGAATTCAGATGATGAGTTGTTCCCTTTGTGGGGAACTCCGAAGCAAATGCAGGAGGAGCAGGAATATTCCCCAACATTTGATTGGCCTGCTTGAGAAATGGATACTGATAACCTGCACCACCAGAAGTTAACAACAATAAACATCCGGTGATTAGCAACAGTTGAGGTAAAATTGGTAATCACACAATTCACATTTTCAGAGAAGTCCATATAACGAAAGTAAAAAGGTCAAAGGATATTTTATAAGATTTTGGCAGTCCCAAGTCGAATAAGAATAGAACCCGTCACAACCTGATCCAAATTTTGTCAGTGCTTGCTTTGAAAAAGATGTAACATCATTAATGTGCCCTTCTAATTGCTGTTTTCCTTCTACAGTCGCTTGCTTGATGCTTTCATTTACATCCTGATAGTAGAGTAATGATTAAGTAAGCATTTATCAATGTCAAAGTCAGTAAAGCCAAAATCCGTAAATTTAAATGTAACATTACCTTATAGGGGAGCAATGATGCTGGTTCAGAAGGAACCTCACTTCCCATAATATTTGAATAATCAAAACCCAGATGTTGCAAGTTGTCATCACTGGCATCAAAGAACCGAAGGTATTCATCAAGCATGTCAAAAGTAGAGGGATCCGCCTCAACTGGTTGTTTAAAGTCATTAGTCTCGATGAATGCTCCATCACCAAATAGAGGGTTATTCATAGCATCTAAAAATGATTCATCAAGTAAATAATCCACATCCACATGATTCTCTTTGCTTGATTCACCAGTGTAGCTTAGTTCACCAATATATTCATGCTTGACAGATTTTTCATACTTGTCGTATGGCACTGGCAAATTAATTAAAGTTCTGTCAGCAGGCTGTTCCTGCACGTGATTGTTTTGATCCATACCCACCAAGAGCTCTTGTGCATCACCAATCAAGTTTGTTGATTCCTCGACATAATGATTTTCTTCCCCATAAGCCAAGTTCAAAGGAAGAGGAGCAACGAATGATGGATCAACTGCACCAAGAATCTGAAGGAAAAACCAATAAAACATGTATAATAAAATTAACCAAAGTAAGGGAGGGGATGTAGACTATAACATGTAGGTGCAAGTAAAAATAAAATATAAATCATATACCACAAAGGAAGGCATCTAGAATATAGGATGGAAGGAAACAGATTGCAGTTTATAGGATGCAGGGAAAAAGATACAAATCTGCAACTTCTCGTTCCTATACGATAACTTAATGTATACAATAAATGAATGCGTCAAAATTTGCAGTGACACCCAAAATAATTCATTGATCCAGACAACCAATCCAAGCTTCAGTATACATAGAAGAATGTTTGGTGAGCAACTGAAGAAGAAAATTAAGATATTATTAATTAAATTATATTATACTATATTATTACATAGATATAAAACAATAGTGATTAGTTTATTTTAGATAGATAACAATTGGATCTCTTTTAAAATATGGCAAAACTAATGAAATATCCATTGTAGTTGACACGTTTTACTGATAACACCATTGAACTTTAAATTTTTTAAATTACTCCACTAAACTAATTATTATTTTGAAATTGGGTCATTCCGTTAAAAAAATAAGCGGACGTTAATTTTTTATCGACAAAACTAATGAATTACCCATTATAGTTGACACGTTTTACTGATTACCCACTGTAGTTGGTCCAATTTCAAAATATTAATTAGTTTTATGGGTAATTTGAAAAATTAAAAGTTTAATGGTGTAATCAATAAAACTTGTCAACTACAGTGGGTAATTCATTAGTTTTGTCGATAAAAAATTAATGTCCGTTTATTTTTTTAAACGAAATGACCTAATTTCAAAATAATAATAAGTTTAGTGGGGTAATTTGAATATTAAAAGTTTAATGGTGTAATCAGTAAAACGTGTCAACTACAGTGGGTATTTCATTAGTTTTGCCTTTAAAATATAGTAGAGATCAAGAGATACTTCCTTATTAAATTAGGTTTCTTATGTCCTATATATAATCAAGTAGTCATCGTTGCGATTCAGTGAGTTGAATATTGATTGATTCTTCCCTTTTATTTCACCCTTCACCCTTGTCCTCCATGCTCAAACTTGGTACTGTAAGATTTTGCACTATCCTATCTCTATCCAAAATAGGCCCAAACTCATCACCAGCTGGCCCAAAAGTCAAAGTACAATAATCAGTGTCCCAAAACTACAAACTCTAACTTAGCCAAACACAGCCTTAGAGCCATGCAAAACCCTAATCTAATGCTCATGATCATTATCAACCTTCAACAAAAACTTATCGACAAACACAAAATATGTTCATCTTCACCACGAAAACCCCACCGTTGTCATTGGCAATGCAAGGAAAAAAATATAAAGAAAAAACCAACGTCATCCCTCATCTAAAATCTTGTCTGCATCCTGTTTGTCATCGTCCTTCGCATTTACTGTCATATCTTAACTAGCACCTTCAAGCCACAACCACTACCGATCTTGTCATCATCATCAACTAATCACATTTGCAGCATCACTGGAAAAGAGAAACAAAAAAAGAAGAATTACCCAGATCGCTGCCTGTAGTAATAAATCCAACAGCTACCATCATCGCCGATATCTCCGACCAGTTCCTTAAAAAAATAGGGGTTGCAAAACCCATTGAAACCATTGAAGAGCCACCAACCAGAAAAAATACAGAGGAAGAGAAAGGTCGTAGATGCATCATCTCATTGGTAACCTGTATCTATTCATTCTTACCAAATCAAAGTCAGCCCCTGAACTTTGTCTTTCCAGACTTACCCACTGTTTTATTATTTTATTTTTTAGATGATCCCTATATATATATATATATATATTATAAGTGTAGGAAAAAGAACAGCTTTGTTCTTAATTACAGTCATGGAAAACAATGATGAATTGGAATGAGAAAAGGCGAAGGCAAATTCAATATTTTGATGCACACAAAAAAGGGGACTACATGGAAATTAACAAGTCCATCAAAGCACTTAATACAGTTCTTCAAACTTATTTGGTTGATCAAGGACTTTTAAAAGTTGATGCTCCAGAGGTTTATAGAGTTATGGGGACCACTAACCCAAAGTAAAGAAAGGAATTGATTTATTTACTTTATGTGATTTTTATTATGCTTAATTGGGTTTTAATTAATGAAATTATTTTTTTATTTTGTTAGTGGTGATTTAAGGCATTTCATAGTGAATTAGTGATTAGAAAATTTTAATATTGTATTTTTGTTTTTTAGTTTTTTAGTTCTTTTATTGTTCCCCAAGTAATATTTGGGTTTGAGTCTCTTTAATAAGTGATGTAATCCCCACAAATTAATTACAATATGACATTGAGCTAGAGCTGTTTTTCTCTCTTCTGCTGTTGACAAATCCTTGCAGTAGTGACATGTGGAGGCTCACCCAAGTACAAGATCTCTGAGGTAGTGAGATGCGGAATCTCACCTAAGTTAATATTCTTTTGTTTTCCAATTAATTTACAGCACTTAGGTGGTGTTTGATAAAACTGAGTGTTAAGATATGAATAATTTAGACATCTGAATAATGTAGAGCCTCTGTCCAAAATTGTGTCTGAATGAAAAAATGTTGTTTGATAATTAATTTTTTCAAAATGTCTGAATAACAATATTTTACTATTTTAACCCTCTAATCAATTTAAGTAAAATAACATCCAAATTAGCAAATTAAAGGAAGATAAATAACATTTAGATGATCAAATTAGCTTTCAATTCATACCAACATGGGTATTTCAAGAAAATGATCAATTGTTTTTTATAAGAAATTAGGTAAGCAATTAACCGCAACCAAGCGTTCGATTAGGAAATCACTATCAACCACTGAACATAAGACATACATGTAATAAAATAAATAAAAGTCAAATTAGTTAATCAATTTATCAGATCCATAGATGGAAGAAGTCCATCAAAAGATTCAAAACACAGGTTCCGATTCACAGTAATTATATTTAGAGTAAACTACAAACACAATATAAAAAAATTCGCCGGAATTCCAAAGTTTGAAAAGATCGAACCCATCGGACCCAGAACTGATCTGAGCGAGAAATTCAACCGGCGAACTATTTTGTTGGAGTACCCATCTGTGGTCAGCTTTCCATACAATCCCCAATCGAGTTGCTCCGAGTTTGGACCTCATGTAATCTCCAAAGATGACGAGCTCAGAATTGGAGAGATTATCAAGGTTTGAGACTCCATTTTTGACAAACAGGAAGGGTAAAAAGGGACAAGAGATGGGGATAAAAAGAGATTTTGTAATATTGTTGAGGTTATTTTTGTCCAAAAAAAACATAAATTCGCTCAGATATGGCTCTAAATGGTTTAACATTATTTTTGAATCTTACCGATTAAGAGGCATTAAAAGGCATAAATTTTTTTACCAAACAAATTGTGCCTCTGACCGAATCAGAGTCACGCCTATTAAGAGCCTTTAAGACACAAACAAACACCACCTTACTCTTCTCCAAAAATTCTCCTACGTCAAGAAGCATCAGAGCCAGGTTGGGAATTCCTTTTTCTTTTCCAAAATCGGAGTCACTTTTATCACCTGCACTACAGCACATCACCACCATTAAAAATCAGCATCCAAACAGGCATTAAATCCCTCAACTGTACTACCTCAATACCCACCATCTACTGCCATCGTCAACATCAGCCACATCCCATCCACACTCAAAACTAAGACCAAAGCCAGCCTCCACCGCAATGACCATAAACACCGGAATAACCAGCAAATGAAAAAATAAAATAGAAGAAAAACGCAAGCTTCAACTCAATAGAGAACTACTGTCATCAACCTAAACTCAATCAGCAGACCCACACAACCTTGCCACTCAACCTTCCTTCTTCTTAATTACTTCCACCACCTTGGTCCTCATCAATGTTAGAATGCACAACCAACTCAATACCACTTGTGAGGGAAAACAACAAACACAATATTTAATTCTCACAAAATTCTGCACCTCTTCTAAGAAAATTTAATGAACGACAAGATGCCACCAAAGGACACTTTTTCCCAAATTTGAAGGGCTATGATCACACACCCACACATGTATGTACATGTGAATAAAAACTATAACAAGATATAGACAAACCTGCTCAAGGTCATTTTCATCGAGATAGGCATCTGGACAGGTATCATCACTTACTAGAAGTTCCTCTGCATACTCATCCTTCGGGACCATGGCAAACTCATCATCCTCCCATTCTTCTTCAATAAGTGGTGCCCCATAATGTTCCCCATTCTTAGGCCCAGGACCACTTTTCTGAAATATCCGGCACAACACAAATGCATCCTGCCCACCAGATTAACAAACAATTTAAAGAATCAGGATCCATCAGATCAAGAACAAAAAAAATATCAACTATCAACAGTCCCTAAAAAATGTGAATTACTACTCCAAAAAGCACAGTACTTCCATATAGTTAATTCCTTGGTTATAAAATTATGATTCTATATTCAACTCTGTTGTTCATGCATAATTAGTCCATTTCTTAGACAAAAACAAAACAAGCGCACGTGATCATTTTCGTGCAATCTCCCACTCTATTTTGATTTTAAAAACCAAAAAGAGTTTCATTGGAGCGTCCAAACAGATAACATATACATACATAATACATTTACTGATTTGATACACAACTATACAAACCCCACCTGAACAATTCCAGCTTTCTCAATCTCTTATCAATGAGTCTATATTCATGCATGACCCAATTACTCCTCTCACCCTGAGGTGCTCGACCACTGTGATACACTAGAGTTTTCTTCATCCCAACAATCCGACTCTTGTGGTAAACAACCCGGTCCTTCCCAGTTGTCTTCCAGTACCCTCTATCAGTTGCGCGGTTCGTCCTTGAACCATTTCCATACTTTTTATCAAGGACGCTGAAAAAGTACCACTCCAAATCTCTACTCTTCAGCCTCGACTTACCAAACCCCACATTTAACCAAACAGTTCAAAAGAAAATTGTTAATAATGCAAGTATACATGTATGCACAATTATGTAGAGAGAGGGGTAGAGAAGAAGAGAGAGAGAGAGAGAGATAAGCTACCTAAATGGCTAAATCTCCATATCAAGCCTAAGAATTTATTAATGAAGAAGACTTATGTGTGTGTGTGTGTGTGTGTGTGTATATATATATATATATATGGGTAGTGATCCATAACAAATGGTTGTTATGGACACTACAACAAATGCATCTCCCACTGTTAGCGGCAGAAAAAAAAATTGTTACCTGCCTCTACTCTTTGTAGAGGCATGACAATGTCTTAAATAATATTTAAATAGTTTCAATGTATTTATTTGTATATATAATTTCTTAAGTAGTAAAATTTAACATTGTCAATTATATTTAATATATTTATTTTTATAAATAAATTCTTAAGTAATAAAATTTAAAATTATCAATTATATTCAATGTATTTATTTGTATAAATAATTCTTAAGTAATAAAATTTAACATTGACAATTATATTCAATGTATTTATTTGTATAAATAATTTATGAGGTAATAAAATTTAACATCGTCAATTATTGTGACAATTTGATTATTTAAAGTTTAAACTCCATATTGGAATACAATTTGATTTAATTAATATAAATTACATTTGAAATTACTTAAATCTTAGTCGTGGGGTATTTAGGACATTTCTCCATGCCTCTACTAAGAAAATTTGTAGGGGTTTAATCTCCATTAATTTTGCCCGTTAGATCTTGTATTGGATGGTGGGAATAGTGTTCATAGCATCCATTTTCTATGGATCACTATCATATATATATAATCTATTCTTCAGCTTCAGTTTCAACTTACATAAAACCGCACAATTCACCAAACATGTCACTATTTGAAGATTAATATACACACTATACACACACACACACTACTACCATCATCGTGCGGTAAGGGATAAATATCTTCCACACAAACGAAATGCATGAATAGGTAGGATGCATCCTAAATGAGACTGCATCCTAGAATTACAGTAATGTAGCACACGAAAGCTCCCATTAATTGTACAATACAGCCATATAGTAAAATACAGCCATATAGTAAAATACAAAGCCAACTACTTCTTGGATTTCCAACAATTAAATACTTACATATTTTAATTATCTTTGTACTACAAGAATCCAATTAGATATTTATTCTATAGGAAGTTTCAATGCTAAAAGAGCTTTTGCCACATTTTCACACAAGTTTAAAAATCTATCTCCGTGAATTTCTTCAGATCAATATAAGCTATATATTGACGAGGGAGTTGTTTGAGGCATTTACTTATTAATGTAATAACTCTTAGAAGCATTTCTAGGAGTCTATTGGTGATAGGTAGGTACTTGGACTTTGGAACTTCAGCCTAGATATACTTATGCATCTAGATATATTTTCTAATGGATTGTTATTTGCCTATGTGAACTGGTAATGAAGCTTAACTTTAACCTAATTCGCCAATAATACCATGTTCAATATGAAAGCACATATTATAATGCACAAGTACTAATCAAGTGATACACTAAAAAGCTGAATTAAATTACAGAGACAGAGGTTTGTTAGGGAGAGAGCTTAAAAAAACTACGATCCAAAATTTTAGAGAGAGAGAGACAGATTAGAGGGACCTGGGAGATCCCATGGCTCGACTTTGTAGATATCAATTTCAGAAATAGCATCAAAACGAAAGGGTTTTCCACAGATCTTCCGCCTCAAATAGTACCGAACAAGTTCTTCATCGGTGGGATGGAACCGAAAACCTGGAGCAAGCGAAGATGTTGCTGATGATGCTAACTCTAAATCCATTAACTTTGCACAATTCTAGGGTTCCTTAAAATCAACAGAGAAAAAAAAGATCGAATTTTAGGAAGATATAGTTTTTCGGATTTCTAGGGTTTTGTAAGGAAGTTAAATACGTTAGATAAGGGTAATTGAGTATTCAAAAGTATTAAACAATGATATATAAGTCTTTTTAATTTTATTTTCATTTTATTCGTCATGTTAGCTGGTAGTCGGTACATAGTCACATGGTTGGTGACTTAGTTTTCAATCTAGATTCACATGAGTCATCATATATATATTAAATTCAGCTATTAAGAGCTCATGAATGAAAATTTGTCATTTCTTCTTCCCTAATTATTTTTTCTCTCTATATTATTCTCTCTTTTTTTCTCTTTCTTACTCTATTTTCTGCTATTTCTCTGTCAAATTCCATTCCAATTACTGAGACTTGTCCCATTTCAGCTGCTAAGGTATTGAACTAATTAAGCTAGTTCATTATAGTTGGTATCAAAGCCACTATCGATCCCAACCATGGCTAATAATACCCAAAGAATCACTAATTTGGAAGGCTTCGTAGTGATCAAGCCAACTCCCTTCAGCAGTTGCAGACCCAGCTGAATAAATCTGTCATTAGTCTGAAGCTGGATTTCGAGGATAGACTCAATAAGAAGATGGAGCAAATGATGAAGGGTTTTGAAGCACTGCTTGCAGCAAGGTTACCAAATCCATCAAATCAAACTGGTAATTCAGAAAATTCGATGGTCTCAATTTTGGGGAATTTTGAGGCTTTGAGTTCTGAGGATAATGGTACTGGAGGAATATTCAAATCCATCAAATTTGAATTTCCCAAATTTAATGGAAGTAATCCTCGAAATTAGATTAGAAAATGCAATAAACTCTTTTCTTATCATTTAGTGGCTGATAATCATAAACTTCATTTAGCCACTATTAATTTGGAAGGAGAGGCTGAAGAGTGGTATGCAGGTTTTGTTCATGGTGGATGTGGAGTAACTTGGAATGGGTTCATAGAAGAGGTAGTGGCTAGGTTCAGCCCTGAAACTCATATAAACCCCATAGGTGAACTGAAAAATTTATAGCAGTGTGGCTCAGTTGATGACTATAGAAAGAGATTCGAGGAACTAAAGGGTTAGACCTTACTCAGAAATCCTTCTTTGAATGAAGCTTTCTTCATGGATTGTTTTCTGGGGGGATTGAAGGAGGAAATAAGGTTGGGAATTCAGGAGTTAAAAATTTCCACCCTTAAGGAACTTATTAGAATGGCTAGAATGGAGGAGGCCAAATTGGAGGCATGGGTAAGGAGAAGCCGAATGGGATTCAGACCTGGAATCCCCAGTCATCAGACAAAAGTTGGATCATCCTTAAATTGTAGAGGTGTAATGACTGGTAATGTTGTGGCTGGCCTCACTGGGGAAACAAACTTGGAGATGGACAAAAATCTGCAAATCAGGAGCTTAACTAGGGAGCAAATTGAAGAAAAGAGAAGGAAGAAACCGTGTTATTCCTGTGATGAACCTTACACTATAGGTCATCAGTGCAAGAAGCCCCACTTATTTTTGATGATACCCTCTGATGGGGACTGTGACATGGAAGAAGAGTTGGAAGATTGTGGTAAAATGGAGACCTTAGAAGGAGATCAGGACTGCAAGATTCACGAGGCTCATATAACTCTTCATGCTCTATCAGGACACCAAGTGAATAACACCATCAGAATTTTGGGATTGGCCAATGGGAAACAACTCAAAATACTCATTGACAGTGGGAGTACCAACAATTTCTTAAATCCTTAAGCTGCTAAGAGGATCAGGGCAATTACACAGAACACCAAACCTTTATTTGTATCAGTGGCTGATGGTTTTAAAGTAACTAACCTACAAGAATGTAACAACCTTTCTTGGACAGCTCAGGGGGAAGAATTTTCTACTGATTTCAGAGTTCTTCCTCTAGGTGGGATAGATGTAGTCTTGGGAGTGCAATGGCTCAAGAATTTCAACCCAGTCACTCTAGATTTCAACAAGCTTCAATTAACTTTTGTTAAGGATAACAAGACTATTGTACTCAAGGGGGAGACAGATTTAGCTAACCCTACAGTGCAGTTGATGACTTCTGGGGAGTTCCAACAAGCCTTTAACACATCAACTCATGGTTATTTTGGTTATCTTTTTGGAGTAAGTCCTAGTCCATCAGACCCATCAAATAACCAAACTGACAGACACAAAGAGGAAGTAATTGAGAAAGCAGATAGTTCTTGTCCACAACTGGACAATCTGCTGCAAAAGTACTCTGAGGTTTTTTTGGAACCACATGAACTGCCCCCAGATAGAGTTCAAAATCATCACATTAATTTAAAGGAAGGAAGTCAACCAGTCAACCTCAGGCTTTTATAGGTACCTCCATGCGCAGAAAGAAGAAATAGAAAAAATTGTGAATGATATGTTATCTTTTGGTTTAATACAACCCAACAATAGCCCCTATGCATTTCCAGTTTTGTTGGTGAAGAAACAAGATGACACATGGAGGATGTGTGTAGATTATAGATCCCTAAATGAGATGACAGTCAAAGTTAAGTTTTCAATACCAGCTATTAATGAAATTGCATGGTTCGAGGTTGTATTCAAAATTAGACCTGAGGTTTGGCTATCACCAGATTAAGGTACACCCACCTGATGTTCCTAAAACTGCATTTAGAACACACACAAGGCATTTTGAGTTTTTAGTAATGCCCTTTGGTCTTACTAATGCCCTTGCTACTTTTCAGTCTCTTATGAACCACATTTTTAAACCTTATCTCAGAAAGTTCATCCTAGTCTTCTTTGATGACATATTAGTGTATAGCCCCAGTTATGAGGAACACCTTAAACACCTACAACTGACATTACAGCTCCTTAAAGATCATACTCTATATGCCAAAAAAGAAAGTAAATGTTTGTTTGGCACTGAGCAAGTTCATTATCTTGGACATGTTATCAATGCTAGTGGAGTTTCTACTGATCCATACAAGATTAGTTGTATGAAGAATTGGCCCTTACCACAAAATATTAAAAGCCTAAGAGGTTTTTTGGGGTTAACGGGATACTACATGAAGTTTGTCAGAAATTATGGCCTCATTAGCAAACCTCTTAATGAATTATTGAATAAGAATAATTTCCTATGGAATGCAGAGGCTACTGTTGTTTTTCTAGCTTTGAAGGATGTTATGACCAAAGCACCAGTCTTAGCCATGCCCAATTTTAGTCTACCATTTATTTTGGAAACTGATGCATCTTATTTCGACTTAGGAGCAGTTTTAATACAACAGGGACAACTGTGACGCCCCCAAATCCGGGTATCTTTTAACCCGAAAGATGGTGCTACACGGTACTCATAACTGTAGGTTCATTCTATTGAAACGACATCAAAATGTGCGCATCAACGACATTCTTATTACATTAATAATATTACATCCCGTTCCCAGGTTCTATAACCATTACATTCTTTGTTCATCATTCTATAATTTATACAACTTACTAGTTTATTACAAGGTAAACTAATCATTCAGCTTCGTCTTGCCTCTATCCTTGTCAGATCCTTCGGTTCGTTCGGTCCTAGCTGCATTCATATGGTTCAAGCAAGAGTGAGAATAACAAGCTCAGCAAGTACAATAATTTCTTTAAAACAACATGCTTGAAACATAGGAATCATATATCTTCAATAACTGGATAATAGTTATGAAGTACTATCAATAATTTAAAATAACATTTTTTCCTTTAAAACGTTTTACAATAACAATATTCAGTAAAACATCAATTCTGGCTCAAGACCATGAGCATTTCATAATTTCTTTGAAAAGGATAACCCGACACTAAGTCCGTAAGTCCGGCATATCTTACGAGCACTTCTGGGTGATCAGCCCATAGTATTCTATGTTGATCAACACTACATCCATTAAACGTGTGTACGTTTAAGTTTTGGCAACCTCGCGTGCCCATCGAATAATCGATGAAAAATACATTTGTTTATTCATACTCAGGCTTACCTTGAATCCGTACCAAACAATTGGCGTAGGATAGCGTTAACAATTTTATATTGAAAGACTTGTAAATAAATCAATCAACTCTTCAAGATTAGTCTGGCCAATATAAAACTGGCATCGACCCTTTAGTAAAACACTTCATGCATCTCATAACATGAATCACAGAAAACTTGGCTAACACGAAGGTTAGACAAGCGTTTTAAGAAAAACTTGCCTTCAGCGTCTGCTACAGTATAAATAACTTTTCCTTTCAGTCTTTACGGTCTCTACAATATATAACCACTTAACATACCACATTAGGTCATGAATGGTCATACATGGTTCCTAATGAATCTTACCCTTCATCTCAATCTAATCATATATTAGATTTGTTACTATTGGTTCCGGCTTGCCATTATATTTTACATTATTCTTACCAACTTCTTTCTTTTCTATGTCTTACATGGTTTTACTTCATTAATAGAACTCGTTTCGAGTTAATAATTCTTCCTCATGGCTTACTAACATTATTAATCTAAACTCGATCGTCATTTGTTAAGTACACTTTATTGCATACCGTTTACGTTCACGTATTACTTATTAACTTTTGGTTGTAACTCTTAACGTTAGTCATTATCATTATTGAATACAGTTCACGTTCCTTATACTTTATGTTCATCGTTTAACTACTCATTAAACAACATTAAATTCTTAAAGTCATCACTATAACAGTGATTTAGGAAAGGTCTTATCTTGCTCATTAAGTAATTACATAAGCCATACTAGTATTGCAAACCATTGGATTCATAATCAACTTGGTCAACAAATTTCTGTAGCCGGCTTAACACATTACGTTGTTCTCATTATGTTCATCTTCAATTGATTATTAACCTTTAATCATCATACATTAAGTGTCTAACAATGTTTTAACAATGTTATATTAACACCTTAGTTCATTACTAATGAGTTATCTTTCATTCTATACTTGTAAACATTTTTGTCTGTTAAAACTCTGGGACTGGCGCCGCGGCGCCACACTTAGCTCTTCATCTCGCGCCGCGGCATGAGTTAGCAGTATGACCTGACACTGTTACGGAGCTGCGGCTCCACCATTTGGCCTTGGGTTGGCGCCGCGGCGCCAACTCTGTGCCTTAGAAAATTCTTGAAGATTTTTAATTTTGTGAACTTCCCGGACGCATAACTTCTTCGTTATAAGTCCGAATTGGCTCGTTCAAAAGCCTACGGTTCACAAATTCCATACTCTACGTATTCATGCAAGAATTTTATCTATTTGACTTCGTTTGCTAAAATTTCACCAATTAGTTTATTTTTAACGAAAATGATAAACGTTCGTGAACGTTCAACACTCGTTTCTTCGTTCTAAGTCGGAATTCGGTCATTTTTGAGTCCGCAACTCTATAATGAAAAATATGACTTGTCTCCATTGAAAACCAATGTTTCCAAGCTCAATATCAAAATTCGACTTCCATTTCGAGATTTTCATGAATTCGACGATTATCGTCCAAACTCATGAATTTCGCCTTAACTTCATTTCTTATGATTTATTCATCGTTTTAAATGGATTCAATCAATTATATTAACATCTTGACATACATACTTCATTAACTTATTTACATGATAAGTTATTACTTGATCTTCATTAGTCTATAACTTGTAAAAGTATGAACTACTTATGAATTCACTTTGCATGACTTATCATTGCTTAAATCTTTTAACCATCATCCTTACTTCTTATTATCATACAACCTTATTATTTCAACATAAAACAAGTTCCTACAAGTTCTTCTTTATTTCATAACTTATATAATTACGAATCGCTTATTCATGACTTATACGGCTTATTAAGACTTAAGCTCTTTGATTACTCATTCCTATCATTCCTTAGCATACATATTCTACCACTACCAATCTCCCTACCAATGGAAGAGAAAGAGATTCATGGTTTAAGTTCTTACCCTTGAATATCACTTGACTAAGCTTTAATCTCCTTCTTACTTCTTGAAAACCTCATAATGGAAGTTTGACTTATAAGTGCTTATTCTTTCTAACCAATAAGTTGTTTAACTTGAGAGGAGTTTGAAGAAATTTTAATCAAGCCATCAAATAAATTGAGAGCTCTCTGTTTATAGGCAACCCAAAGTGAGGGCATTTTAGTCTAAAGCCAATCCCACCTCCTTAATCACCTCCTTACTATTCCTAGCTTAAGTACTAAGTTTACTTGGCCACCACACTCTTTGCTTGGCCATCACAACATCTATCCAATACTTGGGGATCACATATACTTAACCATTAAGTATACTTACTAATCACCTAGCTTATCCTTGGCTTGTTGATCACAACTTTTACTTGTTCACCACACATAAGCACTTTACTTGCTTATCACATTAATTACTTGCTCATTACTTTGGATCACCCATGGGTTTAAACCATCCAATAACCCATAAGTTCATACTTTGGGCTTTTATCTTAACTTATACTTGGGCTTGCATTAACAATTCTTTGGGCTTTACCATTAGCTTGCATTGGGCTTACACATTAATTCCAATTGGACTTACCCATTTCTACACTTGGGCCTTATCAATTCTCATTGGACTTTACAATGTTCTACACAATCCAACAAGTCCATTACATTTGGCTTAAAGCCTTATAACGTATAATTTACGTATTAATCTCGTATTCTACTTCGTATACTTATTCAAATACGACATGCCATCATTCAATCATACTCGTATAACACCTCGTATTATAATCATATTCATTACCTCGTACGATACGTACGTATTATACGATCAACGCTTTAATTCATTATACGCATTACATTTTCTTCTCGGAACTCACTTTCCCTAATCGTTTGGTTTTAAGTCCGTAGGCGAAAAACTGCGTTTGCCATAACTGAAATATTTTTGGATATTCTATCTCACCTCGATATTCTATCATTATCTATTTCTCGGAAGTTCAAAAATAATTCCCGAGCAGAAATGCGTGAATAGTGTTTTTCGAAAAATTTCTCGGAAAGCTTTTATTTTCGTCTTGGAAATTCAAACACTTTAATTCTATTACGTAGCCAAAATACTACGACATTTCGCTATGTCTAGGTCATAGAACAACCTTCAATTAGCTTACTCCCATAAATAATTAATTAAATTCATTTAATCCACAAAATAAAAATAAAAATTTAATTCTCAAAAATCCAAAATTTCTGGGGCGTTACACTCTTCCCCCCTTATAAGGATTCTGTCCCCAGAATCACATTAATAATACATACACCATTGAGGAAATTTTTTTCATCATTTTAATTTCAAATTCCTATAATGCTTCTACAATATTGAGGTTCTTTCATTTCACCTTCACCGAAGGTATTATCTTATTCTTCATGACTTGTCACTTCCTATTAATAATTTGAGTTGGAAGTTAAATACTTATTGACACATTACGTTATTACCCTTTCATTAGCTTTTAACTTAGAATTATTTGAAACTCAAATTCCTCCTTCAAAACAAGATTATATGTGATCTTCTCTTCATCATGCATCCTCTTCTTCATTCGTGTACATTCCTCATTACCTAGTTGTAGTTACTTAACTCGTTCAAGTATCGTGGATTGAGTCTACGCTGTGAATAACATTTCTACCACTTCATTCCACAATTTAACCTCTAACTCTGTTTTTGCCATTTTCGTTATTAACTCATTCTGAGTTGTTAACATCAATAACTTTTCCTTACCCTTCCTACTTAACGCGTCGACTTCTACATTAACCTTCCCGGATTGATATAACATATCAACATCAAAATCTCTTATCCATTCTAATTACCTTCTTTACCTCATATTCAACTCATTTTGTGTGAAGATATATTTCAGACTCATAGAGTCCGTGTATATCTCACACTTCTCACCGTATAAATACTATCTTCAAATTTTCAATTCAAAAACTACAGTTGCCAATTATAGATCATAAGTAGGATAGACCTTCTCATAATCTACTAACTGGCGTGATGCATACCTAATGACTTTGCCATGCTACATAAGCACGCAATCTCGTCATCTATGCGAAACATCGAGATATACTACAAAATTCCCCATATCATCTGATAGAGACAATACAGGTACCTTACTTAACTTCCTTTTTTTTAGTCCCTGAAAACTATTTTTCTCACTTCCCATTTCGAAAATACCAACATGTAACACTAATGGTACTTTTAATCATAGCACTTCATAAGGGTACCTATCAATTTACCCCCGACTTGCTCAGCGCCTCTTACGAAAAATCTAGCTTCCGTACATTAGTCCACCCAATTGACATAACCAGAAACTTGTCATAACCATAACGAGTTCTGAATGTCATCTTAGGTACCTCCTCCTTCTTCCTTACTTTCAACCGACTATACCCCGTACACAAATCTATCTTAGAAAAATTCTTTGCCCTCTTCAACTGATCAAATAGATCATCGATCCTGGGCCATGGGTATTCATTCTTAACCGTTAACTTACTCCTATTACGATAGTCGATACATAACCGTAACGACTCATCCTCTTCCTTAACATCCTCCTAACTTGCTTCATCGTTAGACAACACGAGCGTCGCAGTATTTTATTACCATAAAATACTACCTTGGGTTACTTAGAAAACCGAAGATTCATACTTTTATTCTAACAATTTATTAAAGTTCTATAGTTAATCAACTTATTCATACCGAGAATTACTTCAAATTCTCTCAACTTTATCGGTACTTATCTACCAATACTTGCTTACATTCCTTATTCATGAAGCTATTTCCACGAATATAATCAACGAAAGTTATTCCCTCCTCCTTTACCGTAATGTTTGAAGATACTTATAATCCCTTTCAGACAGACTCCTAGATGAGTTTTTCCACATGTCTTACACACTTCAATCTTACACTTAGGATCCCCTTGTCCCACTCCAGTATTCCCAGAGTTAAAATTCTTTCTTTCTGGCTTACTATCACTACCACTGGCACTCTCTGCTTTGGTTCCTCCCTTTCCCTTGCTCTTATTCTCCCTCTCTTTGTGATATTGAGTTAACGCCTCACTACCACCCTCTGCTATAATTACCTTCTCCAGAATGTTCCCATAGGAAACAATCCAAAACACCAAAATCCTACGATAGAGCCAGGGTTTTTGGCCCTGCTCAAACCTACGAGCCTTCCTCTCCTCAGTGTCCACTTGATGTGGAGCAAACTTTGCCAATTCATTGAATCTGGTCGCGTATTGGGGAACAGTCATGTCCTCTAGTTTAAGTTCGAAGAACATAATCTCCATCCTCCCTTACATGCTTGTAGGAAAATAATTCTCGAAGAAAACCTTCTTGAATTGTTCCCACGTTACCACATCTGTTCTATTCTAGCCCCACCCTGGTGAGCCTCCCACCAAAAGTTGGCTTCCCCTTTTATCATGTAAGTCGCAAAAGAAGTCTTTTGTGCCTCACCTACGTTTGTAATAACAAACGCCTTCTCTATTTCCTTTACCCATGTCCGGGCTGCTAATGGGTCCGTCGTTCCTTTGAACTATGGCGGACCTACGCTTTTAAATTCTTTAAAGGTAGTCATTCTGGCTAACCTAGGTTCGGCGGTTACTCTACCCCCGGTTTAGTTAAATGCAGCCGTTAATAAATTAACGAACTCTTGCATAGGGTTGTTTTGACCCCCCTTGATTTTCATTACGTGATTCCGCTTCCTGATTATGTTGCCTTCTACTTGGCGGCATTTTCTGATTAAATAGAATTTCATTATTATCTATTTACTTACTTCGTTATTATTCGTCTCATAACAACTCATACCATAACAAAGTATATCAAATGAAAACTTCATTATATTCATATGCTTCTTCATAGTTTGAAACTATTTACACTTTACTTCCATAGCCAACAACTAGTACATTTTTATCCCACAATTGAACTTCTCAAAAGTTGGGATTTACAAAAAGACTACCATGTTATTGAAAAGAGGGTTTTACGTCACTACACACATATTTATAACTCTAGCTTTCTAATAATGCATAACAGCATCCTTGTGTTTCTCATTCGCAATCCTCGTTACAGTATCCCGACTAATAGTATGTCGAGTCTGCCCCGACTCTATGGAATAACAAGTAACTTTAAACTTGAAATCTCTATAAGCACTCTCATGGATGTAAGACATCCGCGCTATCTTCCGGTCTCTCTTAATCAGCTTCTTACGAAGCTTATCGGCTTCTTCTTTATAGTCCCTAGCCTGCTCTGTCATAAGCACCTGTCTATCGTGCTCTGACTCAAAATCTGCTTCTGCAGACACGTTAGCTTCATGGAGATAATTAATCTCTACACTCTGATTCTGCACAACTGTACTCAGTTGCACATTCCTGTCAAGCACTGCCAGATACAATGCTCTCATTGCATCTGGAGGTATTGACTCTAGTGTAGGTACCATCATATTAACCGATGTTACCACCATTTCCTCCTCCTCATAGACTATTATATTAAGATATGACGCTATATCCATATCTCCCTCGGAGTAGTCTTCCTTAGAAAAGTACTCCACTGTCTCCGACTCCTCTAGAATCACTAATGGTACCTCCGCCACCGGCATAGGTATAGGCTCTACTCTGTTCACAATTTCTTCTCTCACCGCGTGTATATCTCTATACATCAAGCTATTGATAGACATCCTACAATAACACATATGTTGATTAGTACATAACACATAATAGTATAAGCACAAATCACATTTAATTTATTTAGGGTTACTTTCCATCTTTTAAATCTTTCGGTACTGAGTTTCCTCAATACTTTATTGACTCATTCGACTGAAGTAAAGCTTGAGTTTATTTCCTTCAGACTTTTCTTCCTTAACAAGGTTATTAGCCTAAGGTTCTTCCCCCCTTAAATTTTATAACCTAATGCTTTGATACCAACCTGTGACGCCCCCAAATCTGGGTATCTTCCAACCCGACAGATGGTGCTACACAGTACTCATAACTGTACATTCATTCTATTGAAACGACATCAAAATGTGCGTATCAACGACATTCTTATTACATTAATAATATTATATCTCGTTCCCAGGTTCTATAACCATTACATTCTTTGTTCATCATTCTATAATATATACAACTTACTAGTTTATTACAAGGTAAACTAATCGTTCAGCTTCGTCTTGCCTTTATCCTTGTCAGATCCCTCGGTTCGTTCGGTCCTAGCTGCATTCATATGGTTCAAGCAAGAGTTAGCATAACAAGCTCAGCAAGTACAATAATTTCTTTTAAACAACATGCTTGAAACATAGGAATCGTATATCTTCAATAACTGGATAATAGTTATGAAGTACTATCAATAATTTAAAATAGCATTTCTTTTCCTTTAAAACATTTTACAATAACAATATTCAGTAAAACATCAATTCTGGCTCAAGACCATGAGCATTTCATAATTTCTTTGAAAAGGACAACCCGACACTAAGTCCGTAAGTACGACATATCTTACGAGCACTTCTAGGTGATCAACCCATAGTACTCTATGTTGTTCAAAACTACATCCATTAAACTTGTGTACGTTTAAGTTTTGGCAGCCTCGCGTGCCCATCGAATAATCGATGAAAAATACATTTGTTTATTCATACTCAGGCTTACCTTGAATCTTTACCAAACAATTGGCGTAGGATAGCGTTAGCAATTCTATATTAAAAGAATTGTAAATAAATCAATCAACTCTTCAAGATTACTCTAGCCGAGATAAAACTGGCATCGACCCTTTAGTAAAACACTTTGTGCATCTCATAACATGAATTACAGAAAACTTGGCTAACACGAAGGTTAGACAAGCGTTTTAAGAAAAACTTGCCTTCAGCGTCTGCTACAGTATAAATAACTTTTCCGTTCAGTCTTTACGGTCTCTACAATATATAACCACATAACATACCACATTAGGTCATGAATGGTCATACATGGTTCCTAATGAATCTTACCCTTCATCTCAATCTAATCATATATTAGATTTGTTACTATTGGTTCCGACTTGCCATTATATTTTACATTATTCTTACCAACTTCTTTCTCTTCTATGTCTTACATGGATTTAATTCATTAATAGAACCCGTTTCGAGTTAATCATCCTTCCTCACGGCTTACTAACATTATTAATCTAAACTCGATCGTCATTTGTTAAATACACTTTATTGCATACCGTTTACGTTCACGTATTACTTAACAACTTTTAGTTGTAACTCTTAATGTTAGTCATTATCATTATTGAATACAGTTCACGTTCTTTATAATTTACGTTCGTCGTTTAACTAATCATTAAACAACATTAAATTCCTAAAGTCAAAGGTCTTATCTTGTTCATTAAGTAATTACATAACCCATACTGGTATTGCAAACCATTGGATTCATAATCAACTTGGTCAACAAATTTCTATAACTGGCTTAACACATTACGTTATTCTCATTATGTTCATCTTCAATTGATTATTAACCTTTAATCATCATACATTAAGTGTCTAACAATGTTTTAACAATGTTATATTAACACCTTAGTTCATTACTAATGAGTTATCTTTCATTCTATACTTGTAAACATTTTTGTCTGTCAAAACTCTGGGACTGGCGCTGCGGCGCCACACTTAGCTCTTCATCTCGCACCGCGACGTGAGTTAGCAGTATGCCCTGACACTGTTACGATGCTGCGGCGCCACCATTTGGCCTTGGGTTGGCGCCGCGGCGCCAACTCTGTGCCTTAGAAAAATTTTGCAGATTTTTAATTTTGTGAACTTCCCGGACGCATAACTTCTTCGTTATAAGTCTGAATTGGCTCGTTCAAAAGCCTACAGTTCAAAAATTCCATACTCTACGCGTTCATGCAAGAATTTTATCTATTTGACTTCGTTTGCTAAAATTTCACCTATTAGTTCATTTTTAACGAAAACGATAAACGTTCGTGAACGTTCAACACTCGTTTCTTCGTTCTAAGTCGGAATTCGGTAATTTTCGAGTCCGCAAATCTATAATGCCAAATATGACTTATCTCCATTGAAAACCAATTTTTCCAAGCTCAATATCAAAATTCGACTTCCATTCCGAGATTTTCACGAATTCGACGATTATCATACAAACTCATGAATTTTGCCTTAACTTCATATCTTATGATTTGTTCATCGTTTTAAATGGATTCAATCCATTATATTAACATCTTGACATACATACTTCATTAACTTATTTACATGATAAGCTAGTACTTGATTTTCATTAGTCTATAACTTGTAAAAGTATGAATTACTTATGAATTCACTTTGCATGACTTATCGTAGCTTAAATCTTTTAACCATCATCCTTACTTCTTATTGTCATACAACCTTATTATTTCAACATAAAACAAGTTCCTACTAGTTCTTCCTTATTTCATAACTTATATAATTACGAATCGCTTATTCATGACTTATACGGCTTATTAAGATTTAAGCTCTTTGATTACTCATTCCTATCATTCCTTAGCATACATATTCTACCACCACCCATCTCCCTACCAATGGAAGAGAAAGAGATTCATGGTTTAAGTTCTTACCCTTGAATATCACTTGACTAAGCTTTAATCTCCTTCTTGCTTCTTGAAAACCTCATAATGGAAGTTTGACTTATAAGTGCTTATTCTGTAAAATCCCAAATTTTACGAATAAAGATTTAAATTTTTCGATTTTTTTGAGCTCACCCTTTCCTTCACTGTTCTCTCCAGGAAATGAGAACGTAGCCGGGACTAGTCGGGGAACGGAGTGACAGTCCAGATGATAGTATTAGTAGTCCTCACTATTCTGTTAAATAGTGTGACAATAAATGTAATGAGGACTTATTCTGATAGTGGATATTGTCTAGAAGACAATATTTGTATTAAAACTCACAGCTTTCTTGTTGTATATTAAAGATTGTATTTGTATCCTGTACCATGTATTTGGCAACTTAGAATAGGTAATGTATGCCTATTTTGGGGGTGACACATACTCTCTCTAACCAATAAGTTGTTTAACTTGAGAGGAGTTTGGAGAAATTTTTATCAAGCCATCAAATGAATTGAGAGCTCTCTATTTATAGGCAACCCAAAGTGAGGGCATTTTAGTCCAAAGCCAATCCCACCTCCTTAATCACCTCCTTACCATTCCTAGCTTAAGTACTATGTTAACTTGGCCACCACACTCTTTGCTTGGCCATCACAACATCTATCCAATACTTGGGCATCACATATACTTAACCATTAAGTATACTTGCTAATCACATAAGTTAGCCTTTAAGTTTACTTGTTAATCACCTAGCTTATCCTTGGCTTGTTGATCACAACTTTTACTTGTTCACCACACATAAGCACTTTACTTGTTTATCACATTAATTACTTGCTCATTACTTTGGATCACCCATGGGTTTAAACCATCCAATAACCCATAAGTTCATACTTTGGGCTTTTAGCTTAACTTATACTTGGGCTTGCATTAACAATTCTTTGGGCTTTACCATTAGCTTGCATTGGGCTTACACATTAATTCTTATTGGACTTACCCATTTCTACACTTGGGCCTTATCAATTCTCATTGGACTTTACAATGTTCTAAACAATCCTACAAGTCCATTACATTTGGCTTAAAGCCTTATAATTTATAATTTACGTATTAATCTCGTATTCCACTTCATATACTTATTCACATACGACATGCCATCATTCAATAATACTCGTATAACACCTCGTATTATACTCATATTCATTACCTCGTACAATATCTACGTATTATACAATCAACGCTTTAATTCATTATACGTATTACATTTTCTTCTCGGAACTCACTTTCCCTAATCGTTAGGTTTTAAGTCCACAGAAAAAAAAATGCGTTTGCCATAATTGAAATATTATTGGATATTCTATCTCACCTCGATAGTCTATCATTACGTATTTCTCGAAAGTTCCAAAATAATTCCCGAGCAGAAATGCGTGAATAGTATTTTTTTGAAATTTTTTTCGAAAAGCTTTTATTTTCGTCTTGGAAATTCAAACACTTTAATTCTATTACGTAGTCAAAATACTACGACATTCTGCTATGTATAGGTCATAGAACGACCTTCAATTAGCTTACTCCCATACATAATTAATAAAATTCATTTAATCCACAAAATAAAAATAAAAATTTAATTCTCAAAAA
Organism: Panax japonicus; assembly: GCA_020205505.1. Taxonomy (NCBI): domain Eukaryota; kingdom Viridiplantae; phylum Streptophyta; class Magnoliopsida; order Apiales; family Araliaceae; genus Panax; species Panax japonicus. The sequence continues at coordinate 36,810,415 of CM035108.1, forward strand.
TCCAAAATTTCTGGGGCGTTACAACAACCTATTGCCTTCTTCTTGAGCAAAACTATTTCACCAAAACATTTAGGGTGGTCTACCTATGAGAAAGATCTCATGGTTGTTGTTTATGCTGTTAACAAATGGAGGCATTACCTTTTGGGAAACAAAGTGTTAATCAAGACTAATCATCACAGCCTAAAATATCTTCTTGACCAAATAATTACATCCACCAATCAGCAAAAATGGATCACTAAGTTGATGGGTTTAGATTATGAGATTGTATACAAGAAAGAAAAAGAGAACAAGGCCGCATATTCCTTATCCAGACAACTACAGATCACTGAACAAGAGTTTAGTTGATTAGCCCTCTCTACTTGTACTCCCTAGTGGATTATGGAATTAGCTCACACTTGGGAAGCAGACCAAGGGCTAAAGGATTTAATTGATGAGCTTCAGTTGGACCCTCACTCAGTTCCTGGGTATTCTTTCTTTAATGGCAGACTAAAGTTTGACAACAAATTAGTGGTGGGATCTAATGTTACTCTAAAGGCTAAATTGTTAGCAGAATTTCACGAGTCTCCTATTGGGGGCAATTCTGGAATTATAGGAACTTATGAAAGAATAAGTAAATACTTTTATTGCCCATTAATGAAAAAGGATGTGATGCAGTTTGTTTAGGAGTGTGATATTTTCCAACAAGACAAGCATGAGACCATTGCCATGGGAGGATATTTCAATGGATTTCGTAGAAGGATTACCTAAATCAAAAGGGTATAAAGTTATATGGGTAGTGGTGGATAGACTAACTAAATTTGGGCATTTCATACCCCTTCATCACCCTTTTTATGCCTCAGATTTGGCTCAGGTTTACATGGAGCAAGTCTATAAATTGCATGGATTTCCTTCATCCATTGTGTAAGACAGAAACAAGATTTTTAAAAGCATGTTTTGGCAATCCCTTTTCAGATTAGTAGGGACTAGACTCCATCTGAGCACTTCCTATCACCCCCAATTAGATGGCCAAACTGAAAGGTTAAACCAGGTGCTAGAATGTTACTTGAGATGCATGACTACTAACAAACCTAGCAACTGGTCTACTTGGTTACCCTTGGCAGAATTCTGGTACAATTCCCATTACCACAGTGGACTAAAAGTGACCCCTTTTGAAGCTTTGTATGGGTATAAACCTCCGCATCTTAATCTCCATCAGTATGGTTAAGTGAAGGATCCAACTGTTAAGGCTTTCTATAACGACAGAACTCTGCAGTTGTAATTACTCAAGCAAAATCTGACAAAAGCACAATCTAGGATGAAAACTTATGCTGACAAATCCAGAAGTGAAAGGATCTTTAAGGTGGGCGATTGGGTATATTTAAGGGTTAAACCTTATAAGCAATCAACTATTACTCAGACTAAATTTGGCAAACTACTTCCCAAGTATTTTGGACCATATCAGATTATAGAGAAGGTGGGAAAGGTGGCTTATAGACTTCAGTTACCATCACATGCTAGGGTCCATCCCGTGTTTCATGTGTCACTTTTAAAGAAGAAACTTGGTTCTAAATGCACTAGCTCTGCAATTTTGCCTTAGTTGGATGAAAATGAACAGTCTTTGGTAGAGCCAACAGCTATCCTTGATAGGAAGTTAGTTAAGAAAAATAATACAGCAACAGTTGAAGTGCTTGTGCAATGGTCAAACACTTTTCCTGAGGAAGCCACTTGGGAGGATTGGGAAGAGTCCCATAAGAAGTTTTCTCACCTGCTACCTTGAGGACAAGGTCCTTTTTATGGGAGGTGGATTGTAAGGAAGTTAAATATGTTAGATAAGGGTAATTGAGTACTCAAAAGTATTAAACAAGGATAGAGTAGTCTTTTCATTTTTATTTTCATTTTCTTCAGCATGTTGGTCCAGCTGGTAGTCGGTTACATAGTCACATGGTTGTTGCCTTGCTTAATTTCCAATCTAGATTCACATGGGTCATCATATATGTACTGAATTCAGCTATTAAGAGCTCATGAATGAAAATCTGTCATTTCTTCTTCCCCAATTCTCTCTTCTCTCTCTATTATTCTCTCTTTTTCCCTATTCCTTACTCTATTTTCTTCTATTTCTCTGTCAAATTCCATTCCAATTACTGAGACTTGTCCCATTTCAGCTGCTAAGGTATTGAACTAATTAAGCTAGTTCATTACAGGTTTCAAATAGATGGAATTGGAAAGGCTTTCGCCATTAGCTGAATAGTCATTGAAGAAGAAGAGGAAAAAGAATAAGAATAATAAGAAGAATAAGTTATTTATAATTTCTAATTTCTATTCGAGGTATTTCGGTGAAAGGAGAATGAGGGATTGTACGTGTTCCTTGACGGTGATATAAAGTCATTTTCACGGTCGTAAGCGATGAGAGAAAGGAGATGATTTATACTCGTGTTTTAAATTATAAGATTATGGTAAATAACGTTAAAAATTAATGAATTTATACATATTTTTTTAAAAAAATAATCAAGTATAATTTTTTTCAATTAAATATTAAAGTTAGGAGGAAAAATTTATTTTTGTCTGTTTTAAACAGATATTAGTTGATCAAATTTGACCGTCTATTTTTTTTGAGTGACTTTTAAATTCATTTTTAAGCTAAAATAATTACGTGGATTGTAACATAGAGTTTCACTCGAGAGAAAAAAAATCTTATGTGGACAACTAAATGAGTTAACTCATTGAGCTAACCCTTTCTTCCTCAAATTAAAATAATTGAGTTCCTCAAACACATCACCAAATTGTTCATAGATCTCCATAATCATCACCTTTACCATTCCAACCCCTACTATAACCTTTACCGCACGCCCACAATTGTACATCGTCACTATTTGGGCATAATCCGTCGACCTTATGTAGGCTGAAGGCTTAGATTGGAAAGGATTTATTGATCCCAATAGGCCGAATCTAGTAATGGAATTTGTGGTGTTCAGGGTCGGGCGACCGAGTCATTTGGGTCGGAGTCTTGATCTGAGGGGTTCAGATAACTTGGGCCCATACAGATGGTTATTCTTCGTATGGATTCTGGTATGATAAGAAGTTTGAATGGTTAAGGATTCTAATCCTAACCATATTTAAATACCAACTTCAAAGGTAGGAGTTAGGATCATATCCAACTTCCACCTTTTTAAGGAGATTGAGTTTAAACAAACATAGGTAATTACCATGTTTAGGAGTCCTAATCCAATTCGGAAAGTTAGCTTTAAGGTGGTAAAATCGGTTATAAATACAAGGTTTAACTTCAATTAACAGATAATACACTTTTGAGCACTAAACATTAAAGCCTCCATTGTTAAACATTGTTACAGCCTGCACTTATTCTCACACCGGAGCTATCACCCGGCGGCACAAGCCGCCAAGCTTCTTGTTTGATCTTGTTACTGTGCAGGTTTAAGCGCGTGGATTTGGTGATTGGATGCGCAGGTGAAACTTGGCATTAACATTAACGCTAGAAGGAGGGCCTTAGTGCTTTTACAATCACTCCAGAGTTTTTCTGGTTGAAAGCTATAGCGAGCAAGGACAGTAGGGCTTCAAACCAGGAAAAATCTAAGACTCATCAAACGACCCAAGTGAGAGGGTCAGTCAAAGATTAACCGGGGCCAAAAAACCAGGAAGGTAATTTTGATCATGGCCAGTCAGCACGGCGACGACTGTTCTCGGCTAGTTAGCATACTCCAGTTCCCCTCAGCCGCACCGAGGACAATTAGTCCCCAGCGCATGAAAGGTGAGGAAAGGATCGGGTTGAGGACAACCAAGATCAACGTCAGTTCATCTTGATGAAAAAGATGCAGCAGAACAAAGACGCCATGATGGCCATACGTCTTCAACAGGAAGAGTTGGAAGAACATATAGCCAATGTGACGCCCCAAAATAGGTATACATCACTCAATCTGAGTCGCCAAATACATGGTACAGAAACAACTAAAATTTTATTAATACAATTGTCGTGAAAAATATGACAACACATAAACTATAAGTTTAAATACAAATATTATCTTCTAGACAATATCCACACTCAGATAAAGTCCTCATTACAATTATTGATGCACTATTTTACATAATAGTGAGGACTGCTAAAATAACTATCTTGAACCATCACTCCATACCCCGACTAGTACCTACTAAATTCTCACTTCCTGAGAAGAAAAATGAAATAAAAAGGAAAAGAGTGAGCTCAACTAGCCCAGTAAAGAATATTATGACTAAGATAATGAACAACAAATTATCGTTAGCCTTCAACAAATCAGATAAAATATAATGGGCAACAAGTTTTAGATCAATATTCGCAGAGGAAATAGTAATTCATTAGAAGAGTTTAGTAGAGAATGAAATCTACTATCATTTATGAATTTAAAAGTTCATCATCAATATTTTATTCCTGTAACATCAATCAATATACATCTTGAATCAAATATTCATCTTTGCACTACGGGCTAAAGATATTTATTTGTATCACCAGTTGGTCATGTTCATCTCAATACATGTCCATCTTTGCACTATGGACCAAAGATATTCATCAGATAATCATTCATCTTTGCACTACAGGCCAACGATATTCATCAAGTATCACCATTAAGGACTGAGGATGATGGAAAATATTTTAATGAACGAATCCGGTGAGATAAAAGGATAAAGATTAGAGATTCGTACTTTAGATAATCCAAGTTCAAAAACACTTCATAATAAATCATAGTGGAATAAAATTCAAGAATGAAGATCAAAACATGGATACAATCAAAGATAGTAACCATAATAGACATCTGGGACAAAGAAGAGAAAAATTTATTTTTCGATGAATAATGCCGTATTTCATGAATAGTGTCGTATATATGAACAGTGTCGTATACGAGAATAGTAACCCTGACACAAAAAGGTAGAAATTCCACAATAATATTCATACCAATATTTCGGCATAATGATATTGAAAGAAATAATATAATTTACGAAGAAAATAACATCACTTACCTCAAAAGAACAGTACTTCTGATCGGAATATCGGATGAAATATTGAAGGAAACTTGCACTGAATACCAACTCTCAAAGTATCTAAATACTCATAAAAATACGCTTGATAATATATAGAGAGAAAGCTTATGTTTCTAGTGCGATTTTCAATTCTAACCTAAACACCTATTTATAAGAAAATGTCAGAACGCCAAAGCAGACTAACCTGCTAACTGATGGCTTTACTTTTTACTATTAATGCCCACCACTTTTGAAATAAAATTTCAGCATATTTCTCACCAACCAAAAGTGGGGTCCACCTATTCTAGAAATTTCCAAAATGTTTTACCATTTAAACAATAATCAGAAACTTCAATAATTCATAATAAATAGCCATTTTATTAGAAAAATATGAATTTTATGTCCATTTCATAGGAAATTAAATTCTCTACAACTTTGTAGATTTAAGTTTTTCCAAATTCCGAACGAAAAATGACCGAAATCCACATATGGACGATTTTTAACACCTCTATTCCTACAAAATACTGATAAAACACCCCAACAATAATTCCTTCATTTATAATCACAAAAATAAATATTCCCCTATCCTTTATTTATATCCACATAAAATAAATATTTTTTTATCATATAAATCAATAATTAATTATTCACATATAATATTACAGAATCACAATTATGACAACCAGGTCGTTCCCAAGAAAGAGGTGGCTTTCCAATAAGGATTTCTTTTTATTGGCTCGCAATTAGGTGACCATACCCCTTTCCTAGACATAACTTCCTTAGACATTTTCAATAATGCTATCTAATCATATTATTCAAATAATATGAATTATTGATCTGATAATGGGAAATATTGTGCAATGACAATTATAGAAACAACAATAATATAAAATATCAACGCAACAATTATTGAATCAATAAAATAAAATATTGAACATTAATTACTGTAATAATTATTGAGTAGTGCCTTCTTACGTAAGAATCAATAATTCAAAAATACTGTGCAATACCGTGTGCTACTGTGCAACCACGTGTATTACTGTATTTTAACCACCAGGTAATCCAACAGTGTTAACGGTAATAATTACACTGTTATTTATAAAAACTCAAACTTGTTATTTTCTTCATCCGACCGTTTTCCATTATGGGGCCCACAAATGGCTGCGCCATCATACGAATATTCCTCGACAGCAAGAATATTCCACGACTAAACGAATATTTCCCGACAACAATGAATATTTTATAACCACTTGCTTATTTTATAAAATTTGCATATTTCATCCATAACCAAAGCATTATATCAAATTAACACCTTATCATTTCAAAATAATGAATAGAGGAAATTTAATTTTATTTATAAAAAGTTGGGGTCTTACAACCTCCCCTCCTTATGAAATTTCGTCCTCGAAATTGACGTACGTACCTGGTGTTTCGAAAAGGTGAGGGTACCTCATTTCCATTTTCGCTTCCAACTCCCAGGTTATTTCCTCCATAGCATGATTCCTCCACAAAACATTGACTTGTGGTATAACCTTTGTTCGTAAAACATGTTCTTTCCTATCCAAGATCTTGATAGGTACCTCCTCATATGTTAAATCTTCGGCTATCTCGTATGGTTCTAACACAATAATGTGGTTTGGGTCTTTCACATATTTACAAAGCATAGATATGTGAAAAACATTATGAACACGAGACATGCTTAGAGTTAATGCGAGTCTATAGGCCACATTTTCTATTCGGTCAAAAATCTCAAATGGACCAATAAATCGTAGATTTAGCTTTCCTCTCTTCCTGAATCTTGTAACTCCCTTCCATGGAGCAATATGTAACAGTACATGATCTCCAATATTAAATTCCACGTCCTTTCGATGAAGATCCGCATAACTCTTTTGTCGATCCTGTGCCATTTGTATATGTTGTCGAATCGTTTGGATCTTTTCTGTAGTCATACGTACTAATTCTGGTCCCAACAACGTTGCTTCACCCACCTCGTCCCAACATACTGGAGAACGACACTTTCATCCATATAACGTCTCGAATGGAGCCATGCCTATGCTTGCTTGATAACTGTTGTTGTAGTAGAATTCCGCCAATGGCAAGTACTTATCCCAACTTCCTTTAAAATCTAGGACATAAAATCTTAATAGATCTTCAATGGTTTGAATAGTCCTTTCCGATTGCTCGTCCGTTTGAGGATGGTATGCCGAACTAAATCGTAAATCTGTGCCCATAGCTTTCTATAAGCTAACCCAAAATCGTGAAATGAATCTTGGGTCACGATTCGAAACTATGGATATTGGCATGCCATGCAATCTTGAATCTCATTTACGTACATACGAGCAAGACGTTCAAGGGAATAAGTCTCACGTATAGGCAATAAATGAGCAGACTTGGTTAATCTATCAACAATAACCCAAATCGCATCTATGCCTTGAGAAACCTTGGGAAGACGTGTAACGAAATCTATAGTAATGTGTTCCCACTTTCATTTTGAAATCTCAAGTGGTTGCAATGGACCCTTTGGCACTTGATGCTCCGCCTTTACACATTGACAAGTTAAACACCTCGAGATAAACTCCACGATCTCTCTCTTCATATTGTTCCACCAAAATGTATGTCGAAGATCATGATACATTTTGGTACTCCCAGGATGGATTGTAAATGGTGTGTTGTGTGCCTCCATCATGATTCTATGCTTCAAGTCAGAATCATTAGGAATGCAAAGTCTGGAGTTGACTCGAAGTATTCATTCTTCATCAATTCTTGCTTCTGGAATAACACTTTCTTGTACTTTCTTCTTTATACATATCATCTTTGGGTCTATGGCTTGAGCAGCTTTAACTTTATCGATTAAAGTCGGTTCTACTCATATATTTGATATCATCACGCGGGTACTTGGAGCCTTTAACTCTATCTCCATCCTTTGTAAGTCGTACCAAATGGGTCTTTATGTTAACAACATCGCACTCGTATCCGCATACGATCTTCTACTTAATGCGTCAGCTACAACGTTTGCTTTTCCAGGATGATATTGAATGTTATGGTTGTAATCTTTCAATAGCTCAAGCCAACGTCGTTGCCGCATGTTGAGTTCTTTTTGGGTGAAGAAATATTTGAGGCTTTTATAATTCGTATAAATCTCCACTTTCTCCCCATACAGGTAGTGTCTCCAGATTTTTAATGTAAAAACGACTACTGCCAACTCCAGATTATGAGTAGGATAATTCCTCTCATATTCTTTGAGTTGTCGAGAGGCATAGGCTATGACTTTTCCATGTTGCATGAGAACACATCCTAACCCTTTGCCTGAAGCATCGCTGTTGATAACAAATCCATCCGAACCAGATGGTATTGTCAGAACAGTTGCCAAAATGAGTCTCCTCTTAAGCTCTTGGAAACACTTCTCGCATTCCTCGCTTCATATAAATTTTGTACCTTTCTGAGTTAGCTAAGTTAACGGAATAGCGATTGAAGAAAATCCTTCCACGAATCTCTGATAATAACCAGCTAAGCCCAGAAAGCTACGTACTTCGGTCACCGACTTCGGTTGCTCCCAACTTTGTATTGCTTCAATCTTCATCGGGTCAATAGATACTCCATATTTTGATACCACGTGCCCAAGGAATGCTACTTCCTTAAGCCAGAACTCGCATTTCTTCAACTTGGCATATAGCTTGTTGTCATGAAGCCTTTGAAATACCAGCTTCAACTGGTGCTCATGATCTTCATGGCTTTTGGAATAGATGAGGATGTAATTAATAAAGACAACAACGAACTGATCTAAATATTCTTTGAACACACGGTTCAACATATCCATGAAAGAAGTAGGAGCATTAGTCAATCCAAAAGACATGACTAAGAATTCATAATGCCCGTACCGAGTTCTGAAGGCAGTCTTTGAAATATCCTCAGTTTTAATCTTCAACTGATGATATCCAGAACAAAGATCGATCTTTGAAAAGAATTTTGCTCCTTGCAACTGGTCGAACAGGTCATCAATGCGAGTTAGGGGATACCTATTCTTGATGGTGACATGGTTCAATTCTCGGTAGTCAATACAAAGTCATATACTCTCGTCTTTCTTCTTTACGAATAAAACAGGAGCACCCCAAGGAGATGTACTAATGAAACCGATGTCTAACAACTCCTGTAGTTGGACCTTTAACTCCCGAAGTTCAATATGAGCCATTCGATATGGGGTTTTAGAAATGGGCTTTGTATCCGGTTCAAGGTCAATAAAGAATTCAACTTCACGTTCTGGGGGTAGACCAAGAAGTTCTTCAGGAAATACGTCAGGAAATTCACTAACAACAGAAATATTTTTAAAATCTGACTTATTTTTGTTCAAGTCCATAACACGGGCTAAGAAAGCTTGACATCAATTTTTTTAATAAACGAATGGCTTTATGGCTTGATATGACAATGATTGACTTTAGTGGTTTGGTTGCTTGAATTCGCATAACATGTTGGTTAGGAATGTGAAAACTAACAACCTTAAGAAAATAATCAATTTTGGCATGATGAGTAGTTAACCAATTAATCCCTAAAATCACATCAAATGCAAGTATCTTTAAAGAGATAAGATCAACAAGTAATGTGATGGTGCCAACTTGGATCAAGCAAGATTTATAAACAGTGGATGTAACAAAAGTTTCTCCTAACAGAGTTTCAACAGATAAGTCAAAGTTTAATTTCTCCGGAGTCAAGTTTAAACGTTGAGCACAAGTAGGAGAGATAAAAGAATGGGTAGAATAGGTATCTAGTAAGGTATAAACTTTGCAAGAGTTTAAGATTACCTTACCCGTGATCACCTCGTTCGGGTTTCTCGCGTTTTGGCCAGTCACGACAAACTCTTTCCCTTGAACCACCGACTTTGTATTGTCCGTAGTCGCCTTTGGTGCTGCCATCCTAGCTGGACTTGACTTCGCTACCGGATAAAATCGGGCTATATGACCGTCTTTTCTACAACTAAAACACACCTGGGAAGGCTGTGAACAGTTTGGACTTATATGTCCTTTTTCTCCGCATCTGTAGCATCTAACTGGCGGTCGTTCTCCTCCCCTAGAATTTGTTGCTGGTGCTGGTGCTGATGTCTTCCCGTCACTGTTGAATCTCCTCTTTTTAAAATTTTTACTTGACTCACCTCTCCTATTATCATGGCCACGATTACCACTAGAGTGGTTACCGCTTTTGTTCGTATTTTTCCCTCCCCGCTAGTTATCATCACTCCGATGACTGGTGTCACCGGTATGACCCTGGTTGTAATCCCTCGGTTGAACACACTCATTATCTCGCTCTAATAATTGAGCCCTATTGACAACATCTGAATATAAAGAAAATTTGTGAGAGATAAGGTATTGATGAATTTTGGGTTTTAGACCTCTCAGAAATATCCGCGTCATATGTTCCTCATTCTCTACCAAATGAGGTGCAAACCTGGATAACTCCGCGAACTTCGCCTCATATTGGGATACTGTCATATTGTTCTGTTCCAGTCTAATAAACTTTACCTCCTTCAAATGACGAATACTTTCAGGAAAGTACTTTTCATTGAATAGTTTCTAAAATGTTTCACAAGACATGTTGAGTGCGGCTGGCTGGGTGCGCTTCACAGATTCCCACCAGTAATCTGTCTCACCACGGAACATAAAGGTGGCGAATGGAACCTTCTGTTCTTCCGTGCATCCTAAGACATCGAATATCTTGGTAATTTGCTTGACCCACATTTCTGCCTTAATCGGATTCGATTTTCCCTAGAACTCTGGTGGTCCCAACTCCTTGAACTGTTTGGCTGTGACAATCCGTGCGCTGCTATCATTTTTACCCGTATTTTGTACACGAGTCTCCCTCGTCTAATTTTGCATGAACTGCAAAAAGTTTCTAAACATCCCATCATTCATCGTTTGTTCGGTAATGTTGTTTACTGGAGGAACATTGCCGTCTTATTGCACGTTCTCCTGGTTGGTGATTAAATGTGTCTCCACGGTCTCATAAACTCTATTGTTAACGTTTTTAGCTGCCATTTTCAAATACTGCTACAAAACAAGGGTTAATTAAAGAAAATGATATACCACATAATACCCCTATATTCTAACCGACCAACAAATAAGCTTAGGTAGGACACACTAGCGAAGGATTTACTCATTTCTCCCCTCCTAGTTTTATTCCCCAATCTCCGCTAGAGACCATATCCCTAAGCTCTGATACCAACTGTGACGCCCCCAAAATAGGTATACATCACCCATTCTGAGTCGCCAAATACATGGTACAGAAATAACTACAACTTTATTAATAAAATTGTCATGCAAAATATAAGAACACATAAATTGTGATTTTAAATAAAAATATTGTCTTCTAGATAATATCCACACTCAGATAAAGTCCTCATTATAATTATTGATGCACTATTTTACATAATAGTAAGGACTGCTAAAACAACTATCTTGAACCATCACTCCACACCCCGGCTAGTTCCTGCTAAATTCTCACTTCCTGAGAAGAAAAATGGAACAAAAAGTTAAAGGGTAAGCTCAACTAGCCCAGTAAAGAATATTATGACTAAGATAATGAACAACAAATTATCGTTAGCCTTCAACAAATCAGATAAAATATAATGGACAACAAGTTTTAGATCAATATTCGCAACAAAAATAACAATTCATTAGAAGAGTTTAGTAGAGAATGAAATCTATTATCATCTATGAATTTAAAAGTCCATCATCAATATTTTATCCCTATAACATCAATCAATATACATCTTGAATCAAATATTTATCTTTGTATTACGGGCCAAATATATTTATTTGTATCACCAATTGGTCATATTCATCTCAACACATGTCCATCTTTGCACTACGGGCCAAAGATATTCATCAAGTAATCATTCATCTTTGTATTACAGGCCAAAGATATTCATCAAGTATCACCATTAAGGACTGAGGATGATGAAAAATATTTTAAAGAACGAATCTGGTGAGATAAAAGGACAAAGATTAGAGATTCGTACTTTAGATAATCCAAGTTCAAAAACACTCCATAATAAACCATATTGGAATAAAATTCAAGAATGAAGATTAAAACATGGATACAATCAAAGATAGTAACCATAATAGACATTTGAAACAAAGAAGAGAAAATTTTATTTTTTGGTGAATAGTGCCGTATTTCGTGAATAGTGTCGTATACGTGAATAGTGCCGTTTATGTGAATAGTAACCACGACACAAAAAGGTAGAAATTCCAAAATAATATTCATACCAATATTTCGGCATAATGATATTGAAAGAAATAATATCATTTACGAAGAAAATAACATCCATTACCTCAAAAGAACAGTACTTCTGACCGGAATATCGGATGAAATGTTGAAGGAAACTTGCACTGAATAGCAACTCTCAAAGTATCTAAATACTCACAAAAATACGCTCGATAATATATAGAGAGAAAGTTTATGTTTTTGGTGTGATTTTTAATTCTAACATAAGCACCTATTTATAGGAAAATGCCAGAACGCCAAAGTAGACTGTGACGCCCCCAAAATAGGTATACATCGCCCATTCTGAGTCACCAAATACATAGTACAGAAAACAACTACAACTTTATTATTACAAATATTGTGCAAAATATGACAACACATACTGTGAGTTAAAATACAGATATTATCTTCTAGACAATATCCACACTCAAATAAAGTTCTCATTACAATTATTGATGCACTATTTTACAAAAAATAGTAAGGACTGCTAAAACAACTATCTAGGACCATCACTCTATACCCCGACTGGTTCCTGCTATATTCTCGCTTATTGAGAAGAAAAATGGAACAAAAAGGAAAAGGGTGATCTCAACTAGCCCAGTAAAAAATATTATGACTAAGATAATATACAACAAATTATCCTTAGTCTTTAATAGGGAAAAATCTGATAGAATATAATAGACAATAAGTTTTAGATCAACAATTGCAGCGGAAATAACAATTCATTAGAAGAGTTAAGTAGAGAATGAAATCTCCTATCATCTATGAATTTAATAGTCCATCATTAATATTTTATCCCTGTAACATCAATCAATATACATCTTGAATCAAATATTCATCCTTGCACTATGGGCCAAAGATATTTATTTGTATCACCAGTTGGTCATGTTCATCTCAACATCTGTTCATCTTTGCACTACGGGCCAAAGATATTCATCAGGTAATCATACATCTTTGCACTATAGGCCAAAGATATTCATCAAGTATCATCATTAAGGACTGAGGATGATGAAAAACATTTCAGAGAACGAATCCAGTAAGATAAAAGGACAAAGATCAGAGATTCATACTTTAGATAATTCAAGTTTAAAAATACTCCATAATAAACCATAATGGAGTAAAATTCAAGAATGAAGATCAAAACATGGATACAATCAAAGATAGTAACCATAATAGACATCTGGGACAAAGAGAGAAAATTTCATTTTTTTGGTGAATAGTGTCGTATTTATGAATAGTGCCGTATACATGAATAGTGCCGTATACGTGAATAGTAACCCTAACACAAAAAGGTAAAAATTTCACAATAAAATTCATATCAATATTTCAGCATAATGATATTGAAGAAAATAATATCATTTACAAAGAAAATAACATCCCATACCTCAAAATAATAATATTTCTGATCGAAATATCGGATGTAAAGCCGAAGGAAACTTGCACTAAATAGCAACTCTCAAAGTATCTAAATACTCACAAAAATACGCTCGACAATATAGAGAGAAAACTTATGTTTCTGGTGTGATTTTCAATTCTAACATAAACACCTATTTATAGGAAAAATGCTAGAACGCCATAGGAGATTAAAATAATAAAATAATATTATTTATTTTTTTTCTTTACGCATGCCATGACCAGACCATCTAAGCATGCCAATTTTAAAAAAAATTACAGCCCACATGTTTTGTGGAAGCCCTGAATCCGGGCCCCAAATCACCGCGGATCCGGTATACTATTTCTATAACTATTTGCGGAAGATATAAACACAAATTGTTTATACATTAAACTTACACATAATCCCCAAGGTCGAGTAACCTTAACTTAATACACATTTCATAAGCTTTCTAACATATAACACATTTATCAAACTATACTATTACAAACTAGCCGCACATTTTATCCCAAGCTGGACTTGGCATTATCTTTTCCTGTATCCGAACGCATTCGCCTTATCTGCAATATTTTATCATGATATAGCAAGGGTGAGCATGAAAGTTGCCCAGCAAGTTTAAATACACTAATATAACGATATATCATGATTGAAGAGTATGAATAATAAGCTGGCTATAATTCATCAATATAATTGAGAACTAGCACGAACAAACTTTTGACTGAACAAGTTTTAAACATGAACAAACATTTCTGAACCAACTGGTAATGAAGGTGATCAGCCTTTCATACCTGACTTATACATGCAAGATGTACAGAGTATAATTTTCATGGCAATCAGCAATGATTAACCATAAGCTTGAATAAAACACTCTTATTAGAGTTAAGTACAAAGAAACTTGCCTGAACCGTTGATTACCGCAACACAATTTATATCGCTTTACCCGAAGACCTAATATTAGTAATATAGATCTCCAATATTAGAATAATATCATCACAGTATAATACTGTTATATATACATATCCACAAAATAACCTAAACACATAGCGCATAAGCCTATCAGTCTATACAACACATAAGACTTGGTATTAGGTTAAACTATTTCAGTTTGACTTGAAACCGACACAATTTTAACATCCCGACGGTCTAGTCGGTCAACACTCGAGTTTAATTTCAATTAAACTCTTGCTTAAACACTTAACAATTATCCCAGATAATTATATTATCAGTCAAAATAATTTTTAAAGACTTATAAAAATTTTCAGATAATTAATATCATTTATCAACAATTTCAATCAATAAAACCGTATTTAAATGAATTAAATACCACATAATTCTTTAATCATTAATATTCATTTAATATAAAATATTAATGAAAATCATTACATAATATTATAATATAATATCACAAAGTATTTTTAATACCTTAAAATCATAATTATATGATTTTTAAACACTTAAATCCATTATCCGATAATTGATATTAATATTAAAATATTAATATTCTCATGCCAAAATATCAAAAGTTATATTTATAACTTAAAATATTTTTATAACACTTAAATCATTTTTATATGATTTTTAAATCATTATTTCTAATTTTTCATAATTTATTTAATATATCTATTAAATAAAATAATTATCATTAATATTGATTAATTAATGAAATTCATCCCAAAATATTAAAAGTCATCAAAAATAACTTAAAATATTTTCTTATACCATAATATTATTTTTCATGAATTAAAATTATTTTTAAATTATTTATTTAATATTATAATTAAATAAATAAATACCTTTCATATTCCAAAAATATTAAATATTTTTGAAATATACTCAAAATAGTTAAAAACTATTTTTTAGAATTTAAAATAATTTTTCAGAATTTATTTAGTATTTTTAATAATTAAAAACTATTTTTTTTATTTTTAATTAATTTTCAGAAAATAATAATAATAAACTGTCGCTAAAGGGCTATAACGACACTTTCTGTCGCTATAGGTGTTCTTGAGCTGCCCAGAACGTTCATAGGCAGTGTGCAACTAGGTAGGTTTGACCGGCTATAATTCGCAGTACCAACATGATTTTGGCTAACTAAGATTCTTATCATGTAGTAGAAATGTACTACTACAATAACCAACCATCATCTAGATCATAACACAACATCACAGCAAGATCTAAGCTAGCCAAATGTCTGACAACACTGGTATTCTATAATTTGTTTGGGTGAACTATTGGTTTCATAAGGTAGACCACATGTCAGGGTACACGACCATAACCCTAATGCACCCTAACAACATCACATGATCGCGATCTGGCATGGTCAAAGTGTTGTCAGAAAACCGGTTCTTGAAGATCTGGGTTACCCAGATTCTTCATCCGGCGAGTAGGTCAACGGTTCTTTGACCGTGATTATTTACGATTCTGCTAGTGATCTTGTTCTAAGGACTAGGATATGTATTTCACATGACATGCTTCACAGATCAAACACCAACTGGGCCAAAATATGTGTCAGAAGCAAGATCAGAGTCAATGAAAAGCTTGTCAGACGTTCTGGAGATTCTGGGTTTGCCCAGAAACTCTATTTCGTGACTGGTCAACGATGTTTGACCGCTTGTATCTCTTAATATATTAATGATCTGGTCGTGTTTCTAGTTTCAGATCATAGACAACATGTCATAGAACATATGTAAAACATAAAACCACAAAAATCAGAAACAGAGAAGGATTTACATACCCAGACATTAGCTTGTCAGGCCATCATTTTTTAATATTTCCAGATTTGAGAAATCATTAAATTCGTGCATCTAGATGTTATAGATCCTTGATCTAACAACCCAAATCACTTATTAACACCCTAATACACAACTTTAAACAATCAATTACACCAAATAACCTCAGATCATAAAATTTCTAAATTTTGGGATTTTATACCTTTCATGCCATGATCTTTGATTTCTGACTCTTGGATCTGATCTTGTTGTATGATTACATGATCTAGGCTTGTTTTCTCACACTCTCTCACTCTAACTCCCGAATTTCTAGAGAGAGAAAGGCTTTGGCAAGTATGAGAAATAAAGTTGGTTTTCTCTCTCCCTTTAATCTATATAATTGCTTACATGTAATGAAATGGCTGAGCTTTAGCTGCTGGATTGCAGGATATAGTCACATGGCTAGGCTAGGTTTTGGTCACCAACTCACATAGGGCAACAATTACAAGCAACCTTTAATTATTTCAATAAAGGGCATAAATGTCATTTCACATACTAAATTAATGACATTCTTGTCAATTTGCCAAATCCTTAGGGTTTAGGGTTTGGCTAGGGTTTAGGATTTGAAGCATTTAGGGTTTAGATTTTAACCCTTAACTTCCAAATTAAATTTCTAAAATTTCCAAGTTAGATTTTCAAAAATAGAAAAATTAATATTTCTCAATTATAATTAGGATTCTATAATTATAATTAAGATTTCCTAATTATAAATTCAATCTTGCTAATTAGGATTAGCATTTCATAATTACAATCGCTAATTAAGTTATTAGGGTCAAAATGGTCATTAGGGTTTATAAACCACTAATTAGGGTTTCTAATAGAAAAATAAATTTTCTAATTTAGATATTAAATTTTCGTAATTAGATTAGGCTTTCTAATTACTATAACTTGAAAATTAGGATTAAGGTTTCCTAATTAACATTAAAATTATTAAATTAACACTTTCGTTTTCCCCAACTATAAAATTAGGGTTTCAAATCCCAAAATTAGGGTTTTCCAAATTTGAAATTAGGGTTTGCTAAATAATTAAGCGTTGCCCTAATTAGTAGTATAATTAATACCACATAAGTATTATAATTATCCTTTCTATTCCCAAATTATGGCTTCAATTTATCAGAATATGAAACTAGGGTTTTCAGATCTGGTATTATGGTTTTCTAATAATCAATTAGGATTTCCAGAAATTCATTAGGGTTTTCCCTAATTAATTTATAATTAATGTCGTTTAACCTTATACATATTCTTGCATTCCCAATCTAGGGTTTTTAAGATCCGAATTAGGGTTTTAGATTCTCAGAACTGACACTAGGGTTTCCAGAACCAGTTTCTAGGATTTCTTATTAATCGCTAGGGTTTTCTAACCGAACGTTAAAGTTCTTAATATATAATTAGGGTTTGACACATATATAATTAATCTGGTCAACCCTTAACCCTTAACCACATTCAGTACACATACATAACCATATTCACAGAACATAGTCACATAAACCCTTAATCCTGAATAATTCACCTATATCCTTCACAAAATTTTGAAATCATCAAAATTTCAACCTAATAATATCAAACACATACACTTATTTTATGTCTAGGTCTATTATTTGACCTTAAATCAATCATTTGAGATTTTAAATAAATTGTCTAATTTCTCGGGTTGTCACATGTTTTGAAAAATAAAAGTGGTTCCCACCCAATTTTAATAAAAAACATTTAATTTTGGAAACTTCAATTATATCCACATAAAATAAATATTTACTTATCATATAAATCAATAAATAATTATGCACAAATAATATTACAGAATCACAATAACGACAACCAGGCCGTTCCTAGGAAAGATGGGGCTTTCCGATAAGGATTTTTCCTTACTAGCGTGCAATTAGATGACCAAACCTCTCCTTGACAGAATTTTCTAGACATTGCCAATAATGCTATCTAATAATTTTATTCGAATAATATGAATTATTGATCTGATAATGGGAAATACTGTGCAGTGACAATTATTGAAGCAACAATAATATAAAATATCAACGCATCAATTATTGAATCAATAAAATAAAATATTGAATAGTAATTACTGTAACAATTATTGAGTAGTGCCTTCTTACGTAAGAATCAATAATTCAAAAATACTGTGCAATACCGTGTGCTACTGTGCAACCATACGTATTACTATATTTAAACTACCAGGTAACCCAACAGTGTTAACGGTAACAATTACGCCGTTATTTATAAAAACTCAAAATTGTCGTTTTCTTCATCCGACAGTTATTCCGTTATAGGGGCCACAAATGGCTGCGCTGTCATTTGAATATTCCCCAACAACAAGAATATTCAACGACCAAACGAATATTCCCCGACAAAAAATGAATATTTTATAACCACTTGCTTATTTTGTAAAATTTGCACATTTCACCCATAGCCAAAGCATTATATCAAATTAACTACTTATTATTTCAAGATAATGAATATAGGAAATTCAATTTTATTTATAATAAGTTGGGGTCTTACACAGACTAACCTGCTACCTGATGGCTTTACTTGTTACTATTCATGCCCACCACTTTTGAAATAAAATTTTAGCACATTTTTCACCAACCGAAAGTGGGGTCCACCTATTTTAGAAATTTCTAAAATATTTTACCATTTAAACAATAATCAAAAACTTCAATAATTCATAATAAATAGCTCTTTTATCAAAAAAATACGAATTTTATGTTCATTCCATAGGAAATTAAATTCTCTACAACTTTGTAGATTTAAGTTTTTCCAAACGAAAAATAACCGAAATCTACATACGAATGATTTTCAACACCTCTATTCCGACAAAATACTGATAAAACACCCCAGCATTAATTCCTTCATTTATAATCACATAAAATAATATTTCTCCATCCTTCATTTATATCCACATAAAATAAATATTTCCTTATCATATAAATCAATTATTAATTATTCACAAATAATATTACAGAATCACAATTATGACAACCAGGTCGTTCCCAAGAAAGAGGGGGCTTTCCAATAAGGATTTTTTCCTTATTGGCTCGTAATTAGGTGACCAAACTCCTATTCTAGCCAGAACTTCCTTAGACATTATCAATAATGCTATCTAATAATATTATTCAAATACTATGAATTATTGATATGATAATGGGAAATATTGTGCAATGACAATTATTGAAACAATAATAATATAAAATATCAACGCAGCAATTATTGAATCAATAAAATAAAATATTGAACAGTAATTACTGTAACAATTATTGAGTAGTGTCTTCTTACGTAAGAATCAATAATTCAAAAATAATTGTTACAGTAATTAGTGTTCAATATTTTATTTTATTGATTCAATAATTGCTGCGTTGATATTTTATATTATTGTTGTTTCAATAATTGTCATTGCACAATATTTTCCATTATCAGATCAATAATTCATATTATTTGAATAATATTATTATATAACATTATTGGCAATGTCTAAGGAAGTTCTGTCTAGGAAAGGAGCGGTCACCTAACTGCGCGCCACTAAGGAGAAATCCTTATCGAAAATCCGCTCTTTCCTAGGAACGACATGGTTGTTATAATTGTGATTCTGTAATATTATTTATGAATAATTAATTATTGATTTACATGATAAGGAAATATTTATTTTATGTGGATATAAATGAAGGATAGGGAAATATTTATTTTATGTGGATATAAATGAAGGATGGCGAAATATTTATTTTATGTGATTATAAATGAAGGAATTAATGCTGGGGTGTTTTATCAGTATTTTGTCGGAATAGAGGTGTTGAAAATCATTCGTATGTAGATTTCGGTTATTTTTCGTTTGGAATTTGGAAAAACTTAAATCTACAAAGTTGTAGAGAATTTAATTTCCTATGGAATGAACATAAAATTCGTATTTTTCTGATAAAAGAGCTATTTATTATGAATTATTGAAGTTTTTGATTATTGTTTAAATGGTAAAACATTTTGGAAATTTCTAAAATAGGTGGGCCCCCCTTTTGGTTGGTGAGAAATGTGATAAAATTTTATTTCAAAAGTGGTGGGCATGAATAGTAACAAGTAAATCCATCAGATAACATGTTAGTTTGCTTTGGCGTTCTGGCATTTTCCTATAAATAGGTGCTTAGGTTAGAATTAAAAATCACACCAAAAACATAAACTTTATCTCTCTATATTATCGAGCGTATTTTTGTGAGTATTTAGATACTTTGAGAGTTGCTATTCAGTGCAAGTTTCCTTCCACATTTCATCCGATATTCCGGTCAGAAGTACTGTTCTTTTGAGGTAAGGGATGTTATTTTCTTCGTAAATGATATTATTTCTTTCAATATCATTATGCCGAAATATTGGTATGAATATTATTTTGGAATTTCTACCTTTTTGTGTCGGGGTTACTATTCACGTAAACGACACTATTCACAAAATACGACACTATTCACCAAAAAATAAAATTTTCTCTTCTTTGTTTCAGATGTCTATTATGGTTACTATCTTTGATTGTATCCATGTTTTGATCTTCATTCTTGAATTTTATTCCACTATGGTTTATTATGGAGTGTTTTTGAACTTGGATTATCTAAAGTACGAATCTCTAATCTTTGTCCTTTTATCTCACCGGATTCGTTCTTTAAAATATTTTTCATCATCCTCAGTCCTTAATGGTGATACTTGATGAATATCTTTGGCATGCAATGCAAAGATGAATGATTACCTGATGAATATCTTTGGCCCGTAGTGCAAAGATGAACATGTGTTGAGATGAACATGACCAATTGGTGATACAAATAAATATCTTTGGCCGGTAATTCAAAGATAAATATTTGATTCAAGATGTATATTGATTGATGTTATAGGGATAAAATATTGATGATGGACTTTTAAATTCATAGATGATAGTAGATTTCATTCTCTACTAAACTCTTCTAATGAATTGTTATTTCTGTTGCGAATATTGGTCTAAAACTTGTTGTCCATTATATTTTATCTGATTTGTTGAAGGCTAACGAAAAATTGTTGTTCATTATCTTAGTCATAATATTCTTTACTGGGCTAGTTGAGCTTACCCTTTAACTTTTTGTTCCATTTTTCTTCTCAGGAAGTGAGAATTTAGCAGGAACTAGCCGGGGTATGGAGTGATGGTTCAAGATAGTTGTTTTAGCAGTCCTCACTATTATGTAACATAGTGCATCAATAATTGTAATGAGGACTTTATCTGAATGTGGATATTATCTAGAAGACAATATTTGTATTTAAACTCACAGTTTATGTGTTGTCGTATTTTGCACGACAATTGTATTAATAAAGTTATAGTTGTTTCTGTACCATATATTTGGCGACTCAGAATGGGTGATATATACTTATTTTGGGGGCGTCACAGTTGGTATCAGAGCTTAGGGATATGGTCTTTGACGGAGATCGGGGAATAGAACTAGGAGGGGAGAGACGAATAAATCCTTCGCTAGTGTGTCCTACCTAAGCTTATTTGTTGGTCAGTTACAATATAGGGGTATTATGTTGTATATCATTTTCTTTAATTAACCCTTTTTTTGTGTCAGTATTTCAAAATGGCAGCTGAGAACGTTAACAATGGAGTGTATGAGACCGTGGAGACATATTTAATCACCAACCAGGAGAATGTGCAACAGGATGACAATGTTCCTCATGTAAACAACACTACCGAACAAACGATGAATGATGGGATGTTTATAAGCTTTTTGCAGTTTATGCAAAATCAAATGAGGGAGACTCGTGTACAAAATACGGGTGAAAATGATAGCAGCGCGCGGTGTAAGACCCCAACTTATTATAAATAAAATTGAATTTTTTTTATTCATTATCTTGAAATAATGAGTTAATTTGATATAATGCTTTGGATATGGGTGAAATGTGCAAATTTTGCAAAATAGGCAAGTGGTTATAAAATATTCATTTTGTTTGGGAATATTCGTTTGGTCGTAGAATATTCTTTTTGTCGGAGAATATTCGTACGATGGCACAATCATTTGTGGGCCCCATACGGTCAGATGAAGAAAATGACAAGTTTAAGTTTTTATAAATAACGACGTAATTGTTATCGTTAACACTGTTGGATTACTTGGTGGTTAAAATACAGTAATACGCGTGGTTGCACAGTAGCACACAATATTGCACAGTATTTTTGAATTATTGATTCTTACGTAAGAAGGAACTACTCAATAATTGTTATAGTAATTACTGTTCAATATTTTATTTTCTTGATTCAATAATTGTTGCGTTGATATTTTATATTATTGTGGTTTCAATAATTGTCACTGCACTATATTTTTCATTATCAGATCAATAAATTATATTATTTGAACAATATTATTAGATAGCATTATTGGCAATGTCCATGGATGTTCTGTCTAGGAAAGGGGTTTGGTCACCTAATTGCACGCCAGTAAGGAGAAATCCTTATCGGAAAGTCCCTCTTTTCCTGGAAAGGACCCGGTTGTCATAATTGTGATTCTATAATATTATTTGTGAATAATTAATTATTGATTTATATGATAAGAAAATATTTATTTTATGTGCATGGATAGGGAAATATTTATTTTGTGTGGATATAAATGAAGGAATTAATGCTAAAGTGTTTTATCAATATTTTGTTAGAATGGAGGTATTAAAAATCTTCCGTATGTGGATTTCGGGCATTTTTCATTTGGAATTTGGAAAACTTAAATCTACAAAGTTTTAGAGAATTCGATTTCCTATGAAATGGACATAAAATTCGTATTTTTCTGATAAAATGACTATTTATTATGAATTATTGAGGTTTTGGAAATAAATGTCTTTATTTAAAAACATAGTGGGCCCCACTTTTGGTTGGTGTAGAAAATCTGATCTTGATGGGACCCACTAGAGGTGTGCTGAGTTTTGGGCAAAGATGGTGGACGCAGAATTTTTTTAATAAATTAATATTTTATTAATTTAGTCTCCTTTGACGTTCTAGCATTTTTCTATTAATAGGGTGCTTAGTTAGAATTGAAAATCACACCAGAAATAAGTTTTTTCTCTCTATATTATCGAGCATATTTTGTGAGTATTTAGATAGTTTGAGAGTTGCTATTCAGTGCAAGTTTTTTTTCAGCATCATATCCGATATTTCATTCAGAAATACTGTTCTTTTGAGGCAAGGGATGTTATTTTCTTCGTAAATGATATTATTTTTTTCAATATCATTATGCTGAAATATTGGTAAAAATTTTATTGTGGAATTTTTACCTTTTTGTGTTGGGATTACTATTCATTTATACGACACTATTCACAAATACAACATTATTCATCAAACAATAAAATTTTCTCTTCTTTGTCCCTGATGTCTATTATGGTTGCTATCTTTGATTGTATTCATGTTTTGATCTTCATTCTTGAATTTTACTCCATTGTGGTTTATTATGAAGTATTTTTAAATTTGGAATATCTAAAGTACGAATCTCTAATCTTTGTCCTTTTATCTCATTGGATTTGTTTCTTAAAAATATTTTTCATCATCCTCAGTCCTTAATGGTGATACTTGATGAATATCTTTGGCCTGTAGTGCAAAGATGAATGATTACTTGATGAATATCTTTGGCCTGTAGTGTAAAACCCATAATTTTATGAATTGAAAGAATTCAATTTTCTTATAATTATTATTTTATTTCGTAATTGGTTAAATTGATAAAAGGTTAAAGTTAAGGGTGATATGTGAAAATTTTTGCAATGTAAGCAAGTTGTTTTAAAATATTTGATTGGTCGGGAAATATTCTTTTTGTCGGGTAATATCCGTATGACGACACAATCATTGGTTGACCCCACAACAGAAGTATTATCATAGTTAGAAAATGACAGAATTACCTTTTTATAAAAATAACGGCGAAAGTTTTACCGTTAAACTGTTGAACTACCCGGTAGTAAAAGTACAGTATTACGCGTGGTTGCATAGTAGCACACGGTATTGATTATTGATGCTTATGTAAGAAGTTACTCAGTTATACTCAATTATTGCTACAATAATTGTTGCATCATATCTCTTATATTACTGATTCAATTATTGTCACAGTATCACCTGCATAATATTTTATATTATTAAATCAATAATTGAGATGACAAAGTTATTCATATTATTATTTGCAATATTGACAATATCTAGAAGTTCTGTCAAGGAGAGGTTTGGTCACCTAATTGTGCGCCAATAAGGAGAAATCCTTATCAGAAAGATCTCTCTTTCCTAGGAATGACCTGATTGTTAAATATTGTGAGTTATAATATTAATGATGAATAAGTTCGTGGTGATTAAAGATGAAATTTATAGTTCTATTGTATTGAGATTATTAGTGTTAGTGGAAATCGACATTTTTTTCGATAATAATTGATGTTTGAAAGTTATATTGACCAATCGGGTAATTAATCGGATAAATGAGTAATTAATTGTAATTAATTCACATGCTTATTACTATTTGTTCACATGTGTGTAGTATTGATTCACATGCATGTACTATTAGGGGATGTGGTGCAAGATTGATAATACTTGCATGACTAAGTTAAAAATAGAGGTATAAATGAAGGTACTATACTGAAATTATTTTTTCACATGTATAGAACTATTGAGTCACATAATTGTACTATTGATTCACATGATATACTATTACGGGAGGTGGTGCAAGTTTGATAATACTTGCAGGACTAAATTAAAAATGAAGAAAAAGATGAAGGTATTATACTGTAATATTTTGAGCTCCAAAATGTACAATTATCGAAACTATATTTTCTTATAAATAGAAGCTCATTCTTCTTTCATTCTCACTAATTCACTAAGACTCACAAAAGCAATTATAGAGAGAGAAGCTATAGAGAGAAAGAAGAAGAGAAGTCTCTACTTCACTACTCCAGTATCCAGTCTTCTTCTGAGGTAAGGAGTATTATTTATTTCATATTCTGAAGAGATATTATTTTTCGTATTCGTATGAATATTATTTTCGTTCAATATTCGTAAAGAATATCACATTCGTTCAATATTCGTAGGAATAATATTTTCATTCAACAGTCGTAAGGGGTATTATTTATTTCATATTCTAAAGAGATAATATTTTTTATATTCGTATGAATATTATTTTCGTTCAATATTCATAAAGAATATTATCTTCGTTCAATATTCATAGAAATATTATCTTCGTTAAATATTCGTTGGAATATTATTTTCGTTCAACAGTTGTAAGGGATGTTATTTTTGTTCAATATTCGCTTGAAATAATATTTTCTTCCATACTCTGTAGTATGTAAGTAATATTATTTTGTTTCATATTTTGAATTCTATACTCATTTTGTTGATGTTTTGACTTCTATACTCCATGAAATTAGTAGAATATCCTTGATATTTGCGCTTCATCCAGTATCTTTTCATGAAAATATTATTCTGAGCTTTCTTGATAATTATTGATCTTTTCATGACGGAGTACTATTCACGAGTTACTATTCATGGGTTACTATTCACTCAAATATTATTCACTCTGGTATTCCGGGCACTTTTCATACCGGAGTACTATTCACAAGTTACTATTCACCTAATTACTATTCACTCGAATATTATTCATTCGGGTATTTGGGGTACTTTTCATTCTGAGGTACTATTCACGAGGTACTATTCCCGAAGTACTATTCATAGGGTACTTTTCACGGGGTACTATTTATCCGAAAAATATATTTCTTTTTTGTCCAAATTATTTTTGGTACATGAATATTATTCTTGAATTTTACTCCACAAAGCAGTATCACGTTGACAATTTGGATATTTTTAAACTCTGGATAAATTTAAAGTCTTTAATATTTATCCTTGATTTCGTTTAATTAGATTTCGTTTGATTAATGCTTATATCATTGTCATCATCATCATGCTTATATTGTGATGAAAGTCATCTTTGGCTTACATGCATAGATGGACTGTTGATTGATATGATTATGACCAAGGATCATTCGGTATAATTATGACCCGTAATGTTACAAATGATGTGGTAAAAGTCCTTATTGGCCCGTAGTGCATTGATGGACAGTTGTTGGTATGATTATGACTAGGGATTATGCGGTATAATCATGACCATTGGTGATTACATGAATATCCTTGGCCCGTAGTGCAAGGATGATTCGATGATGTGGTTTATTTATTAAGCTGAGTCTCATCAATAAATTTGATGAAAAACTTTTTAAATCATAGAAGATAGTAGATATCATGCTCTACTTGACTCTTCTAATGGATTGCTTGTTCCGCTGCAGTTGTTCATCTAAAACTTGATGTTTATTATATTCTATCAGTTGTTATACTACTGAAGGCCAAGGATAATTTATTACGCATTATCTTAGTCATAATATTTCTTACTGGGCTAGTTGAGCTCACCCTTTTCTTTCATTTTTCTCTTCAGAAAATGAGAATACAGCTGGGGCGAGTCAAGGAATGGAGTGATGGTCCAGGATAAGTGGCTTTAGTTGTCCTCACTATTCTGTGAAATAGTGTGATAATAATTGTAATGAGGACTTCATTGAGTGTGGATATTGTCTAGAAGACAATATTTGTTTTAAAAACTCAGCTATGTTTTGTCGTATTTTTACACGACAATTGTATTAAAGAAGTTTGTATTTGATTTCTGTACCCTGTATTTGGCGACTCAAGATGGGAGATGTATACCTATTTTGGGGGCGTCGCAGTTGGTATCAAAGCTTATGGATATTATTCCTGGCTGAGATGTGAGACAATAACTAGGAGGGAAGAGACGGGGAATTCCTTCGCTAGTATGACCTACCTAAGTTTATTTGGTATTTAATTGGTCGGTCAGAGTATAGGGATAGTATGTTGCATGTCAATTAACCCTTGTTTTGTGACAATGTTTGAAAATGGCATCTAAAAATGTTGAGATCAACAATGAAGCAGATGAGACCGTTGAGTCACCAACGATCAATACCCAGGATAATGTGCAATAGGAAGACAATAATCCTCAGGTAAACAACAACACCGATCAGATGATGAACGATGGGATGTTCAGAGGCTTTATGTAATTCATGCAACATCAGGCGAGAGGGACTCCTATTCAAAATGCAGGTGGAAACACTGACAACTCTCGGATGGTCACCGCTAAGCAGCTCAAGGAGTTGGGACCACCAGAGTTTTTGGGAAAGCCAGAACCACTTAAGGCGGAGACGTGGATAAAGCAGATCACCACGATATTTGATGTCTTGGAATGCTCAAAGGAGTAAAAGGTTCCCTTCGCCACCTTTATGTTCCGTGAAGAGGCTGATTATTGGTGGGAATATGTAAAGCGTACCCAGCTTGACGCACTTAAGATGTCTTGGGAGAAATTCCAAGAGTTGTAAAATGACAAATACTTTCCCGAAAGTATTCGTCACATGAAAGAGGCAGAATTCATCAAGTTGGAGCAAAACAATATGACTATGTCGCAATACGAGGCTAAATTTGTGGAGTTATCCCGATTTGCATCCCATCTGGTTGATAATGAGGAGCGAATGACACGAATGTTTCTAAAAGGTTTGAAACCCGATATACGTCAATACCTGATTTCTCACAAACTTTTTTTATATTCAGATGTTGTGAATATGACTAAGTTATTGGAGCGCGATAATGAGTCAGCACAACCAAAAGGCAACGACCAACAACACGATAATAATCGTACCGATGACAACGACCATCGGAACAATGATAACCATCGTGGGGGAAATTATTATGCCAAGAATGGTAACCACTTCAGTGGTAATCATAGCCAAGATAATAGAAGTAGAAAATTCAAGAAGAGAAGATTTAACGATGATGGGAAGACGTCGACAGCAGCACCAACACCAACAACAAATTCTAGGGGAGGAGAACGATCGCCAGTTAGATGCTACAGATGCGGAGAGGAGGGACACATAAGTCCAAATTGTTCATAGACTTCCAAGTTATGTTTTAATTGTGGAAAAGATGGTCACATAGCCCAATTTTGTCCTGTAGCAAAATCAAGTCCAGCTGGGACGGTGGCACCAAAGGGGGATATGGACAAAAAAAAGTCGGTGATTTTAGGAAGAGCGTTTTTCGTGACATCTCAAAAAGCGAGTAACCCGAACGAAGTTAGCACAGGTTAGTTAATTATAAATTCTTGCGAGTCTATACCTTATTAGATATCGGTTCTACCCATTCTTTTATCTCTCTTGCTTGCGCTCAACTTATAAATTTGACCCCAGAGAAGTTAGACTTTGACTTATTGGTTAAAACTTTGTTAGTAGAAACCTTCATTTCATGTGCTATCCAAGTCTTGGATGAGAGTCACAGTTTTTAAATGATATTTCTATCGTTAATAAATTTTTTGACGTATTGTCGAAGAACTTCCTGGCCTACCCCAGAGTGTGAAATCGAATTTTGTATTGATCCCGGTACAAAACCCATTTCTAAAACCGTTAAATATTTCTTCAACCAAAACAAACGTATAATGCGCCAAAGAAGTTGGCTCGAGCTGTTGAAGATTACGACCATACCATTTAATATCATCGTGGAAGAGCAAATGTGGTAGCTGACGCATTGAGTAGAAGATCGTATGCGGTTACGAGTGTGATGTTGTTAATATAAAAACCCATTTCGTATAACTTACAAATAATGAAGATAGAGTTAAAGACTCTAGGGACCCACGTGGTGATATCAAATATACGAGTAGAATCGACTTTAATTGATAAAGTTAAAAGTCACTCAAGCTACAGACCAGGAGCTGATAAATACGAAGAAGAAGGTTCAAGAAGGCGTTATTTTATAAGCAAGAGTCGATGAAAAGAGGAAATATCAACCCTCGATTTTATTGGTCTATTTGAAATCCTCGATCGAGTAGGAACTGTGGCCTATAGACTCGTTTTACCGCTAAGTATGTTGCGTGTTCATAACATTTTTCACGTATCGATGTTACGTAAATATGTGGACGACGTCGTCCAAACCACATTATTAAATTAGAACTAGACGAGATAGTAGAAGATTTAACGTATGAGGAGATACGTATTAAAATCTTAGATAAGAAAGATCATATTCGACACTCAAAGGTTATACCTCAAGAGTTAGAATCTAAACAAGGTATCCTCACCTCTTTGGCATACCAGGTACGTACATAAATTTTGAGGGCGAAATTTCATAAGGAGGGGAGATTGTAAGACCCCGAATTTTATGAAATGAAAGTATTCAATTTTTTTATAATTATTATTTTATTTCGTAAATAGTTAAATTGATAAAAGGTTAAAGTTAAGGGTGATATGTGATTTTTTTTGCAAAGTACACAAGTTATTATAAAATATTCGATTGGTCGGAGAATATTCTTTTTGTCGGGGAATATCCATACGACGGTACAATCATTGGTGGAACCCACAACGAAAGTATTGCTGTAGTTAGAAAATGACAGAATTATCTTTTTATAAAAATATAGGCGAAAGTTTTACCGTTAAACTGTGAACTACCCGGTAGTAAACGTACAATAATACGCGTGGTTGCATAGTAGCACACGATATTGATTATTGATGCTTACGTAAGAAGTCACTCGGATATACTCAATTATTGCTACAGTAATTACTGCATCATATCTCTAACATTATTGATTCAATTATTATCACAGTATTATCTGCGTAATATTTTATATTATTAAATCAATAATTGAGACGACAAAATTATTCATATTATTATTTGCAATATTGACAATGTCTAGAAGTTCTGTCAAGGAGAGGTTTGGTCACCTAATTGCGCACCAATAAGGAAAAATCCTTATTAGAAAGCCCCCTCTTTCTTGGGAACGACCTGGTTGTTAAATATTGTGAGTTATAATATTAATAATGAATAAGTTTGTGTTGATTAAAGATGAAATTGATAGTTCCATTATATTGGGATTATTAGTGTTAGTGGAAATCGACATTTATTTCGATAATAATTGATGTCTGGAAGTTATATTGATCAATCGAGTAATTAATCAGATAAATGAGCAATTAATTGCTATTAATTCACATGCTTATAACTATTTATTCACATGTGTGTACTATTGATTCACATGCATGTACTATTAGGGAGGTGGTGCAAGATTGATAATACTTGCATAACTAAGTTAAAAATGGAGGTATAAATGAAGGTACTATACTAAAATTATTTTTTCACATGTATAGAACTATTAAGTCACATGATTGTACTATTGATTCACATGATATACTATTACGGGAGGTGGTGCAAGTTTGATAATACTTGCAGGACTAAATTAAAAATAAAGAAAAAGATGAAGGTATTATACTGTAATATTTCGAGCTCCAAAATGTGAAATTATCGAAACTATATTTTCCTATAAATTGAATCTCATTCTTTCTTCATTCTCACCAATTCACTAAGACTCACAAGAGCAATTATAGAGAGAAAAGCTATAGAGAGAGAAGCTATAGAGAGAAAGAAGAAGAGAAGTCTCCTACTTCACTACTCCAGTATCCAGTCTTCTTATGAGGTAAGGGGTATTATTTATTTCATATTCTGAAAAGATATTATTTTTCGTATTCGTATGAATATTATTTTCGTTCAATATTCGTAAAGAATATCACATTAGTTCAATATTCGTAGGAATATTGTTTTTGTTCAACAGTCATAAGGGGTATTATTTATTTCATTTCCTGAAGAGATATTATTTTTCATATTCGTATGAATATTATTTTCGTTTAATACTCATAAAGAATATTATCTTCGTTCAATATTCGT
This sequence comes from Panax japonicus, assembly GCA_020205505.1. Taxonomy (NCBI): domain Eukaryota; kingdom Viridiplantae; phylum Streptophyta; class Magnoliopsida; order Apiales; family Araliaceae; genus Panax; species Panax japonicus. Next base: position 36,841,562 of record CM035108.1, read on the forward strand.
AGGAATATTATCTTCGTTAAATATTCGTTGGAATATTATTTTCGTTCAAAAGTTGTAAGGGATGTTATTTTTGTTCAATATTCGCTTCAAATAATATTTTCTTCCATACTCTGTAGTATATAAGTAATATTATTTCGTTTCAAATTTTGAATTCTATACTCATTTTGTTGAAGTTTTGGCTTCTATACTCAATGAAATTAGTAGAATATCCTTGATATTTGCGCTTCATCCAGTATCTTTTCATGAAAATATTATTCTGAGATTTCTTGATAATTATTGATCTTTTTATGATGGAGTACTATTCACGAGTTACTATTCATGGGTTACTATTCACCCAGTTACTATTCACTCAAATATTATTCACTCAGGTATTCGAGGCACTTTTCATACCGGAGTACTATTCACGAGTTACTATTCACCCGAATATTATTCACTCGGGTATTTGGGGTACTTTTTATTTTGAGGTACTATTCACGAGGTACTATTCCCGAAGTACTATTCATAGGGTACTTTTCATGGGGTACTATTTACCCGAAAAATATATTTCTTTTTTGTCCAAATTATTTTTGGTACATGAATATTATTCTTGAATTTTACTCCACAAAGTAGTATCATGTTGACAATTTGAATATTTTTAAACTCTGGAAAAATTTAAAGTCTTTAATATTTAACCTTGATTTCGTTTAATTTGATTTCGTTTGATTAATGCTTATATCATTGTCATCATCCTCATGCTTATATTGCCATGAAAGTCATCTTTGGCTTACATGCATAGATGGACTGTTGATTGGTATAATTATGACCATGGATTATTCGGTATAATTATGACACGTAATTTTACAAATGATGTGGTAAAAGTCCTTATTGGCCCGTAGTGCATTGATGGACAGTTGTTGGTAAGATTATGACTAGGGATTGTTCGGTATAATCATGACCATTGGTGATTACATGAATATCCTTGGCCCGTAATGCAAGGATGATTCGATGATGTGGTTTATTTATTAAGCTGAGTCTCAGCAATAAATTTGATGAAAAACTTTTTAAATCATAGAAGATAGTAGATATTATGCTCTACTTGACTCTTCTAATGGATTGCTTGTTCCGCTGCAGTTGTTGATCTAAAACTTGTTGTCTATTATATTCTACCAGTTGTTATATTGTTGAAGGCTAAGGATAATTTATTCTCCATTATCTTAGTCATAATATTTCTTATTTGACTAGTTGAACTCACCCTTTTCTTTCATTTTTCTCTTCAGGAAATGAGAATACAATTGGGACGAGTCAGGGAATGGAGTGATGGTCCAGGATAAGTGGCTTTAGTAGTCCTCACTATTCTGTGAAATAGTGTGATAATAATTGTAATGAGGACTTCATTGAGTGTGGATATTGTCTAGAAGACAATATTTGTTTTAAAAACTCAGCTATGTTTTGTCGTATTTTTACGTTACAGTTGTATTAAAGAAGTTTGTATTTGATTTCTGTATCATGTATTTGGCGACTCAAGATGGGTGATGTATACCTATTTTGGGAGGGTCACACGTAGTGCAAAGATGAACAGGTGTTGAGATGAACATGACCAACTGGTGATACAAATGAATATCTTTGGCCCGTAGTGCAAAGATGAATATTTGATACAAGATGTATATTGATTGATATTCAGGGATAAAATATTGATGATTGACTTTTAAATTCATAGATGATAGTAGATTTCATTCTCTACTTAACTCTTCTAATTAATTGTTATTTTCGCTGCGAATATTGATCTAAAACTTGTTGTCCATTATATTTTAATTGATTTGTTGAAGGCTAACGATAAATTGTTGTTCTTTATCTTAGTAATAATATTCTTTACTAGGCTAGTTGAGCTCAGCCTTTTACTTTTTGTTCCATTTTTCTTCTTTGGAGGTGAGAATATAGCAGGATCTAGCTGGGGTATGGAGTGATGGTTCTAGAAAGTTGTTTTAGCAGTCCTCACTATTTTTGTAAAATAGTGTATCAATAATTATAATGAGGACTCCGTTTGAGTTTGAATAATGTCAATTAAACAATATTTGTATTTAAACTCATAGTATATGTGTTATCGTATTTTGTACGACAATTGTATTAATGAAGTTGTATTTATTTCTATACCATGTATTTTGTGATTCAGAATGGGTGATGTATACCTATTTTGGGGGCATCACACGCGGTTTGTCACAACTAAACAGTTCAAGGAGTTGGGACCACCAGAGTTCTGGGGAAAGCCGGATCCGATTAAGGCAGAAACGTGGGTCAAGCAAATTACCAAGATATTCGATGTCTTGGGATACACGGAAGAACAGAAGGTTCCATTCGCTACCTTTATGTTCCGTGGTGAGGCAAATTACTTGTGGGAATCTGTGAAGCGTATCCAGCCAGCCGCATTCAACATGTTTTGCGAAACATTTTAAAAACTGTTCAATGACAATTACTTTCCTGAAAGTATTCGTCATATGAAAGAGGTAGAATTTATTAGACTAGAACAGAACAACATGACAGTGTCCCAGTACGAGGCGAAGTTCGCGGAGTTATCCAGGTTTGCACCTCATTTGATAGAGAATGAGGAACGTATGACGCAGATATTTCTTAGAGGTCTAAATTCAGATGTTGTCAACAGGGCTCAATTATTAGAGCGAGATAATGACTATGTTCAACTGAGGAACCACAACTAGGGTTATACCAATGACATTAGTCATCAGAGCAATGATAACCAGCGGGGAGGGAAAAATACGAACAAAAGCGGTAACCACTCTGGTGGCCATGATAATAGGAGAGGTGAGTCAAGTGGAAATTTCAAAAAGAGGAGATTCAACAATGACGAGAAGACATCAGCAGAAGCAGCACCAGCAGCAGTACCAGCATCAGCACCAACACCAGCAACAAATTCTAGGGGAGGAGAACGACCGCGAATTAGATGCTACAGATGCAGAGACGAGGGACACATAAATCCAAAGTATTCACAGCCTTCCAAGGTGTGTTTCAGTTGTGGAAAAGACGATCATATAGCCCGGTTTTGTCCAATAGTGAAGTCAAGTCTAGCTGGGATGGCGACACCAAAGGCGATTACGAACAAAACAAAGTCGGTGGTTCAAGGGAGAGTGTTTGTCGTGACTGGATAAAACACAATAAACCCGAACGAGGTGATCATGGGTAAGCTAATCTTGAACTCTTGCGAAGTTTATACCTTACTAGATACCGGTTCTACCCATTCTCTTATCTCTCCTGCCTGTGCTCAACGTTTAAACTTGACTCCGTAGAAATTAGACTTTGACTTATCTGTGGAGACTCCGTTAGGAGAAACCTTTATTACATCCACTATTTATAAATCTTGCTTGATCCAAGTTGGCACCATCACATTACCTGTTGATCTTATCTCTTTAAAGATACTTGCATTTGATGTGATTTTAGGGATTGATTGGTTAAGTACTCATCATGCCAAAATTGATTGTTTTCGTAAGGTTGTTAGTTCTTACATTCCTAACCAACCTGTTATGCGAATTTAAGCAACCAAACCACTAAAGTCAATCATTGTCATATCAAGCCATAAAGCCATTCGTTTATTATAAAATGGATGTCAACCTTTCTTAGCACATGTTATGGACTTGAACAAAAATACGTTAGATTTGAATAATATTTCTGTTGTTAGTGAATTTCTTGACGTATTTCCTGGTCTACCCCCATAACGTGAAGTTGAATTCTTTATTGACCTTGAACCGGGTACAAAACCGATTTCTAAAACCCCATATCGAATGACTCCTATTGAACTTCAGGAGTTAAAGGTCCAACTACAGGAGTTGTTAGACATCAGTTTCATTCATCCTAGTACATCTCCCTGGGGTGCTCCTGTTTTATTCGTAAAGAAGAAAGATGGGAGTATGTGACTTTGTATTGACTACCGAGAATTGAACCATGTCTTCATCAAGAATAGGTATCCCCTACCTCGCATTGATGACCTGTTCGACCAGTTGCAAGGAGCACAATTCTTTTCAAAGATCGATCTTCGTTCTGGATATCATTAGCTAAAGATTAAAACTGAGGATATTCCAAAAACTGCCTTCAGAACTCGGTATGGGCATTATGAATTCTTAGTCATGTCTTTTGGATTGATTAATGCTCCTGCTGATTTCATGGATATGATGAACCGTGTATTCAAGGAATATTTGAATCAGTTCGTTGTTCTCTTTATTGATGACATCCACATCTATTCCAAAAGCCGTGAAGATTATGAGCACCATTTGAAGCTGGTACTATAAAGGCTTCGTGACAACAAGATATATGCCAAGCTGAAGAAATGCGAGTTCTGGCTTAAGGAAGTAGCATTCCTTGGGCACGTGGTGTCAAAACATGGAATATCTGTTGACCCGATGAAGATTGAAGCAATACAAAGTTGGGAGCAACCGAAGTCGGTGACCGAAGTGTATAGCTTTCTAGGCTTAGCTGGTTATTATCGGAGATTCGTGAAAGGATTTTCTCGAATCGCTACTCCGTTAACTCAGCTGACTTAAAATATACAAAATTCGTATGAAGCGAGGAATGCGAGAAGAGTTTCCAAGAGCTCAACAGGAGACTCATTTCGGCACCTGTTCTAACAATACCATCTGGTTGGAATGGATTTGTTATCTAGAGCAATGCTTCAGGCAAAGGGTTAGGGTGTGTTCTCATGCAACATGGGAAAGTCATAGTCTATGCCTCGCGACAACTCAAAGAATATGAGGAATTATCCTACTCATGATCTGGAGTTGGCAGTAGTCATTTTTGCGTTGAAAATATGGAGACAATACCTGTATGGGTTGAAAGTGGAGATTTATACGGATCATAAAAGCCTCAAATTTTTCTTCATCCAAAAAGAACTCAAAATGAGGCAACGTCGTTGGCTCGAGCTATTGAAAGATTACGACCACAACATTTAATATCATCCTGGAAAAGCAAACGTTGTAGCTGACGCATTGAGTAGAAGATCGTATGCGGGTACGAGTGAGATGTTGTTAACACAAAGACCCATTTGGTACGACTTACAAAGGATGGAGATAGAGTTAAAGGCTCCAAGTGCCCATGTGATGATATCAAATATACGAGTAGAATCGACTTTAATCTATAAAGTTAAAGCTGCTCAAGCCACAGACCCAGAGATGATATGTATGAAGAAGAAAGTACAAGAAGGTGTTATTCTAGAAGCAAGAATTGATGAAGAAGGAATACTTTGAGTCAACTCCAGACTTTGTATTCCTAATGATTCTGACTTGAAGCATATAATCATGATGGAGGCACACAACACACCATTTACAATCTATCTTGGGAGTACCAAAATGTATCATGATCTTTGACATACATTTTGGTGGAGCAATATGTAGAGAGAGATCGTGGAGTTTATCTCGAGGTGTTTAACTTGTCAACGTGTAAAGGCGGAGCATCAAATTCCAAAGGGTCCATTGCAACCACTTGAGATTCTAAAATGGAAGTGGGAACACATTACTATTGATTTCATTACGGGTTTTCCCAAGGTTTCTCAAGGCATAGATGCAATTTGGGTTATTGTTGATAGAATAACCAAGTCTGCTTATTTCTTGCCTATACGTGGGCCTTATTCCCTTGAACGTCTTACTCGTATATACGTAAATGAGATTATGAGATTGCATGGTATGCCAATATCCATAGTTTTGGATCGTGACCCAAGATTCACTTCATGATTTTGGGTTAGCTTGCAGAAAGCTATGGGCATAGATTTACGATTCAGTTCGGCATACCATCCTCAAAAGGACGGGAAATCGGAAATAACTATTCAAACCCCTGAAGATCTATTAAGACTTTATGTCCTAGATTTCAAAGGAAGTTGGGATTAGTACTTGCCATTGGTGGAATTCTCCTACAACAACAATTATCAAGCAAGTATAGGCATGTCTCCATTCGAGGCGTTATATGGACGAAAGTGTAATTCTCCAGTATGCTGGGATGAGGTGGGTGAAGCAATGTTGTTGGGACTAGAATTGGTACACATGACTACAAAAAAGTTCCAAACGATTCGACAACGTATACAAATGGCAAATGATCGACAAAAGAGTTATGCGGATCTTCTTCGAAAGGATGTGAAATTTAATATTGGAGATCATGTACTGTTACGTATTGCTTCATGGAAGGGAGTTACAAGATTCGAGAATAGAGGAAAGCTCAATCCACGATTTGTTGGTCCATTTGAGATTCTTGACCGAATAGGAAATGTGGCCTACAGACTCGCATTACCTCCAAGCATGTCTCGTGTTCATAATGTTTTTCACATATCTATGCTTCGTAAATATGTGAAAGACCCAAACCACATTATTGCTTTAGAACCAAACGAGATAGCCAAAGATTTAACGTACGAGGAGGTACCTGTCAAGATCTTGGATAGGAAAGAGCATGTCCTACGAACAAAGGTTATACCACAAGTCAAGGTTTTGTGGAGGAATCATGCTATGGAGGAAATGACCTATGAGTTTGAATCGAAAATAAAAGTGAGGTACCCTCACCTTTTCGAAATACCAGGTATATACGTCAATTTCGAGGGTGAAATTTCATAAGGAGGGGAGGTTGTAAGACCCCAACTTTTTATAAATAAAATTGAATTTTCTCTATTCACTATTTTGAAATGATAAGGTGTTAATTTGATATAATGCTTTGGTTATGGGTGAAATATGCAAATTTTTCAAAATAAGCAAGTGGTTATAAAATATTCATTGTTGTCGGGGAATATTCGGTTGGTCGTAGAATATTCTTGCTGTCGGGGAATATTCATACAACGGCGCAACCATTTGTGGGCCCCATAATGGAAAACATTCGGATGAAGAAAATGACACGTTTGAGTTTTTATAAATAACGACATAATCTTTATCGATAACACTGTTGGATTAGTTGGTGGTTAAATAAACAGTAATACTCGTGGTTACACAGTAACACACGGTATTGCACAATATTTTTGAATTATTGATTCTTACGTAAGAAGGCACTACTCAATAATTGTTACAGTAATTACTGTTCAATATTTTATTTTATTGATTCAATAATTTCTGCGTTGATGTTTTATATTATTGTTGTTTCAATAATTGTCATTGCACAATATTTCCCATTATCAGATCAATAATTCTAATGAATTATTATTTTTCCTGCGAATATTGATCTAAAACTTGTTGTCCATTATATTTTATTTGATTTGTTGAAGGCTAACGATAATTTGTTGTTCATTATCTTAGTCATAATATTCTTTACTGGTCTAGTTAAGCTCACCATTTTCCTTTTTTGTTCCATTTTTCTTCTCAGGAAGTGAGAATTTAGCAGGAACTAGCCGGGGTATGGAGTGATGGTTCAAGATTGTTGTTTTAGCAGTCTTCACTATTATGTAAAATAGTGCATCAATAATTATAATGAGGACTTTATCTGAGTGTGGATATTGTCTAGAAGACAATATTTGTATTTAAACTCATAATTTATGTGTTGTCGTATTTTGCACGACAATTGTATTAATAAAGTTGTAGTTGTTTCTGTACCATGTATTTGGCGACTCAAAATGGGTGATGTATATCTATTTTGGGGGCGTCACACCCTGTCCAGAAGGGTTGTAGAGTTAGAAAAGCTACTGGCAGCAAAAAATCAGATGGGAACACCGTCGAGCTGCCCCAGTTCACCATTCTTGTGTCATCCCCAAATCCGGGTATCTTCCAACCCGACATATGGTGCTCCACGGTGCCCCAATTGCTCAAGTACTGTTTGACACCTTCAGAAGCTGAATATACTCTTCGGGAAGCACGAAGGAATTTGTAGAGATCTTATGGGGGCCAAGTTGTTAGCATACAAAATTCTTAGGCATGGGTACTATTGGCCGACCATCTTCCAAGAAGCCAAGGAATTTGTCAAAAAATATCCTAAGTGTAAGCTAATAGCCCTATCCCTCATCAACCCCCCGAAGAGATGTATTTGGTTTTATCCCTGATCCTATTTGCTATGCGAGGAATTGATATCTTGGGACCACTATCGAAAGCCAAGGGACAAGTCAATTTTGTGAAGCCAACATGACCAAGTGGGTAGAAGCCGAACCATTGCAGAAGATCACCGAACAAGAATGTCTGAAGTTTTTTAAAGAAAGTGTTGTTTATCGGTTCAGCATCCCGAGGGTCCTGGTTTTGGATAATGGCAGACAGTTTGTGGGGTCAAAATTCGAGGCTTTTCTAAAGGAGTTGGAAATTCAACATAGAAAGACTTCGGTGGCCCATCCTCAGTCGAATGGACAAGTAGAAATCACTGACCAGACTCTACTTAATGGGATAAAAAGAAGGTTAGATGAATTGAAAGGGCGTTGTTCCGAAGAATTGCTCAGTATCTTATGAGCATATCAGACTACCCCGAGGATGACAACGGGGGATTCACCATTCAGATTGGCCTATGGGACCGAGGCACTTAGACTTTCTTAAAGAAGTTCAAGATTCAGCTCTCGTAAGGTTGGATATCTATCAGAAGCACTGTAACGACACCAAAATTCATACAATTTAATTCTCGACTTCGATCATTAATAATACATTCAACCTCTAATTTTACATCATTAAACGGTAATCGAACCTTTGAAATTTGCGGAATAATTAAGTATTTTATACATTTCCTTCTTTATTGCCCTAAATCGCAACCTTTACCTTACATCTCTTCGATTCAAATTTATATCGTGAATTGTTACAACAAAATAACTATACAAAGTCTTACATCATAAATAGGTATCCATATACATCAGATAACTCAACTTACAATTCAACAACATGTAACATTCAAAATATTAAATACATTTCCCATAAAACATAAGCAATCTTCGTGAATATGGATCTCTATAATTCACGTAGCACATATCCTTAAATTAAATCTTTAACCTACAAAAGTGGTTATTTGCAAGGTTGAGCTCGACAGCCCAGCAAAATCTAACAGTTTTCATGCATCACGTAGCACATAATAACATGCTCAACATATATCTCATAAACATCAGACTAACATAACATACATGCTACAATTCATATAACAATTATAAAGATTGAGTTCCTTACTTAATCAGCATGCTTTAGTCAAACAACATAGTTATAAACTGACTTTAACATTTCATACATTCAACATATATATAACACATCATGCTCTTTGCAATAAAGATTTAAAGCAATCAAATTCACATAGAAAATAGGAACTGAATGACTTGCCTTGATCGTTGTTTACCAATAACAGTTTAACAGCTTACAGATATCTGCACTTCATGTGCCCTACACAATTATATAATCATTCACATTAACTATTAGTCACATAGTGTGACGCGCCCAAAATAGGTATACAACACCCTTTCTGAATCGCCAAATACATGGTACACAAAGCAAACTACAACTTCAATAATACAAATGTCGTGTGAAATACGACAATACATACTGTGAGTTTAAATACAAATATTGTCTTCTAGACAATATCCACACGCAAATAAGTTCTCATTACAATTATTCAAACACTATTTTATAAAAATAGTGAGGACTGCTAAAACATCTTCCTAGAACCATCACTCCATACCCCGACTCGATCCTGCTATGTTCTCACCTCCTGAGAAGAAAAATGGAACAAAAAGGAAAGGGTGAGCTCAACTAGCCCAGTAAAGAATATTATGACTAAGATAATATACAACAAATTATTGTTAGTCTTCAATAGAGAAAAATCTGATAAAATATAATAGACAACAAGTTTTAGATCAACAAATGCAGCGGAAACAATAATCCATTAGAAGAGTCACGTAGAGAATGAATTCTACTGTCTTCTAAGATTTAAATGTCCATCATCAATAATTCATCCCTATAACAACAATCAATATACATCTTTAATCATCTTTGCACTACAGGCCAAAGATATTCATTTGTATCACCAGTTGGTCATGTTCATCTCAACACCTGTTCATCTTTGCACTACGGGAATAAGAGATTCATCAGTTTAATAATTCATCTTTGCACTACAGGCCAAAGATATTCATCAAGTATCACCATTAAGGACTGAGGATGATGAAAAACATTTTTAAGAACGAATCCAGTGAGATAGAAGGACAAATATTAGGGATTCATACAATAGTTTCTCTAAGATCAATAATACTTCAAAACAACAGATTTTGAAGCAGAACTCAAAAATAACGATCAAAACATGGATACAATCAAAGATAGTATCCAAAATAGATATTTTGGACAAAAAGGAAAATTTTCATTTTTCGATGAATAGTGCCGTATTCGTGAATAGTGTCGTATACGTGAATAGTGTCGTATACGTGAATAGTAACTCTGACACCAAAAGATAGAAATTTCACAAAAAAATCATCACGCTTTGTGAATAGTACTCGTGAATAGTAACTCGTGAATAGTAACTCATGAATAGTAACTCGTGAATAGTAACTCATGAATAGTAACTCCGACATGAAAAAGTTTCAAATTGATAAAAAGTTCAGAACAATATTTCGGCATAATGATATTGAAGAAGATAATATCATTTAAGAAGAAACAACATCCCTTACCTCAAAATAACCGTATTTCTGACTGAATTTCGGGTATAGTGCTGACAGAAACTCGCACCGTATAGCAACACTCAAAGTATACTCACAAGAATACGTTTGAAAATATAGAGAGAGAAAGAAAGAAAACTTGTTTCTGGTGTGATTTTCAATTCTAACTTAGCCCTCTATTTATAGGAAAATGCTAGAACGCCAACGGAGACTAAATTAATAAAATATATTATTATTAATCAAAATTTCCTACGCATGCTATATAGACCATGACCAGCCACCACCGTGGAAAAATTTTCAGCATCCCATGTGTTTGAAAAACCAAAAGTGGGCCCCCCATAAATTTAATAAAATTCATTTTATTTTCTGAAACATCAATAATTCATAGAAAATAGCCCGGTTATCAGAAAAATTCGAAACTCGCGTGTTTTCATAGGAAATTTAATTCTCTACAAATTTGAAAGTTTAAGTTTTTCCAAATTCCAAATATAAAATATCCGAAATCCACAAACGGGCGATTTTATAGTTTATAATCAATTTTCGGTCAAGAATTGTGTCCACCGACACACAAAACATGTGTTAAACATTTAATGCCACAAAAATACTCTTCCTCCTCATATACTCATATATCCCACATTCATTGTAAAAATATCACCGTTAATATATTATTAAAATAATATATTTAAATGAATTATTTTATCAGAAAAAGATAAAATATTAATTTTTAACAATTGTCACATTAAAAATTTTCTCCATCTATATCCAAATAAAATGAATATTTTCTTTATCATAATAATCAATAATTAATTATTTAAAAATAATAATACAGAATCACAATTATGACAACCAGGCCGTTCCCAGGAAAGAGGGGGCTTTCCAATAAGGATTTCTCCTTACTGGCGCGCAATTTGGTGACTAAAACTCTTCTTAGACAGAACTTTCTAGACATTGCCAATAATCTTATCTGATAATATTATTCAAATAATATGAATTATTGATCTGATAATGGAAAATACTATGCAGTGACAATTATTGAAACAATAATAATATAAATATCAACGCAGCAATTATTGAATCAATAAAATAAAATAGTGAACAGTAATTACTGTAACAATTATTGAGTAGTGCTTTCTTACGTACGAATCAATAATTCAAGAATTCTGTGCAATACCGTGTGCTACTGTGCAACGACATATATTACTGTATTTTAACCACCAGGTAACCCAACAGTGTTAACGGTAACAATTTACGCCGTTATTTATAAAACTTAATCTTTGTCGTTTTCTTTCATCCAACAATTTTTCATTATGGGGCCCACAAATGGCTGCGCCGTCATACTAATATTCCCCGACAGCAAGAATATTTCACGATCAAACGAATATTCCCCGACAAAAATGAATATTTTAATAACCACTTCTTTTTTTTGCAAAAATTGCACATTTCACCCATAACCAAAGCATTATATTAACCCTTATTAATTTAGAATAATGAATAGAGGAAAATTTAATTTATTTATAATAAGTTGGGGTCTTACAATCTCCCCTCCTTATAAAATTTTGTCCTCGAAATTGATGTACGTACCTGGTGTTTCAAACAGGTGAGGGTACCTTGCTTTCATTTCCGATTCCAACTCCAATGTCATTTCCTCAATTGCATGGTTTCTCCACAAAACCTTAACTTGTGGTATAACCTTCGTGCGTAAGACATGCTCTTTCCTATCCAAAATCTCAACAGGTATATCCTCGTATATTAAATCTTCAGCTATCTCGTCTGGTTCTAACGCAATAATGTGGTTTGGGTCTTTCACATATTTACGAAGCATAGATATGCGGAATACATTGTGAACACGAGACATACTTGGAGGTAACGCGAGTCTATAGGCTACGTTTTCTATTCGGTCAAGAATCTCAAATGGACTAACAAATCTTGGATTGAGCTTTCCTCTCTTTCCAAATCTTGTAACTCCCTTCCATGGAGCAACACATAACAGTACACGATCCCCAATATTAAACTCCACGTCCTTTCTATGAAGATCAACATAACTCTTTTGTCGATCTTGTGAAGTTTGAATACGTTGCCGAATCATTTGGATCTTTTCTGTAGTCGTGCGTACTAATTCTGGTCCCAACAACGTTGCTTCTCCCACCTCGTCCCAGCATAATGGAGATCGACACTTTCATCCATACAATGCCTCAAATAGAGCCATGCATGTACTTGCTTGATAACTGTTGTTGTAGGAGAATTCCACCAGTGGCAAGTACTTATCCCAACTTCCTTTAAAATCTAAGACACAAAGTCTTAATAGATCTTCGAGGGTTTGAATAGTCCTCTCTGATTGTCCGTCCGTTTGAGGATGATATGCTGAACTAAATCGTAAGTCCGTGCCCATAGCTTTTTGTAAGCTAACCCAAAATCTTGAAGTGAATCTTGGGTCACGATCCAAAACTATGGATACTGGCATGCCATGCAATCTCACAATCTTATTCACGTACATACGAGCAAGACATTCAAGGGAATAAGTCTCACGTATCAACAAGAAATGGGCAGACTTGGTTAATCTATCAACAATAACCCAAATCGCATTTATACCTTGAGAAACCTTGGGAAGACCCGTAACGAAATCCATAGTAATGTGTTCCCACTTCCATTCCGGAATCTCAAGTGGTTGTAATGGACCTTTTGGTATTTGATGCTCCGCCTTTACACGTTAACAAGTTAAACACCTCGAGATAAACTCCGCGATCTCTCTCTTCATATTGTTCCACTAAAATGTATGTCGAACATCATGATACATTTTGGTACTCCCAGGATGGATTGTAAACGGGGTGTTGTATGCCTCCATCATGATTCTATGCTTCAAGTCAGAATCGTTCGGAACGCAAAGTCGAGAGTTGAATCGAAGTATTCCTTCTTCATCGATTCCTGCTTCCGGAATAGCTCCTTCTTGTACTTTCTTCTTCATACTCATCAGCTTCGGTGTGTAGCTTGAGCGATTTTAACTTTATCGATTATAGTCGATTCTACTCGTATATCATCACGTGGGTACCTAGAATTTTTAAATCTATCTCTATTATTTGTAAGTTATACGAAATGAGTCTTTGACAATATCGTACTCGTATACGATCTTCTACTCAACACGTCAGCTACCACGTTCTCTTTTTCAAGACGGTATGGTCAGAACATGTTCCGAAATAAGTCTCCTCTTGAGTTCTTCGAAGCTCTTCCCACATTCCTTGCTCCATTCGAATTTTGTATCTCTACGAGTCAGCTGCGTTAATGGAATAGCGATTCAAGAATATCCTTCAACGAATCTCTGATAATAACCAACTAAGCCTAGAAAGCTACATATTTCGATTACTGACTCAGGTTGCTCTCAACTGTGACTCATATCCTAATCTTGGATAGCACATCACAATAGCACCTATCAGTTTACTACCGCACGAATATGGCGTCCCCTACGGAGAGTTTGGCTTCGGTGCATTCCACAAAGGAAGTCATAAGATAGAGGCTCGGGTATCAACTTCTATAGTTGGGTTTTTAATTCCTGAAGTTTAATAGGAGCCATTCGATATGAGATTTTAGAAATGAGTTTTGTACCGGATTCAAAGTCGATACAAATTTCAATATCATGCTCTAGGAGTAGGCCAGGAAATTCTTCAAGAAATACGTCATGAAATTTACTAACAACAGAAATATCATTCAAATCTAACGTATTTTTTTGTTCAAGTCCATGACATGGCTAAGAAAGCTTGACATTCATTTTTCAATAAACAAATATCTTTGTGGTTTGATATGACAGTGACTGATTTTAGTGGTTTAGTGGTTTGAATTCGTATGACAGGTTGGTTAGGAATATAAAAATTAACAACCTTACGAAAACAATTAATTTTGGCATAATGAGTGGTTAACCAATCAATTCCTAAAATCACATCAAAAGCAAGTATCTTTAAAGATATCAGATCAACAGGTAATGTGATAGTGCCAACATGGATCATGTAAGATTTATAAACTATAGATGTAACGAAGGTTTCACCCAACGGAGTTTCAACAGATAAATCAAAATCTAATTTCTCCGGAGTCAAGTTTAAACGTTGAGCACAAGCAAGAGAGATAAAAGAATGGGTAGAACCGGTATCTAGTAAGGTATAAATTTCACAAGAATTCAAGATTAGCTTACCCATGATCACCTCATTTGGGTTCCTCACATTTTGGCCAGTCACGACAAACGTTCTTCCAGGAACTGCTGATTTTAACTTATCTGGGACAACCCTTGGAATCACCACTCCCGCTGAACTTGGTTTCGCTATAGTACAATCTCGAGCGATGTCGTCTTCCTTTCCATAGTTGTAACATACCTTGGATTGTTGTGGACAGTTTGGGCTGATATGTCCCTCCTTCCCGCATTTGTAACATCTAACTGGCGGTCGTTCTCCTCCCATAGAATTTATTGTTGGTACTGGTGCTGCTGCTGATGTCTTCCCGTCGTTGTTGAATCTCCTCTTTCTGAAATTTCCACTTGAGTCACTTCTTCTATTATCATGGCCACGATTACCACCTGAGTGGTTACCACCTTTGTCCGTATTCTTCCTTCCTCACTGGTTATCATCGTTCTGATCACTGCTGTCACCAATATGACCCTGGTTATCGTCCCTCGGTTGAGTATACTCACTATCTCGCTCTAACAACTGAGCCCTGTTTACAACATCTGAATATAAAGAAAATTTATGAGATATAAAGTATTGATGAATCTCGAGTTTTGGACCTCTCAAAAACATCCGCGTCACACGTTCCTCTTTCTCCACCAAATGAGGTGCAAACCTGGATAACTCTGCGAACTTCGCCTCGTACTGAGACACCGTCATGTTGTTCTGTTCAAGTCTAATAAACTCTACCTCTTTCATATGATGAATACTTTTAGGAAAGTACTTGTCATTGAAATGTTTCTGAAATCTTCCCCGAGCCATGTTGAGTGCGGCTGGCTGGGTACGCTTCACAGATTCCCACCAGTAATCTGCTTCACCACGAAACATAAAGGTGGCGAATGGAACCTTCTGTTCCTCCGTGCACCCCAAGACATCGAATATCTTGGTAATTAGCTTGACCCACATTTCTGCCTTGATCGGATCCGGCTTTTCATGGAAATCTGGTGGTCCCAACTCCTTGAACTGCTTAGCTATGACAGACAGCGCGTAGCCATCATTTCAACCCGTATTTTGCACACGAGTCTCCCTCGTCTGATTTTGCATGAACTGCAAAAAGTTCCTAAACATTCCATCATTCATCGTTTGCTCGGTAACGTTGTTTATAGGAGGAGTATTTCCTTCCTATTGCACGTTCTCCTGGTTTGTGACTAAAGGTTGTTCCACCGTCTCATAAACTCCATTGTTAACGTTCTTAGCAGCCATTCTTAAATACTGCCATAAAACAAGGGTTAATTAAACAAATTAACGTATCATATAATATCCCTATATTATGATCGACCAACAAATAAGCTTAGGTAGGACACACTAGCGAAGGATTTACTCATCTCTCCCCTCCTAGTTCTATTCCCCGATATCCACCACAGATCATATCCCTAAGCTCTGATACCAACTGTGACGCCCCCAAAATAGGTATACAACACCCATTCTGAATCACCAAATACATGGTACATAAAGCAAATTACAACTTCAATAATACAAATGCCGTGTGAAATATGACAAAACATACTGTGAGTTTAAATAAAAATATTGTCTTCTAGACAATATCCACATGCAAATAAGTCCTCATTACAATTATTCAAACAATATTTTATAGAAATAGTGAGGACTGCTAAAACATCTTCCTAGAACCATCACTCCATACCCTGACTCGATCCTGCTATGTTCTCACCTCCTGAGAAGAAAAATGGAACAAAAAGGAAAGGGTGAGCTCAACTAGCCCAGTAAAGAATATTATGACTAAGATAATATACAACAAATTATCGTTAGTCTTCGACAGGGAAAAATCTGATAAAATATAATAGACAACAAGTTTTAGATCAACAAATGCAGCGGAAACATCAATCCATTAGAAGAGTCACGTAGAGAATGAATTCTACTGTCTTCTAAGATTTAAAAATCCATCATCAATATTTCATCCCTGTAACAACAATCAATATATATCTTTAATCATCTTTGCACTACAGGCCAAAGATATTCATTTGTATCACCAGTTGGTCATGTTCATCTCAACACCTGTTCATCTTTGCACTACAGGCCAAAGATATTCATCAAGTATCACCATTAAGGACTGAGGATGATGAAAAATATTTTTAAGAACGAATCCAGTGAGATAGAAGAACAAATATTAGGGATTCGTACAACAGTTTGTCTAAGATCAATAATACTTCATAACAACTGATTTTGAAGCAGAACTCAAAAATAACGATTAAAACATGGTTACAATCAAAGATAGTAGCCAAAATAGATATTTTGGACAAAAAGAAAAATTTTCATTTTTCGATGAATAGTGCCGTATTCATGAATAGTGTAGTATACGTGAATAGTGTGGTACACGTGAATAGTAACTCCGACACCAAAAGATAGAAATTTTATAAAAACATCATCACGCTTCGTGAATAGTACTCGTGAATAGTAACTCATGAATAGTAACTCGTGAATAGTAACTCATGAATAGTAACTCCGATATGAAAAAGTTCCAAATTGATAAAAAGTTCAGAACAATATTTCAGCATAATGATATTGAAGAAGATAATATCATTTAAGAAGAAACAACATCCCTTACCTCAAAATAACTGTATTTCTGACTGAATTTCGGGTATAGTGCTGACAGAAACTCGCACCGTATAGCAACACTCAAAGTATACTCACAAGAATACGCTCGATAATATAGAGAGAGAAATAGAAAAAACTTGTTTCTGGTGTGATTTTAAATTCTAACTTAGCCCTCTATTTATAGAAAAATGCTAGAACGCCAAAGGAGACTAAATTAATAAAATATATTATTATTAATCAAAATTTCCTACGTATGCTATATAAACCATGACCATCCACCACCTTGGAAAAATTTCCAGCAGCCCATGTGTTTGAAAAACCAAAAGTGGGCCCCCCATAAATTTAATAAAAATCATTTTATTTTCCGAAACTTCAACAATTCATAGAAAATAGCCCGGTTATCAGAAAAATTCGAAACTTGCGTGTTTCCATAGGAAATTTAATTCTCTACAACTTTGAAAGTTTAAGTTTTTCTAAATTCCAAACATAAAATATCTAAAATCCACAAACGGGCGATTTTACAGTCTATAATCAATTTTCGGTCAAGAATTGTGTCCACCGACACACAAAACATGTGTTAAACATTTAATGCCACAAAAATACTCTTCCTTCTCATATACTCATATATCCCACATTCATTGTAAAAATATCACCGTTAATATATTATTAAAATAATATATTTAAATGAATTATTTTATCAGAAAAAGATAAAATATTAATTTTTAACAATTGTCACATTAAAAATTTTCTACATCTATATCCACATAAAATGAATATTTTCTTTATCATAATAATCAATAATTAATTATTTAAAAATAATATTACAGAATCACAATTATGACAACCAGGCCGTTCCCAGGAAAGAGGGGGCTTTCCAATAAGGATTTCTCTTTACTGGCGCGCAATTAGGTGACCAAACCTCTCCTTAAATAGAACTTTCTAGACATTTCCAATAATCTTATCTAATAATATTATTCAAATAATATGAATTATTGATCTGATAATGGAAAATACTGTGCAGTGACAATTATTGAAATAATAATAATATAAATATCAACGCAACAATTATTGAATCAATAAAATAAAATAGTGAACAGTAATTACTGTAACAATTATTGAGTAGTGTTTTCTTACGTACGAATCAATAATTCAACAATTCTGTGCAATACCGTGTGCTACTGTACAACCACACATATTACTGTATTTTAACCAGCAGGTAACCCAACAATGTTAACGGTAACAATTTATGCCGTTATTTATAAAACTCAATCTTTGTCGTTTTCTTTTATCCAACAATTTTTCGTTATGGGGCCCACAAATGGTTGCGCCGTAGTACTAATATTCCCCGACAGCAAGAATATTTCACGACCAAACGAATATTCTCCGACAAAAATGAATATTTTAATAACCACTTTTTTTTTTTTTGCAAATATTGCACATTTCACCCATAACCAAAGCATTATATTAACCCTTATTAATTTAGAATAATGAATAGAGGAAAATTTAATTTATTTATAATAAGTTGGGGTCTTACAATCTGCCCTCCTTATAAAAATTCGTCCTCGAAATTGACGTATGTATCTATTGTTTCAAACAGTTGAGGGTACCTTGCTTTCATTTTCAATTCCAACTCCAATGTCATTTCCTCAATTGCATGGTTTCTCCACAAAACCTTAACTTGTGGTATAACCTTCGTGCGTAAGACATGCTCTTTCATATCCAAAATCTCAACAGGTATATCCTCGTATATTAAATCTTCAGCTATCTCGTCTGGTTCTAACGCAATAATGTGGTTCGGGTCTTTCACATATTGACGAAGCATAGATATGCGGAATACATTGTGAACACGAGACATACTTGGAGGTAACGCGAGTCTATAGGCTACGTTTTTTATTCGGTCAAGAATCTCAAATGGACCAACAAATCTTGGATTGAGCTTTCCTCTCTTTCCAAATCTTGTAACTCCCTTCCATGGAGCAACACGTAACAGTACAGGATCCCCAATATTAAACTCCACGTCCTTTCTATGAAGATCAACATAACTCTTTTATCTAGCTTGTGAAGTTTGAATACGTTGTCGAATCATTTGGATCTTTTCTGTAGTCATGCGTACTAATTCTGGTCCCAACAACGTTGCTTCTCCCACCTCGTCCCAGCATACTGGAGATCGACACTTTCGTCCATACAATGCCTCAAATGGATCCATGCATGTACTTGCTTGATAACTGTTGTTGTAGGAGAATTCCACCAGTGGCAAGTACTTATCCCAACTTCCTTTAAAATCTAAGACACAAAGTCTTAATAGATCTTCGAGGGTTTCAATAGTCCTCTCTGATTTTCCGTCCGTTTGAGGATGATATGCTGAACTGAATCGTAAGTCCGTGCCCATAGCTTTCTGTAAGCTAACCCAAAATCTTGAAGTGAATCTTGGGTCACGATCCAAAACTATGGATACTGGCATGCCATGCAATCTCACAATCTTATTCACGTACATACGAGCAAGACATTCAAGGGAATAAATCTCACGTATCGGCAAGAAATGGGCGGACTTGGTTAATCTATCAACAATAACCCAAATCGCATCTATACCTTGGGAAATTTTGGGAAGACCCATAACGAAATCCATAATAATGTGATCCCACTTCCATTCCGGAATCTCAAGTGGTTGTAATGGACCTTTTGGTATTTGATGCTCCGCCTTTACACGTTAACAAGTTAAACACCTCGAGATAAACTCCGCGATCTCTCTCTTCATATTGTTCCACCAAAATGTATGTCGAATATCATGATACATTTTGGTACTCCCAGGATGGATTGCAAACGGGGTGTTGTGTGCCTCCATCATGATTCTATGCTTCAAGTCAGAATCGTTCGGAACGCAAAGTCGAGAGTTGAATCGAAGTATTCCTTCTTCATCGATTCTTGCTTCCGAAATAGCTCCTTCTTGTACTTTCTTCTTCATACTCATCAGCTCCGGTGTGTAGCTTGAGCGATTTTAACTTTATCGATTAAAGTCGATTCTACTCGTATATCATCACGTGGGTACCTAGAGTTTTTAACTCTATCTCTATTATTTGTAAGTTATACGAAATGAGTCTTTGACAATATCATACTCGTACTCATATACGATCTTCTACTCAACACGTTAGCTACCATGTTCGTTTTTTCAAGACGATATGGTCAGAACATGTTCCGAAATAAGTCTCCTCTTGAGTTCTTCGAAGCTCTTCCCACATTCCTTGCTCCATTCGAATTTTGTATCTCTACGAGTCAGCTGCGTTAATGGAATAACGATTCGAGAATATCCTTCAACGAATCTCTGATAATAACCAACTAAGCCTAGAAAGCTACATATTTTGATTACTGACTCAGGTTGCTCTCAACTGTGACTCATATCCTAATCTTGGATAACACATTACAATAGCACCTATCAGTTTACTACCGCATAAATATGGCGTCCCCTACGGAGAGTTTGGCTTCGGTGCATTCCACAAAGAAAGTCATAAGATAGAGGCTCGTGTATCAACTTCTATAGTTGGGTTTTTAACTCCTGAAGTTTAATAGGAGCCATTCGATATGAGATTTTAGAAATGAGTTTTGTACCGGATTCAAAGTTGATACAAATTTCAATATCATGCTCTAGGAGTAGGCCAGGAAATTCTTCAAGAAATACGTCATGAAATTTACTAACAACAGAAATATCATTCAAATCTGACGTATTTTTTTTGTTCAAGTCCATGACATGGCTAAGAAAGCTTGACATTCGTTCTTCAATAAACAAATAGCTTTGTGGGTTGATATGACAGTGACTGATTTTAGTGGTTTAGTAGTTTGAATTCGTATGACAGGTTGGTTAGGAATATGAAAACTAACAACCTTATGAAAACAATTAATTTTGGCATGATGAGTGGTTAACCAATCAATTCCTAAAATCACATCAAAAGCAAGTATCTTTAAAGATTTAAGATCAACAGGTAAGGTGATAGTGCCAACATGGATCATGCAAGATTTATAAACTGTAGATGTAACGAAGGTTTCACCCAACGGAGTTTCAACAGATAAATCAAAATCTAATTTCTCCGGAGTCAAGTTTAAACGTTGAGCACAAGCAGGAGAGATAAAAGAATGGGTAGAACCGGTATCTAGTAAGGTATAAACTTCGCAAGAATTCAAGATTAGCTTACCCGTGATCACCTCATTTGGGTTCCTCACGTTTTGGCCAGTCACGACAAACGCTCTTCCAGGAACCGGTGATTTTAACTTATCCGGGACAGTCCTTGGAATCACCACTCCCGCTGAACTTGGTTTCGCTATAGTACAATCTCGAGCGATGTGGCCTTCCTTTCCACAGTTGTAATATACCTTGGATTGTTGTGGATAGTTTGGGCTGATATGTCCCTCCTTCCCGTATTTGTAACATCTAACTGGCGGTCGTTCTCCTCCCCTAGAATTTGTTGTTGGTACTGGTGCTGTTGCTGATGTCTTCCCGTCGTTGTTGAATCTCCTCTTTCTGAAATTTCCACTTGAGTCACCTCTTCTATTATCATGGCCATGATTACCACCTGAGTGGTTACCGCCTTTGTTCGTATTCTTCCTTCCTCACTGGTTATCATCGTTCTGATCACTGCTGTCACCAATATGACCCTAGTTGTGGTCCCTCGGTTGAGTATACTCACTATCTCGCTCTAATAACTGAGCCCTGTTTACAACATCTGAATATAAAGAAAATTTATGAGATATAATGTATTGACGAATCTCGAGTTTTAGACCTCTCAAAAACATCCGCGTCATACGTTCCTCACCGTTAATATATTATTAAAATAATATATTTAAATGAATTACGCGTATTACTGTACTTTGACTACCGAGTAGTTCAACAGTTTTAACGGTAAAACTTCTGCCGTTATTTTCATAAAAATATTTTTGTCGTTTTCTCAATCCGACAATATTTTTGTCGTTTATCAGAAAAATATATTAATATATTAATAAATATCAACGCAACAATTATTGAATCAATAAAATAAAATAATGAACAGTAATTACTGTAACAATTATTGAGTAGTGCTTTCTTACGTACGAATCAATAATTCAACAATACTGTGCAATACCGTGTGCTACTGCGCAACCAATCATATTACTGTATTTTAACCACCAGGTAACCCAACAGTGTTAACGGTAATAATTTACGCCGTTATTTATAAAACTCAATCTTTGTCGTTTTCTTTCATCCAACCATTTTTCGTTATGGGGCCCACAAATGGCTGCGCTGTTGTACTAATATTCCCCGACAGCAAGAATATTCCACGACCAAACGAATATTCCCCGACAAAAATGAATATTTTAATAACCACTTGTTTATTTTGCAAAAATTGCACATTTCACCCATAACTAAAGCATTATATTAACCCTTATTAATTTAGAATAATGAATAGAGGAAAATTTAATTTATTTATATTAAGTTGGGGTCTTACATATAGCAATGCATAGTAGTTGTAATATAAATTTTAATCTACATCCTATAACCCTTCCTATTAATCAATACACAATGTTTAATTTGATTGTGTTACCTTTAGACTTATAACTCACTATATTTCTTCTTAGTCAAACTCGAAGTTCATTCAAGTGCTTAAGTCTTGCTAGGACTACTTATAGGTTTTATATTAAATCCATTCCATATCTTATAATATTCATTACAATTGAATTGAAATAGTTTTTAAGTTCATTAACACTTGGCACAACGTTTCGATGTTCATTCGTCACACGGCCGATTCGTCTCTCATGTGTGTACTTAGTATGCTTATACAACTTATCTAATACATTATTTATTAATGTTAAGCATCATTATAGTTACTAATCTTGATGTTTTATAATTTATGACAACATCTTTTATCGTCAGGAGCACTACATTTGCATATGTGCATTCCAGACGCCCTCCGATTGCCTCCTAATAAATATCAGTCCCACAAATAACCATTTTAACCCTTGTTCCCGTTCTCAAATTGAAAAACTTAAAGAACGAAAGTTGTAGGTCTATTCGTCTTTGTTTCGAATCATCTTGAATCACCTCAATCGGAGTTCGTATGTAAAAGTTATGGCCATTTTACTACAAGAAGTTAAAATAGTCTGACCCAGACCACTTTTCCAGCACTGTGGCATGAGACAGTGGCACTGGGGCATGAATTCCAGCACTGGGGCACGAAGTTCTGGCCTATTTTTGGCGTTGGGGCGCGAAATTTGGTGCTGGGGCTCCGAATTACTGAACACCCAAAACCAGAAACAAAACCAAGCTACTGTGTCTTAATTTCTAACACCAATTAACATGTATAACTTCACGTAAATTACACATAAATATTAACTGTGAGAACCCGAAATTTATGAAATAAAAGTACTCAATTTTCTTATAATTATTATTTTATTTAGTAAATGGTTAAATCGATAAAGGGTTAAAGTTAAGGGTGATATTTGAAAATTTTGCAAAGTAAGCAAGTTGATATAAAATATTCGTTGTGTCGGGGAATATTCAATTAGTCGGGGAATATTCTTTTTATCAAGGAAAATTCGTAAAATGGCACAATCATTGGTGGACCCCACAACAGAATTATTGTCGGATTGAGAAAACGACAAAAATATTTTTATGAAAATAACGGCAGAAGTTTTACCGTTAAAACTGTTGAACTACTCGGTAGTCAAAGTACAGTAATACGCGTGGTTACATAGTAGCACACACGGTATTGATTATTGATGCTTACGTGAGAAGTCACTCAGTTTTGTTCAATTATTGCTACAGTAATTGCTGCATAGTATCTCACTTTATTTGATTCAATTATTGTCGATATTTTTTATATTATTAAATCAATAATTGAGACGACGAAATTATTAATATTATTATTTGTAATATTAACGATGTCTAGAAGTTCTGTCAAGAAGAGGTTTGGTCATCTAATTGCGCACTAATAGGGAGAAATCCTTATTGGAAAGCCCCCTCTTTCCTGGGAACAACCTGGTCGATTAATATTGTAAATTATAATAATGGTGATAAGTTTGTTTTATTATTATTATAAATGTAATAAAATAGAAAACTTTTTATATAAAACAAAATACTTTTTATAAAGTTTTGTTTTATTTAATTATGAATAGAATATATTATATTTTATTATGCATAGTGTTTGCATAGTGCCTGCATAGTGTTTGAATAGTAAAATCTTTTTATATAAAACAGAATACTTTTAAAAAATTATTTGTTTTATTAGACTATAAATAGAATATATTATATTTTATTTAAAAGATTTTGTTTTATTAGAATATTTTATTAATACTGCATAGTAAATCAATATGGACCGTCCGTTGAAAAGTAAATCAATCTGGACCGTTCATGAATTAGTTATTATTCATTCCATTCTCCTATAAATAGAAGCTCATTCCTTCATTATTTCTTACGAATTCACTGAAATTCTAGAGAGAGAAACTATAGAGAGAAAGAAAAAAAGTATTCTGCTACTTCACTACTCTTATATCCAGTTTCTTCTAAGGTAAGGGGTATTATTTCTTTCGTATTCATGAAGAGATCTTCTGTTATTCCATTCTTTATTATTATGTTGCAATAACTTGTCTATGCGAAGTACAACATACATGGTGAAATTCTTTTGTTATTCCATTCTTTATTATTATGTTGGAATAACCTGTTTATGCGAAGTACCGCATACATGGTGAAATTCTTCTGTTATTCCATTCTTTATTATTCTGTTGGAATATCTTGTCTGTGCAGTTTACGCATGATCTGGTTCCATTCTTTATTATTCTGTTGGAATATCATGTCTATGCGGTTTATGCATGACATGGTTCCATTCTTTATTATTCTGTTGAGAATAACTTGTCTGTGCGGTCTATCGCATGCATGATGAATTCTTCTGTTATTCAATTCTCTATTATTCCGTTGGAATAACCTGTCTATGTGGATTATTACCACATGCATGGTGAATGACCCTTCGTATTCATTTCTTATTAAATTGTGGAAATGATCTGTCTACGTGGATTACCCCATGGCGGGCAAAAATCCATTTGCAGTTTCATAATTTTTCTGACCCTCAAAAATTCTGAAAAAATTTGAAATGATAATTTGATGAGTTTTCTATATTGTGTCCAAAAATGTCGATTTTTGGATGTATAGATTAAGAGTTATGAATTTTATGGGAAAAAAATATTTTAAAAGTAAACCCTTATAACTCATTGTGGTTAACTCCAAAATTGATGAAATTTTTCTGGGAGTACATATATATAACAGAAGTATACCGTGTAAATTTCAAAATTTTTGGACAAAAGAACAGTTTATAAAAAATGTCTAAATATTCGGCAGTTTTGGCCATATGAAAAATAGTAAATGAATTTTTAAAATTCTGAGAAAAATATATGTTTAATATGAGACTATATTCTGCTAAATCTCAGAAAAGAAATATTTTTGGGACTGATTTGATATTTTTCATGAAAATAAACTAGTTATGAGTAAATGAATTAAATATTTTATGTGAAGTAATAAAATTGGAAAATAGGATTTTATGGCTTGAGAATCCTATATAGGGTATATGCAGATTTTTGATGAGGGATTTGATCATTGATGATGAAATCTTATGAGTGTGACATTTTTGAATGATTAAATGCATTATTTGATAAAGTGTAAATAATTGAAATAAATTGTTTATAAGTTTAAGAAATGATTAAAATATTGTTATAATATTAATGATATTAGATTATGAGATTATTAAGTGATTAATAACATTTGGTTATTATTGAACGCTGGATAAATTATATTATAAATATTTAATATTTATCCTATATCTCATTTGATTAATTCTTTATATCATTGTCATTATTCTCATGCTTATATTATGATGAAAGTCATCTATGGCCTGTAGTGCATAGATGGACTTGGTATGATTATGACCAGAGATTATTCGGTATAATCATTACCGTAATGTTATAAATGATGTGGTAAAAGTCCTCATTGGCCCGTAGTGCATTGATGGACAGTTTTTGGTATGATTATGACTATGGATTCTCTTCGTCCAAGGGTGCAAAAATAAATTGTTTTATGGCATGATCAGGACCGTTGATGAAAATACGATTATCTTTGGCCCGTAGTGCATAGATAATTTCTTGGTCGTGATATTAAAGAATATCCTTGGCCTGTAGTGCAGGAATGGTTCGATGATGTGGATTAATTATTGAGCTGAGTCTCAACAAAGAGATATTAATTCATGGATGTGATGTTAACGAATATCCTTGACCGTAGTGCAGGGGTGATTCGATGATATGAATTATTTATTAAGCTGAGTCTCAGCGATAAAATATTGATAATAAATTTTTAATTCGTAAAAGATAGTAGATATCATGCTCTACTTGACTCTTCTAAAATACAATTGTATGTCTTTGGCCTGTAGTGCAAAGTTGAATTGTTAATGAATATCTTTGGCCGTAGTGCAAAGATGAATTTATTAGTATGATTATGAGCAGAAATTGTGATTTGGTATAACCATAATTTTTGATGTTTTAGGTGAAGATAGGTGATGAAAATTATCTTCGTCCTGGGTGTGAAGAGGAGTTTAGAATCACAATTATGATTATGAGTTATTCATATGATTATGGACAGGAATTGTTGATTGATGTTACAGGGATAAAACATTATCGGTGGACTTTTAACATAGAGAAGATAATAGATCTGATGGTCTATTTGATTCTTTTAATGGATTGCTCGTTCCGTTGCAACTATGGTTGAAAAGTTTTATCATCTACCATATGTTCTAAATCTCTGATTTATTACTGATGAAGGCTATTGATGAAGTAAATTATCTTTAGTCGTGATATTCTTTACTGGGCTAGTTGTGCTCACCCTTTTTGCTTCACAATTCTTTTCAGGTAATAAGAGTGTAGCTGGGTCGAGCGGGGATAACAGGGGAATAGAACGGTGGTCTATAGCTATTGAGGTTCTCCTTAAATAGTATGGAATTAATTTTATTAATCACTTTAGATAAGTGTGTCGTATTGTATACATCATTTGATATTTAATTTTGGTGAACCGAATAGGGTGAGGTGAACCCAACTTTGGAAGGGTGTTTTGCAACTATCATACAAGATATCTAATGACATACAACCTCGTGTTATCATAAGACAGGGTTTTGCACATCCACTTGCTGAGTATATCTACGAGCACTACCTATATGATCTTGGAGTTTATTTGAAATATAATTTTCACTTGGAGACGGTGGATATAGTTATATGTCAAGAGAAGACTCACCATTGGAAAGAAGATGTTAGTAATCTTCTCACTATTCTTTGGGGTCTATTGGGTCAATCAAGGATAATTCTGTGGACATATGATATCTATCATAACCTAGACGCATGGCCTCCCATGTACAAAGGTTTCCTTGAGCACTTCCCAAAGATTTTAATTTCTAAAATAGTTTTTGACTATACTTTTATGTAAAATATCATTGTAAGGTTGTGGTCAAGGCACCATGAGAGTTACATACATTTGTATTAAAACTCACAGTTAACTGTGGTCGTATTCTATACGACAGTTCAACAGTTGTATAAATGAAGTTTGTATTTGATTTTTATAGTGTGATATCTGGCGACATAGAATGGGTCGTGTGGACCTATTTTGGGGGCTTCACATTAACAATCATCCATATACCAATTACCAACAATTGAACAATGATTTTAGCAAACTTAATTCTTTGAAACATGTTTTAAAACAAAACTCCATTTCTGACAGTTGATACACACAGTGAACACTGTAAATCCTACTGACAACCAATCTAATTACTTTAAACTATGTTACTCTGAATTTCTTACCCAATTATCATCTACAAGGTTCAATTTCACAATTTTACAATTAACATAAACAATTTTGATATTTCTACCAACCACGTTCGTACGTGAATATTTACTGTAAATCCAATTCCTTTTTCATTAACACGTAATTAGCATAAAATCTTATATACATGTTAAACATACAATCATATATTCATATATGCTAGTATAATAATTACAAAAACATGGTTTACAAGAATTTTGTAAAAACTTTATACATAGTGAAAAAGAAGAACATAAAGACATATTATAATGTAAAACATATATTAGTATCTAATATTAAGGTCATAGACATAGCTTTTTGTTGTTAAGAAATTCTTGTTAATCACTGGAAATAGTTTGAAGAATTCCGCTCTTGTTGCTTCTCTCTCAGACTCTCTCAAAATCTCTGAACATTTCTTTTTCTCAAAACTCTCTCTAGGTTTTCTTTCTTTTCTCAATTTAGCAAATAACTCAAAGCGTAAAACTGATAACCAAGCCAATTAACAGTATACATATAATAAAATAAAACCAACGTACAATTTTAAAATGTATAAAAACTGACGCTCCATTTATTACACTAATAAGTTATCAGTTACCCAAATATATATATATATATATATATATATATATTATTTATATTTTATTTATTTAATTAATAATATAAAATTTAAAAGAAATCCAAAAGCCATAAGGCTTTGTTTGGCAAAACCCTTTAATTTTTAAAGAATTAATATACTAAGCCTTGTTTGGTAAAAACTAAATAAAACCCTATATTTGGTGAAATTCGTCTGTTATTCCATTCTTTATCATTATGTTGGAATAACCTGTCTATGCGAAGTACCGCATACATGGTGAAATTCTTCTGTTATTCTATCCTTTATTATTCTGTTGGAACATCCTGTTTGTGCGTTTACACATAACCTGGTTCCTTTATTTATTATTCTGTTGGAACATCCTGTCGGTGCGAATTTTGCCTGACCTGATTCAGTTATTTATTATTCTGTTGGAATATCCTGTCTATGCGTTTACGCATGACCTGGTTCAATTATTTATTATTCTATTGAAATAACCTGTTTGTGCGATCTATCGCATGCCTGGTTATTTCTTTTGTTATTCCATTCTTTATTATACTCAGCATGTTAAAGCTTTGACTTCTATACTCCATGAAATTAGTGGAATATCCTTGATATTTGCCCTTCATCCAGTATCTTTTCATGGAAATATTCTTCTGAGCATTCTTGAATTTTACTCTACAAAGCAGTATCATGTTGACAATTTGGACGTTATTGAATTCTGAATAAATTAATTCTTGAACTTATTTTATTGAATTCTTATATCATTGTCATCATCCTCATGTTTATATTATGTTGAAAGTCATCTGTGGCCTGTAGTTCATAGATGGACTTGGTATGATTACGACCAGGGATTAATCGGTATAATTATGACCGTAATGTTACAAATGATGTGGTAAAAGTCCTCATTGGCCTGTAGTGCATTGATGGATAGTTGTTGGCATGATCATGACTATTAATGAATACATGAATATCCTTGGCCCGTAGTGCATGGCTAATTTGTGGTTGTGATACTAATGAATATCCTTGGCCGTAGTGCAGGGATGATGTGGATTATTTATTAAGCTGAGTCTCAGCGAAAAAAGTGATGAAAAACCTTTTAAATCACAAAAGATAGTTGATTTTATTCTCTACTTGACTCTTTTAATGGATTGCTTGTTTCGCTGCAGTTAAACTTGATGTCTATTGTGTTTTATCAGTTTAACATTGTTGAAGACTAATGATAATTTATTCTGCATTATCTTAGTCATAATATATCTTACTGGGCTAGTTGAGCTCACCCTTTCTTTCACTGTTCTCTTTAGGAAATGAAAACGTAGCTGGGACTAGTCGCGGAACGGAGTGACGGTCCAGATGATAGCATTAGTAGTCCTCACTATTCTGTTAAATAGTGTGACAATAAATAATGAGGACTCCATTGAGTGTGGATATTATCCAGTTGACAATATTCTTATTAAAACTCTTAGATTATGTTTGGTCGTATTTTACACGACTATTGTATAATTAGTTTGTATTTGTATTCAGTACCATGTATCTGGCGACCCAAGATGGGTGATGTATACCTATTTTGGGGGTGTCACAAATATTATCTCATAATAATTAATTTCCTTAACCCATTAATTATTTATTAAACAAATAATTAACCAAATCAAATCAAATTAAATTAAACAAATATTTATTCAATAATAAACACATCCATTAAATATTTATATAATTCAATAAATATTCATAATTACAATTAAAATTCTGGATTGTTACATTAATCACATCGTAATAAGAATTTCAATTATTAAATTCTTATTTTAATAACTTATGAAAATTTTGGTTGTCACAAGCGAACTGTCCGACACTATAACTAGAAAGTGAAACAAAGAAGGCTCAAGGTTGGAGACTTGGTTCTTCGAGAATCAGAAGCATCTACCCCCAGAACACGGGCAAGTTAATGCCGAACTAGGAGGGGCCATATGAGGTGATAGAGGTGCCGAAGCCAAGTACTTACCGGCTTCGAGCAATGAATGGTTCGGAGGTAAAGAACACATGGCATGCTAGAAGACTTGGGAGATATTATTAGTGAAAGCTATGTTGTTCTTTCTTTTATCTTTGTAAATTCTTTTATTTATCAATATATTTTGAGTATTATATACTCTTTAACCCATTCATTTTCTTTGCTAAGGATCATTATCATAAACACTCGGGATATTACATTCACCCATTCTTCTAAGAATTTCATCATCGAAATTTTATCTATTAATCTTTATTCATTCAATCTATCAAAATAGATTTTACGTTAATACTTTATTCATTCATTGGGTTCTACAACCAAATTCTTTCTCTAATGATCTTTCTAAAATCATCATATTCCTCACCTCTTCCTCTTCTAAGAGTTTCGCATTTTTCTTCTTTCTGGAGTTTTAATTATTTCTTGATATTATTATGTTTTGCTTAATTTTCTCATCCTTTCCACTTTCACCTTTCAGAATAATAAGAATTTTCTATAATTGCTCAATAATTGGGAAGCGATATGAATAACAGGAATTTCAAAGATTCCAAATCATGCTAAGGGGTCACAAGACCGTGAACTCTATTCTCGGTTTACTAGTGCGTCAACTCAATCCTTCACACTACAAACCAGAGTGTTTATCAATCACAAAGAC
Source organism: Panax japonicus (assembly GCA_020205505.1). Classification (NCBI taxonomy): domain Eukaryota; kingdom Viridiplantae; phylum Streptophyta; class Magnoliopsida; order Apiales; family Araliaceae; genus Panax; species Panax japonicus. The sequence goes on from CM035108.1 coordinate 36,872,931, forward strand.
TGAAAGCACACTCCACATATACACTAGGTGGCCAGCCTATTGTACCACTACATTGGGCCGCAATGTAGTGTTTTTTAACGACTATATGCGTTACGCTCGAAACCATTGTCGCCGAAAACATGTTCCCTTATAGGGTTGTTCACCTCAGCTTTTCAATATATGAATCCGCACCAAAATAATTTTGGTTGGCATAACTTTTCAATAAACGCTTAAATTTCATGAACATCTTTCAATATTCATCTAGCTGAATTAAATAGCATAGACTTCTACAATAATTCGGACATCAATCAAAATATACATATATATATATATATATATATTCTTATATCTTAAAGAAATCTCAAATATCTTTTTACGACGTCATGATACCGCACTGTACTTACAGTCCGTTTGAGGATTCCGTCATTTGGTGATTTTATCATACTACGTCATACTATAGTGGGTTGACGATCCTTAAATCACATCCAACACTAAGTAATACTGCATTGATGACTCCATCATTTTTATCATCTCTGCACCAGGTTACATGATGCATTGATGATATAAAAAAATACATTTTGATATATTTCAAATCATTTTTGTCTAGCCGAAGCAATTAGCATAGACATACAAATAAAACTCATTGGTTTCATCATTTGATCCAATGTTTTTCAAGAAAATAGAAGTGCAAACATCAGCACGAAGTCAATAAATTTTGAAAGTCTAGCATAGCTAGTAGATTTAGAATATCCATGTATCCATCTACTTCAATTCTTACTTCATTACTTCATTACTTATCCATTCTATCAATCTTCAACTTCATCAATGCTCTCTACACTATAACCATTTTCTACCCAAAATAGTTCATCAAACTTACCGCACATTGGAAGTTCAGGAACTTGCCACAATAATATGAGTTTAAAAACTTATCCTAGTCAGACCATAGGCGTCCATTCGCTGAGGGGTTCAAAACATACCATATTATTACGAGTCACGAACTTACCATATGCATTATTTTTAAGAACTGCACCTAATCCTAATAACATCTGACTAATCTTAATAGTTTCTAACTATCAAATATACAAATGAGAAAAGAATCACCTTTTTACCATATATACATTGATAGTGCAACACCAAAATTCCAATGATTATCAATATGATAAACTGAGTGCAAGCACAAAACCCTCACCCATACAAAGGTTTGTACAACTCAGCCATCACATGAGTCCTCAATTGAAATCCCACCTAACTCTATCTTACTCTTAACTTGCTCTTTTCTCGATACGAATTTTTTGTACCACATCATCTATAACTCCTCGTGAGTTATCTTGTACTATATCATAGTAAATTACCTTCATAACATCAAACTATAATTATTAAAACATTACAGACCATCTTTCTTTTATAACTTAAACAGATCACGTCGTGATCCTATTCTATAATCATCTCCCTTAAAATTCTTTTCTTAACTCATGATCGTTTTGTTTTATGATCAACTTTATTTCCTTTTTCATCATTTACGAGTTCGTTTATGCTTTTAATTTTACAGGCTTTGTCTATTCATCATTATTCGTTATCTTGGCTTTTGTAGTTAGGCAACTCCCATATCTTATCTTTATATTTCTTCAAGATTCTTCTTTGAATTCTCTTGTTTATAAATAATTCTTCTTTTAAGGAATTCTATCTTCATTTACATTGCTCAACAATTCTTTTGAGTTCCACATTTTCCTCATACGTATCCATTTTCTATACTTAGTACATATCGAGTCTCTAATAATTTCAATATGGTGCGCTGAGTGGTTTCCCATAAACAACCAACAAACTAATTTCCGAGTTGCTAGTTCGTATATACCTCCGCTCTATGAAGGAATTGTTTAGCCCAGATACCACACATCAACTATTTAAGAGTACAATTGTACCATACCTAAATATAACTTTTTATTCTTAACTTCTTTATCATTCTCTTTTTATAGACATTGTCTATTTATTATCACTTTACATCCTTATTATTGGAGTTGGGTAACCCCACATTCATATTCATTATAACTCTGCGAGATTCTTCTTTGAATCCTCTCATGCATGTTTTAATCCATTCTTTTAAAATTTTCTTAAATTACTTCTTATTATTCAAACTCTACTTGAGCTTATTCATTCATTATCTTAACCTTTCTTCTCTAAGGTTATAGCCTAAGGTACTCTTACCTAAGGTTTCTAACCTATCAGCTTTGATACCAACTGTAACGACCCTAAAATTCATACAATTTAATTCTCGACTTCGATCATTAATAATACATTCAACCTCTAATTTTACATCATTAAACGGTAATCCAACCATTGAAATTTGCAAAATAATTAAGACTTTTATACATTTCCTTCTTTATTGCCCTAAATTGCAACCTTTACATTACATCTATCCGATTCAAATTTATATTGTGAATTGTTACAACAAAATAACTATACAAAGTATTACACCATAAATAGGTATCCATATATGTGACGCCCCCAAAATAGGTCCACACGACCCATTCTGAGTCGCCAGATATCACATTACAGAAATCAAATATAAACTTCATTTATACAACTGTTGAACTGTCGTGCAGAGTACGACAACAGATAAGCTGTGAGTTTTAATACAAATATATGTAACTCTCATGGTGCCTCGACCATAACACCTTACAATGGTACTTTACATAAAGGTACAGTCAATAACTATTTTAGAAATTAAAATATTTGGAAAATACTCAAGGAAACCTTCGTACATGGGAGGTCATGTGTCTAGGTTATGATAGGTATCATATGTCCACAGAATTACCCTTGGTTGACCCAATAGTCCCCAAAGAAAAACAAGAAGATTGCTATCATCTTGTTTCCAATGGTGAGTTTTCTCTTGACATATAATTATCTCTGTTGTCTCCAAGTGAGAATTATATTTGAAATAAACTCCAAGATTATATAGGTAGTACTCGTAGATATACTCAGAAAGTGGATGCGCACAACCCTGTTTTATGATAACACGAGTTTGTATGTCATTAGACATCTTGTATGATAGTGGCAAAACACCCTTCCAAAGTTGGGTTCACCTCACCCTATTCGGTTCACCAAAATTAAATATCAAATGACGTATACAATACGACACACTTATCTAAAGTTCTCAATAAAATTATTTCCATACTATTTAGAGAGAACCTCAACAGCTATAGACCACCGTTCTATTCTCCTGTTACCCCCGCTCGACCCAGCTACACTTTTATTACCTGAAAGGAATTGTGTAACAAAAAGGGCGAGCATAACTAGCCCAGTAAAGAATATCACGACTAAAAGTTGATATGGTAGATGATAAAACTTTTCAACCATAGTTGTAGCGGAACGAGCAATCCATTAGAAGAGTCAAATAGACCATCAGGTCTATTATCTTCTCCATGTTAAAAGTCCACCAATAATGTTTTATCCCTGTAATTTCAATCAACAATTCGTGTCCACAATCATATGAATAACTCATAATCATAATTGTGATTCTAAATTACTCTTCGCACCCAGGACGAAGATAATTTTCATCACCTATCTTCACCTGAAACATCAATAATCATGGTTATACCAAATCGTAATTCCTGCTTATAATCATACTAATAAATTCATCTTTGCACTACGGCCAAAGATATTTATTAACAATTCATCTTTGCACTACAAGCCAAAGACATAGAGCATGATATCTACTATCTTTTACGAATTAAAAGTGTATAAACAATATTTTATCACTGAGACTCAACATAATAAATAATCCACCTCATCAAATAATTCCTGCACTACGGCCAAGGATATTCATGTAATCATCAATGGTCATGGTTATACCGAATAATCCCTCGTTATAATCATACCAATAATTTTCCATCAATGCACTACGGGCTAATGAGGACTTTTACCACATCATCTATAACATTACGGGTCATGATTATACCGAATGATCCCTGGTCATAATCATACTAATAAATAGTTCATCTATACACATAAGCCAAAAATACTCATCAATCAATAGTTCATCTTTGCACGTAAGCCAAAGATATACAACTGTAAAACGAATAATCAACAGTCTATCTTTGCACGTAAGCCAAAGATATACAACTGTAAAACTAATAATCAACAGTCCATCTTTGCAGGTAAGCCAAAGATGACTTTCATCATAATATATGCATGAGGATAATGACAATGATATAAGCATTAATCAAACGAAATCAAGGATAAATATTAAAGACTTTAAATTTATCAAAATATTATCAATCACTTAATAAACTCATAATCTAATATTATTAATATTATAACAATATTTTAATCCCTTCTTAAACTTATAAACAATTTATTTCAATTGTTTACACTTTACCAAATAATGCATTTAATCATTTAAAAATATCATACTCATAAGATTTCATCACCAATAATCAAACCCCTCATCAAAAATCTGCATATACCTTATATAGGATTTCCAAGCCATAAAATTCTATTTTCCAATTTTGTTACTTCATATAACATATTTAATTCATTTACTCATAACTAATTCATTTTCATGAAAAATACCAAATCAGTCCAAAAAATATTTCTTTTCTGGGATTTAGCAGAATATAGTCCCATATTGAACATATATTTTTTCTCAAAAATTTTAAAATTCATTTACTATTTTTCATATGGCCAAAACTACCGAATATTTAGACATTTATCATAAATTGTACTTTAGTCCAAAAATTTCGAAATTTATAGGGTAAACTCATGTTATATACATGTACTCCCAATAAAAATTTCACCAATTTTGAAGTTAACCATAAGGAGTTATAAGTGTTTACTTTTAAAAGTATTTTCCCATAAAATCCACAACTCTTAATCTATACATCCAAAAATCGCCATCTTTGGACACAATATAAAAAACCCATCAAGTTATCATTTCAAATTTTTCCAGAATTTTTGAGGGTCAGAAAAATTACGAAACTGCAAATGGATTTTCACCCGCCATGCGGTAATCCACGTAGACAGATCATTTCCACAATTTAATAAAGAATGATTACAAAGGATCATTCACCATGCATGCGGTAATCCACATAGACATGTTATTCCAATAGAATAATAAAGAATGGAATAACAAAAGAATTCACCATGCATGCGGTAGTCCACATAGACAGGTTATTCCAACAGAATAATAAAGAATGGAATAACAGAAGAATTCACCATACATGCGATAGACCGCACAAACATGTTATTCCAACAAAATAATAAATAATGGAACTAGGTCATGCGTAATCTGCACAGATAGGATATTCCAACAGAATAATAAAGAATGGAACTAGGTCATGTGTAATCCGCACAGACAGGATATTCCAACAGAATAATAAAGAATGGAACTAGGTCATGCGTAATCCGCACAGACAAGATATTCCAACAGAATAATAAAGAATAGAATAATAGAAGAATTTTACCATGTATACGGTACTTCGCATAGATAGGTTATTTCAACATAATAATAAAGAATGAAATAACATAAGATTTTCACCATGTATACGGTAGTTTGCGTATATAGGTTATTCCAACAGAATAATAAGGAATGGAATAACAATAGCTCTCTTCATGAATACGAAAGAAATAATACCCCTTACTATAATAATATCCCTTACCTTAGAAGAAACTGGATACTGGAATAGTGAGGTAGAAGACTTCTCTTCTTCTTTCTCTTTATAATTTCTCTCTATAATAATTGCTCTATAGCTTTAGTGAATTGGTGAGAAATTAAGGAAGAATGAGCTTCTATTTATAGGAAAATATAGTTTTGATAATTACACGTTTTGGGACTCGAAATATTACATTACAATACCTTCAACTTTTCTTTCATTTTTAATTTAATCCTGCAAGTATTATCAAACTTGCACCACCTCCCCTAATAGTAAATCATGTGAATTAATAGTTCATTCATGTGACTTAATAGTTATAACCATATGAAAATACGAATTACAGTATAGTACCTCCATCTATACCTCCATTTTTAACTTAGTCATTCAAGTATTATCAATCTTGCACCACCTCCCCTAATAGTACATGAATGTGAATCAATAGTACACACATGTGAATAAATAGTTATAATCATGTGAATCAATAGCAATTAATTTCTCATTTATCCGGTTAATTACCCGATTGGTCAATATAACCTCCAGACATCAATTATTATCGAAATACATGTCGATTTCCAATAACACTAAAAATCCCAACACAATGGAAATATTTTTCTCAAAAAATTTATTTTTGAAATTTCAAAGTTTGACTTTTTCTAAAAAAAGTCAACTATTGACTTTTTTGACCAAAAAGTCAACCCCAACAAATTTTGTGTTTATAGTCTATCTCTACTAATTTCATCATTTCAGAATCAAATATCACGTCCGTGTCTCCAAATTCAACTTCGAACTCAACTTTGATTTTTAATAACATTCAACATTAATATTATAACTAACAATATTTAACTACCAGGTCGTTTACAGGAAAGAGGGGGCTTTTCGATAAGAATTTCTCCTTATTGGCGCGCGACCAAACATCTCATTGACAGAACTTCTAGACATTGTCAATATTTCAAATAATAATATGAATAACTTTGTCATCTCAATTATTGATTTAATAATATATAATATATTATGCAGATGATACTGTGACAATAATTGAATCAATAATATGAGAGATATGATGCAGCAATTATTGTAGCAATAATTGAGTATAACTGAGTGACTTCTCACATAAGCATCAATAATCAATAACGTGTACTACTTTACTACCGGTTATTTTATGACAACTTTCTTACTATGAAAATTTTCAAATATGACCCCTAACTTTAAACTTTTATCAATTTAACTATTTACCAAAATAGAAAAAATGAATATTTTTATTTCATAAAATTCGAGATCTCACAACATACATCGGATAACTCAACTTACAATTCAACAACATGTTACATTCAAAATATTAAATACATTTCCCATAAAACATAAGCAATCTTCGTGAATATGTATCTCTATAATTCACGTAGCACATATCCTTACCTTAAATCTTTAATATGCAAAAGTGGTTATTTGCAAGGTTGAGCTTGACAGCCCAACAAAATCTAACAGTTTTCAAGCATCACATAACACATAATAACATGCTCAACATATATCTCATAAACATCGGACTAACATAACATACATGCTATAATTCATATAACAATTATAAAGATTGAGTTTCTTACTCAATCAACATGCTTTAGTCAAACAACGTAGTCATAAATTGACTTTAACATTTCATACATTTAACATATATATAACACATCATGCTCTTTTCAATAAAGATTTAAAACAATTAAATTCACATAGCAAATATGAACTGAAAGACTTGTCTTGATCGTTGTTTACCAATAACAATTTAACAGCTTACAGATATCTGCACTTCACGTGCCCTACACAATTATATAATCATTCACATTAACTATTAGTCACATAGCAATGCATAGTAGTTATAATATAAATTTTAATCTACATCCAATAACCCTTCCTATTAATCATTACACAATGTTCAATTTGATTGTGTTACCTTTAGACTTATAACTCACTATATTTCTTCTTAGTCAAACTCAAAGTTCATTCAAGTGCTTAAGTCTTGGTAGGTATACTTATTGGTTTTATATTAAATCCATTACATATCTTATAATATTCATTTCAATTGAATTAAAACACTTTTTAAGTTCATTAACACTTGGCACAACGTTTCGATGTTCATTCGTCACACGCGCGATTCGTCTCTCATGTGTGTACTTAGTATGCTTATACAACTTATCTAATACAACATTTATTAATGTTAAGTATCATTATAGTTACTAATATTCATATTTTATAACTTAGAAAAACATCTTTTATCGTCAGGAGCACTACATTTGTATATGTACATTCCCGACGCCCTACGATTGCCACCTAATACATATTAGTCCAACAAATGACCATTTTGACCCCTGTTCCTATCCTCAAATTGAAAAACTTAAAGAATGAAAGTTGTAGGTATATTCGTCCTCGTTCCGTATCATCTTGAATCATCTCAATCGGAGTTCGTATGAAAAAGGTATGGCCATTTTACTATAGGAGATCAAAACTGTCCGACCCAGACCACTTTTCCAGCACTGGGCGCGAGATAGTGGTGCAGGGCACGAATTCCAGTGCCGGGGCATGAACTTCAGCGCTGGGGCGCGAAGTTTTGGCCTATTTTTGGCATTGATGCGCGAAATTTGGCGCTGGGGAGCGAAATTTGACGCTGGGGTGCCGAATTACAGAACACCCAAAACCAGAAACAAAATCAAGCTACTGTGTCTTAATTTCTAACACCAATTAACATGTATAACTTCACGTAAATTACACATAAACGTTAACAATCATCAATATACCAATTACCAACAATTGAACAATGATTTTAGCAAACTTAATTCTTTGAAACATGTTTTAAAACAAAACTCCATTTCTGACAGTTGATAAACACAGTGAACACTGTAAATCCTACTGACAACCAATCTGATTACTTTAACCTATGTTTCTCTGAATTTCTTACCCAATTATCATCTACAAGGTTCAATTTCATAATTTCACAATTTCACAATTAACATATACAATTTTGATATTTCTACAAACCACATTCGTACATGAATATTTACTGTAAATCCAATTCCTTTTTCTTTAACACGTAATTAGCATAAAATCTTATATACACGTTAAACATACAATCATATATTCATATATGCTAGTATAATAATTACAAAAACATGGTTTACAAGAATTTTGTAAAAACTTTATACATAGTGAAAAAGAAGAACATATCGACATATTATAACGTAAAACATATATTAGTATCTAATATTAAGGTCATAGACATACCTTTTTGTTGTTAAAAAATTCATGTTAATCACTGGAAATACTTTGAAGAATTCTGCTCTTGTTGCTTCTCTCTCTCAGACTCTCTCAAAATCTCTGAACCTTTCTTTTTCTCAAAACCCTCTCTAGCTTTTCTTTCTTTTCTCAATTTAGCAGATAACTCAAAGCGTAAAACTAATAACCAAGCTAATTAACAGTATACGTATAGTAAAATAAAACCAACGTATAATTTTAAAATGTATAAAAACTGACGCTCCATTTATTACATTAATAAGTTATCAGTTACCCAAATATATATATATATATATATATATATATATTATTTATATTTTATTTATTTAATTAATATTATAAAATTCAAAATTCAAAAGAAATCCAAAAGCCATAAAACTTTGTTCGGCAAAACCCTTTAATTTTTAAAGAATTAATATATTAAGCCTTGTTTGGCAAAAATTAAATTAAACTCCGTAATTTATTTTAATAACTCCTTTATAGTATAGTTATTTGTCACACTTTATTTAATTAAGTTTTTATACTTAATTTAATTAATTCTAATAATAATTTATTAAATAATATAATATTTCATTTAATCATTATAAATTCTCTAACTTAATTATTAAATTAGAATATTATCTCATAAAAATTAATTTCCTTAACCCATTAATTATTTATTAAATAAATAATTAACCAAATCAAATTAAACAAATATTTATTCAACAATAAACACATCCATTAAATATTTATATAATTCAATAAATATTCATAATTATAATTAAAATTATGGATTGTTACATTAATCACATCGTAATAAGAATTTCAATTATTAAATTCTTATTTTAATAACTTATGAAAATTCGGGTTGTCACAAGCGAACTGCCCGACATTATAACCAGAAAGTGAAACAAAGAAAGTTCGAGGTTGTAGACTTGGTTCTTCGAGAATCAGAAGCATCTACCCCCCCAGAACACGGGCAAGTTAATGCCTAACTAGGAGGGGCCATATGAGGTGATAGAGGTGCCGAAGCCAGGTACTTACCGGCTTCAAGCAATGAATGGTTCGGAGGTAAAGATCACATGGCATGTTGGAAGACTTGGGAGATACTATTAGTGAAAGCTATGTTGTTCTTTCTTTTATCCTTGTAAATTCTTTTATTTATCAATAAAATAAATAAGAATTTCTCTTTAGAAAATTTGTACTTCATCTATATTCATATGTTTTTACAAAACTAATAAGATAAGTTATGAACAAAACCGATCAGATAAGTTATAAATAATATAACTGATTGGGAAAGTTACAAACATAACTGATCAGGAAAGTTACAAACAAAATGATTACAAAAATTATAAGCACAGGTTAAAAAAAGGGAGAGAGACTATTCGTTCGGGGCCTCATCTTCGGCTTCGGACTCTTCGTCTAAGGAGTCAATGATAGAGGTGTCCAGCCCAGCAACTATCATCTTTACCCGAACCTTTTCCCTATAAGCCTCATAACCTTCAGCAAATTGGGACATGGCCTTGTCATACAGTTAAGGCGATTCTTCATATTCTTTGATTGCCAGGTGTCTGGCCTCAGCACATTCCTTCCCCAAAGCAATATTTTCCCTCATCAGCACCATGTTTTGGGCGTGCATGTCAGATACTTTACTTTCGAGGATTAAAATGGCATTCTGTTGATCCTTATCTTTCTCCTTCAGTAGAGTCCTCTCCTCGAGGAGCTGTTTGTTGTAGTTGTAGAGACCAACGTATTACTTTTGAAGTATATAATACTATTATTTTTTGAGTTCGTTGGCCTGACGTTCAGCTTGTGTCACCTTATTTTGGGTATCGGCATGAAGGTCTTTTTCCTTCTTCAGATCCGATGTCAAGCCTCGGACCTCAGTGTCGAGCGTTTCCACCTCGAACTTTAGTTGAGTTTCTTTTTTAGTGGATCTTACGAGAGGTGGAATCGCGCAGGCGAGGACAACATTGGCCTGCAATAAAGTGGAGACATGTATTATACATGGTGGAAACAGGATTATCAAAGGGACATTTTAGTCTATCGGGTTTACCTGACACTAAAGCTTGATTTATTCAATGAGATACTCCTCGGAAGTATGTCCTTTGAACCGCTCGTCATCTCCAAGCAGTCTGAAGTGTTCAAGCTAGTCTAAAGGGAATACGTTCGAAGGGCTCTTTGGCCAGAACGTCGAGGGTGTTTTTTGTGAAGGCTGGGCGTTAGGAGTATGTTGGGTTGAGGGGGTCGGTTCTAATAATAGGACGACTTCTATAATTTGAAGCTCGGACTCCTCAATTCGGCGTGGCCTCTTGGAGCGAGGTTCGAGAGTTTCCTCTTCGATTTCCTCAGGATCCTCGAGGTCGGCGATTGGTGGAGGTAGCAAAATGGAAGGTTTTGGGACGATCGACGAAGTTGGCTTGGAGGGGCCCTTGATGGGGAGCTTCTTCTTGCTCTTCTTCAGCAAAGCCATGTTCTCTGACTTTTTCATCTTCATTATGTTCTTGGAAGGTTTGGCATTTATTGAAGTCAAGGGAGCTGCAACCGAAGTGGAGCTGGTTGAGAACTCATAAATTAGAATGGAATCTTCTTTGGAAGACTCTTGGGTGATTGTTTGGCGGATTGGTTCGAGCCTGATGGGTAGAGGAGTAAAGGTTTCTTCTACTCCCTCGGGTTTGAAGATAGTTACTACCGAAAAGTAAATAAAGTTAGAAGGTTGATTCGGAAATATAATTGAAGAATGAAAATAAAGTTTGAATGGGTTCGGGATAAGGGACTTACATCTGTGTTTGTATAGCCAAGTTTCGTTGGATAAGACGTCCAGACCCCATTCGGTCTTCTTCAGCTTTTGGTAGAACTCCTTGAAGTCGTCCTGGCGGTGTTTTAGGAATTTGGACACCTTAATAATTGGATCTTCGGGGGTGGCCCAGTTCGGGAGAAGTTTGAGGTCAGTCCCCTTGACGAATATCAATTGTGGGTGCCAACCTTTGATGCTGGAAGGGGTTTTGATGAAGGTGGCTTGGATGGGCTGTCGGTTTAGCTGTCAAAGCCCTGGTTCCTTGGACCTACTGACGCTGAACAAAACAAAGAAAGCAATAAAACTTATGAGGTGAATATACGATTTTGGCACAAGTTATGCGAACCCGATTGTGACACCCCCAAAATAGGTCTACACGACCCATTCTGAGTCGCCATATATCACATTACAGAAATCAAATACAAACTTTATTTATATAACTGTTGAACTGTCGTGCAAAGTACGACAACACATAAGCTGAGAGTTTTAATACAAATATATATAACTCTCATGGTGCCTCAACCACAACACCTTACAATGGTACTTTACATAAAAGTACAGTCAATAATTGTCTTAGAAATTAAAATCTTTGAATAATGCTCAAGGAAACTTTCGTATATGGGAGGCCATGCATTTAAGTTATGATAGATATCATATGACTCGAGAATTATCCTTGGTTGACCCAATAGACCCCAAAGAAAAATAAAAAGATTAATATCATATTCTTTCCAATTGTGAGTCTTCTCTTGACATATAATTATCTCCATTGTCTCCAATTGAGAATTATATTTCAACCAGACTCTAAGATTATATAGGTAATGCTCATAGATATAATCAGCAAGTGTATGTGCACAACCCTGTCTTATGATAACACGAAGTAGTCTGTCATTAGACATCTTGTATGTTAGCGGCAAAATGCCCTTCCAAAGTTGGGTTCACCTCACCCTATTCGGTTCACCAAAATCAACGGTTAAATGAAGTATAAAATACGACACACTTACCTATAATTCTCAATAAAATTATTTCCATACTGTTTTAGGGGAAACCTCAACAGCTATAGACCATCGTTCTATTCCCCTATTACCCCCGCTCGACCGAGCTACACTCTTATTACCTGAAAGGAATTGTGAAGCAAAAGGGTGAGTACAACTAGCCCAGTAAAGAATATCATGACTAAAGATAATTAAATTATCAATTGCCTTCATCAGTAATAAATTAAAGATTTAGAACATATGGTAGATGATAAAACTTTTCAACCATAGTAGCAGCGGAACGAGCAATCCATTAGAAGAGTCAAATAGACCATAAAGTCTATTATCTTCTCCATGTTAAAAGTTCACTAGCCATGTTTTATCCCTGTAACATCAATCAATAGTTCCTGTCAACAATTATTCATAATCATAATTGTGATTCTAAATTCCTCTTCGTACCCAGGACGAAGATAATTTTCATCACCCGTTTTTACCTGAAACATCAAAGATCATGGTTATACTAAATCACAGTTCCTATTCATAATCATACTAATAAATTCATCTTTGCACTACGGACCAAAGATATTCATTAACAGTTCATCTTTGCACTACATGCCAAAGACATGCAACTGTATTTTTAGAAGAGTCAAATGGAGCATGATATCTACTATCTTTTACGAATTAAAAGGTTATTATCAATATTTTATCGCTGAGACTCAACTTAATAAATAATCCACATAATCGAATCATCCTTGCATTACAACTAAGGATATTGATTAGTATCACGACAACAAATTATCCATGCAATACGGGTCAAGGATATTCGTGTTTTCATCAATGGTCATGATTATACCAAATAATCCATGGTCATAATCATACCAACAACTGTCCATCAATGCACTACGGGCCAATGAGGACTTTTACCATATCATTTGTAACATTATGGGTCATGATTATACCGAATGATCCCTAGTTATAATCATACGAATCAACAATTCATCTTTGCACCCTTGGCCGAAGATGACTTTGATCACAATATAAGCATGAGGATGATGACAATGATATAAGCATTAATCAAACGAAATCAAGGATACTTATTAAATACTTTAAATTTATCCAGAGTTTAATAATGTCCAAATTGTGAACATGATTCTGCTTTGTGGAGTAAAATTCAAGAATAATAACCATGTATCAAAAATAATTTGGACAAAAAAGAAATAAATTTTTCGGTGAATAGTATCCCGTGAATAGTACTTCAGGAATAGTAACCCATAAATAGTATCCCGGCGTGAAAAGTTCCCCGAATACTAGAGTGAATAATACTAGAGTGAATAGTAACCCGTGAATAGTATCCCGATATGAAAAGTGCCCCAAATACCCAAGTGAACAATATTTGAGTGAATAGTAATCGGGTGAATAGTAACTTATAAATAGTAACTCGTGAATAGTACCATGGCATGAAAAGTGCCCTGAATACCCGAGTGAATAATATTCTAGTAAATAGTAACTGGTTGAATAGTAACTCGTGAATAGTACCCCGGGTGAAAATATTGATATTTAATAAAAAAGTTCAGATCAATATTCTAATGAAACGATACTGAATGAAGCACAAAACTCAAGAATATAATTTCAAGGATTATAGAAGCAATACTTACCATATTAAGTTTAGATTTAAGAATATGAAAAGAAATAACATATAAAACTGCAAATAGATTTTCACCTATCATACGTTACGTAATCCGCGTAGACAGGTTATTTCGACATATTAAAGGATGAATACGAAAAATAGCATTCCTTATGAATACGAAAGAAATAATACCCCTTACCAAACGAAAATAACATCCCTTACCAAATGAAAATAGCATCCCTTACCTTAGTAGAAGACTAAATACTACAATAGTGAAATAGCAGAATACTCTTCTTCTTCCTCTCTATAGTTTCTCTTGTGAGTCTCAGTGAATTGGTGAGAATGAAAGAAGAATTAAGATTCTATTTATAGGAGAATGGACTAAATAGTAACTGATTTATGAATAGTCCAAATTGATTTACTATTAAAATGAATTGTCCATATTGATTACTATTAAAACTACAACCGACGATTCAGATTGATTTACTTTTAAAACCATCCCGACGGTTCAGATTGATTTACTTTTAAAACCACCACCGGCGGTTCAGATTGATTTACTTTTAAAACCACCACCGACAGTCCAGATTGATTTACTTTTAAAACCACCACCGACGGTCTAGATTGATTTACTATTAAAACCACCATCAACGATCCAGATTGATTTACTATTACAACCACCATCAATGGTCCAGATTGATTAACTATTAAAACCACTATCAATGGTCCAGTTGGTTATCTATTAAAACCACCATCGACGATCCATAAAATTAGTAAATCTTCCCATGGAATACTAAGTCAAACTTACAAAAAACGCCTCATAACAATCCCTATATTTATATCAAAAATTGAATAAATATTTATCACAAATTATTTATATTTAATAAACACATTTTTAATCTTGAAATTACATTTAGAAGGGGGGGGGGGTTGAATAAGTGTAGGCACAACTATGTCCAACTTTTAATTTAACAAAAATCTTTTGGATATTTAATGCAGCAAGCTGGATTCTATATCTTTGTAAGTTTACATTTGAAAATAGGATATTATATTTAATTTCAAGTCAACCAATTTACTAACATGAATGGATATAGAATGTAGGTTGCTGGATAGATAACAGAATAATAAAAAACAAAATGTAATCACATCAACACCAGAATTTTTAAGTAGTTCAACTACTACCCTCTAGAATAGTATCCTAATCCACGTCCAATACCAACTGGTATTGGAGACTCACTTTTATTAAACTTTTCAATTACAATACAAGTCCTAACAATTTGAACACCTTTATTCCCTGTGCACCTATGAACTCTTAAAAACCTATGCTTTCTTCAAACTTGATTGTAATGATACCGTAAACCAAACAAAATTACACTGAAGAGAATATTGATTGAGATAAGGAAAAATGAGGTATACACTAGAGGTCTAATGATCAAGCAATATATCTCTTACCAATTCAAGGTTCTAGTATGAAATGATATGCAAAAAGAATATTACCAGAAAAGTTCTTACTAGACCACTTTAGCCGAAGCTCCTCCTTAGTGAAATCAACAATACTCAGGAAGAAAAACAATTTCGTAATTTGTATACTCTTTGATATCAGTATGCATTTTTTTCTTACTTTTATTTATTGATGAACTCAGTTTATATAGACCACTCAAGAATATTACCGTTGCTAAGTTTTGCTACTGTAATATGTACGTTTAAAAACATATTGCATAAATCTTACAGTTCTACGTCAATCATGATATACCCAGTTCATTTTTCATCACTGAGATTCTATTTGCTGAGATATCACGCTATCAGTAATCTTGGGCTAGTTGATTTCCATCACATGGGAGATAGTACCTGTTATAGCTTTCTACCATGCCAATTACTAAGATGCCAGAAGTCAACACTTGTATTACCATAACCATCTGCTGGCAGGTTTCCATATTACTTACCATACATTGGGCCATTGGAATCAACCAATTAGATTTCTCGAATCATGAGACAAGATTGTGGTGCATGATTCCTGCTATCCCATATTTGATTTACCCATGAATGTATAACTTATGGAAATTCATTCAATCAACTAGTTACCTTAGTTAATTGCCTATAATTAACTTCCTTGATTTATGAGGAATAATTTATGATGCGTGATATACTATACTAGATATTATTGTGATTTGGGTTGCATCATTTTGCACAACTAACCATTTTCTCAAAGCTACCATATTTGGCTTAACCGAAGGCGATTCCTTAATTTGTGAGGACAGAATTTCAGCCATGCATGTCACGAGCTAGTGAATTAGTATGTAGCATGTGTGCACAGGTATATATATAATGCACATGTCCTAGAGCCTTATTTTGGAAAGTAATAGATGCTAAGATCTTACATATATTCCTAGGACTCAAATTTGATTTTCTTTCTTCAAGGATATCTTGGCTTTGTACTTTCCTCCTTGATGTTCCTAAGATGTCATATCATTCCCTAAAATGTTATATAGCGTGATCAGTCAACAAAAATTTAACAACTCATTAATAGAGTCATCAGCAAAACATGGAGTGTGACATAAGCAACAAATCTTTTAACAATTATTCATCATTAATATTATAACTCACAATATTTAACAACTAGATCATTCCTAGGAAAGAGGGGGCTTTCTGATAAGGATTTCTCCCTATTGGCACGCAATTAGGTGACCAAACCCCTTTCCTCGAAAGAACTTTCTAGACATCGTCAATATTCCAAATTATAATATGAATAACTTTGTCATCTCAATTATTAATTTAATAATATAAAATATTATGCAGATGTTACTGTGACAATAATTGAATCAAATAGCGTGAGATACTATGCAGCAATTACTGTAGCAATAATTGAGTAAATTGTGTGGCTTCTTACGTAAGCATCAATACCGTGTGCTACTATGCAACCACGTGTATTACCGTACTTTTACCACCGGGTATTTCAACAGTTAACGGTAAAACTTTTGTCGTTATTTTTATAAAAAGTTATTTCTGTCATTTTCTAACTCCGACAGTTATTCAGTTGTGTGGTCCACCAATGATGGTGTCGTCGTACGGATATTCCCCGACAAAAAGAATATTCCCTGACCAAACGAATATTCCCCAACACAACGAATATTTTATATCAACTTGCTTACTTTGCAAAATTTTCAAATATCACCCTTAACTTTAACCTTTTATCAATTTAACCATTTACTAAATAGAATAATAATTATAAGAAAATTGAATACTTTCATTTCATAAAATTCAGGATCTTACACAGATCCACATGAAGCAGATGAAGGAAGCAATGAAATCGTGTTGGGGGAATCAGACCCCATATTTCAGGGGCCAGAGAGGTACTGCGACCCATTCGCCTTTGGGGCGCTAAAACATTCTTTCGTTTAACTTTGGCACCCAAAGCTTGTATTCTTTTGGGATGTTGAGTAGGGTTCGGATATCAGAAACTTAAGAGGGGATAATGGAGGATTTGGTGTTGATATGGGAGAAATCGCCATCTGATGCGTAGACGGTTTATATTTTCGCCTCTATGCTACCAGTGGTTGAAGGTGTCGATGATAGTGCTGGGTTAGGTAGTGGTATCGATAACTGGATTTTGCTTAGTGTTTGAGGATGATGGGAGGCTAGAATCTGCCATTGAAGCTTGAATACCAAAAATATGGTGATTGGTGGATTAGAAGTTCTAAATCGAAGGAAGTTGGTCGGGATGGTTTGTCGCCAGAAACTGTATTTGCAGAGAGCTCCAAGAGAGAAAGTTGAGATAGAGAAAATTTGAAAAAGTGAAAGTCGTATATGGGGCGAGGGTTTTATATTACCGTGTCACAAATCCCTAAGGCGACTAATGATGACATATGGGGCCCGTTTCTTAGGTAACGTGTGTTGTTTAAAAGGACCATTTGAATTCCCCATGCTTCACTTTAAGTCTCTAATTATAAACCTTTTATAACAAGAGACTTAGGGGAAATGTTCAAGCATAATCCATCGACCCCTATGTGGGCTAAAGGTCTAGAATGGGAAGGGTTTGTTGAGCCCAATGGGCCAAATCCAGTAAGGGGGATGGTGGTGTTCGGGGTCGGACGACCGAGTCCTTTGACCCAGAGTCCTAATCTGAGGGGTTCAGATGACTTGGGCCCATACAGATGGTTATTCTTCGTATGGAGTCTGGTGTGATAAGGAGTTTGAATGGTTAAGGATTCCAATCCTAACCATATTTAAATACCAACTCCAAAGGTAGGTATTAGGATCATATCCAACTTTCACCAATTAAACACTACAAAAAATTGGGGCATTGGCGACTGGCTCATTGCCGACAGCAAAATCCCCATCGAGAATGAGGTCATTGGCGATGGGGAGCCATCGCAAATGTATGCCGTCGATAATGACCCTATTATTTGGCTCCAGATTTTCCCGGTGGAGGGAAAACTCATTGGCGACAGCACTAATGTTATTATCGACGAGAACGCAGTCGGGAATGACTTAATATCGACTGGGGCATTAACGACGGAAACACCGTCAAGAATGAGTCTTATATTTTAAATCCTGGTTCAACGGCAATGAGCATATTTTTTCATTCCCTCTTAATTTTCTTCTTCCCTCGCATTTTGGCCATTTTCCCCAATTGATTCTATGCTAGCATATCTTAATTGATTCTTATCTAGCTCAATTGATTTGTCCAATTAAATCTCATTCATCATTTTCTCCTAAATTAATCACCGGTTCCAAGCCTAGTTTGCCGGCTGCCACCAGTTCGCCGCCACCTGTGCACCGCCCAGTTCATCATTTCACTCCCATTTTGCCCTTAGTTGATTCTACAGTTGTTTTACACTTCATTTTGGTAAATTTTTAAATTCTATTCAACACTTTTGTATATATATATATACATATATATATATATATATATATTGGTAGTTCCTTTTTTTGATTATTTCACTTTCCTTCATATGTTAATTCAACTGTGTATTTCATTTGATTTAAACATAAGTACAAATTGGTTGAAATTGTTGTTGTCAATTAAAACACCGAAGCAGACAGGCAGGCAGTGGCCATTTAACAGTTAAATTGGGACAGAGTGAGTAATTAGTGTAAGACCCCAAATTTTATGAAATGAAAGTATTCAATTTTCTTATAATTATTATGTTTAGTAAATGGTTAAACTGAGAAAAGGTTAAAGTTAAGGGTGATATATGAATTTTTTTTAAAGTAAGTAAGTTGTCATAAAATAATTGGTGGTAAAAGTACAGTAATACGCGTGGTTGCATAGTAGCATATGGTATTGATTATTGATGATTACGTGAGAAGTCACTCAGTTTTATTCAATTATTGTCATAATATTTTATATGATTAAATCAATAATTGAGACGACAAAGTTATTCATATTATTATTTGCAATATTGACAATGTCTAGAAGTTCTGTCAAGGAGAGGTTTGGTCATCTAATTGTGCGCCAATAAGGAGAAATCCTTATCGAAAAACCCCCTCTTTCCTGGGAACGACCTGGTTGTTTAATATTCTGAATTATAATAATAATGAATAAATGTTATTAAAAATCGAATTTGATTTTGGAGTTGAATTTGGAGACTCAGACGTGATATTTGAGTCCGAAACGATGAAATTAGTAAAAATAAACTATAAACATAAAATTTTTCGGGGTTGACTTTTTGGTCAAAAAGTCAACGGTTGACTTTTCCAGAAAACGTCAAACTTTGAAATTTCAAAAATAAATTTTTTGATAAAAGTAGTTCCATTGTGTTGGAATTATTAGTATTAGTGGAAATCAATATTTATTTCGATATTAATTGATGTTTATTTGAAATATAATTCTCACTTGGAGACAACGGAGATAATTATATGTCAAGAGAAGACTCACCATTGGAAAGAAGACGATAACAATCTTCTTGTTTTTCTTTGGGGACTATTGGGTCAACCAATGATAATTCTGTGGACATATGATATCTATCATAACCTAGACGCATGGCCTCCCATGTACGAAGGTGTCCTTGAGCACTTCCCAAAGATTTTTATTTCTAAAACAGTTTTTAACTGTACTTTTATATAAAGTACTATTGTAAGGTTGCGGTCAAGGCACCATGAGAGTTACATACATTTGTATTAAAACTCACAGTTTAACTGTGGTCGTATTCTGCACGACAGTTCAATAGTTGTATAAATGAAGTTTGTATTTGATTTTTATAGTATGATATCTGGCAACTCAGAATGGGTCGTGTGGACCTATTTTGGGGGCGTCACACTTAGTATATATAATTCTGCTCATTTGCTTGCTTGCTTTATTAATTTTTTTCCTTACCTTGCTTGCTTGCTTTATTAATTGGGACATAGTGAGTACTTAGTATATATCTTTTGTTAAAATTCCTCGTGTTTGAATTTATTCCACTTTCCTTGTGTTTTGTTAATTCATATATGTGTTTAACCTATTAACATCTCAATAGAATTTAGTCTAATGGTCCTTGCTTATCCTGTTTTATAGTAAGTTTGATACTTCTCATTGGTTATCTCTTATCGCTTTTCTTTTTGCTGGAAAAGTTACTTAGTAATTGAAATTTCTTAATATTGCAATTTAATTTATCCGATTCTTCTAATTCATATGTTAACCTGGGGAATAGTGGTGTTAATTCTTGTGTTATATCTCAACATTGCTTCTTCGAGTAATGACGAAGCTAATTTGTATTGCAAATTGGGAGTTTTAAATAAACTTGGGTTGGAGTTAGGTTAATAACATGTCGGTTGCTAAGAAAGCCTGGAAATATAGGTAATCGAAGCTATATATTCATTTTTATTTTCTCAATTTTGAGAAAAAATTCCCTGCCTTATAACATAAGAATCTCAAACATATAAGACAATTGCAATTCAATCTCCCCTCCTTTTAGAACCTCAAACACAAAAGTTGTTGACAAGAATTTTAAAATATTATTTATCAAAATAAAAGAAAATATTAGTAAAAAGTTTTGTTTTGTAGGTCTTTTGTAGTCATACAAAACAAAGAACAGGAAGGTTTCCGAAGCGTGGGAAGTTGGGAACTAAAGTTCCACACCGGAAAAGGAAATTAAATAAAGTGACCATGGTCCATGGTCATTGGGTAATTAAATAATTCCATGTATTAAATATATATATATATATATATATATATATATATATATATATATATATATATATATATATATATATATTATTTATGAAGTGATAGGCAGTTCCTTTTTTTTTGCTTATTCAATGGACTTCAAAACAAAATTTCCAGATAATATGAATTCATGATCTGTTATATTGGTGTCAGGAATGTGAATCCACTAATGTAGGTGGTTATGGAAGATGTGTGACCTTTGTGCTGGTGTTTCCCTTAAGAAGGTTTATAGCAAATTCTAAGAAGGGGGACAATATTATTTGAATCATATATATTGTGACACAGTTTGAATACATTGGTGATTAGAATTGACATTTCAACTCTGCAATATCTTTAAAAGTTTTAAAAAAATAGAAAGAAAGACGAAGTTTCTTGTTTGTCAAATTTATTTTGGTTCACATTGTTGGCATTAAGGTTTGAAAGGTGAATGTGTAGTTATATAGAGTAATCCTTACTTTCACATGTGCATATTTTCATATAGTTTAGGAAGCTTAGAAACCCGTTTGAGATTCACTTAGTAGGACTGAATCTTAAATAGTCCCAGTTTTGGGACTGTTCTTGTATGTTTCGGTCTCACTTAGGTCGGTGTTAACGACATGAGCATGTCTTTATATTTTTTGAATTTTCGGTCAGTATATATCTCTTGATGTTCTTCGGGTGCATATTTAGACTACGATGTGTTAGTCTTTTTCGTGTACTTGAAGACCATGGGGAGGTGATGCTGAAATTTCTGAAAAATTTAAAGACATGTTCAAGTTGTTGGCATCAGTGAGGCGACACATCCGGGAATGGGATAGAAGCCTAACCCGTTAGAGGTGGAGATGAAGTTAGGAAACTTATAAGCTTGCATATACATTAACTTGGAGACTTGATTGTGTTTGTCTAACTTTCCATATATATAGTAGAGAGTTGTCCGAGAAGTCTGTTGATTGAAGTTGGATGGAACGTAGGGTAGCCACTGATAAGAGTGGGCTTAGCTCTGAGTATTGTAGTGGGGTTGAATAGTTTCTCAACTTCGCGTTTGAGCAAGTCAACGACGATGAGATTAGATGTCCTTGTAAGAGGTGTGTGAATGAAGTGTGGAATGAAAGGAGTGATGTCATGTGCGACTTATTTGCATATGGGTTCAAGCAGGGTTATACGACATGGATCTATCATGGGGAAACCTGGTTGGATGAACATGAATCAGAACCGGAATCCAGAGTTGACAAAACCTTTGATTGTACTAACATGATATATGAAGCTGCTGGTTCAGACTTCTAGTGGAATACAGACAGGGATGGTAGTAATGTCGAGCAAGATCCAAATGACGGGGATAAGGGTTTCTATGAGTTATTGCATGAAGCAGCGATGTCACTGTATGACGGGCATGAAAAGCACACCGTCTTATCTGCCGTGACTAAGTTTTTACACTTCAAGAATGAGCATGACTATAGCGAGAGAGGTTTTTATGAATTGTTAAGCATCGTGAAGGAGTGCTTACCTGCAGGCAATAAGTTACCGGAGTCTTCCTATGATGTGAAGAAAATGGTCAAAAGGCTCAATCTAGGGTATGAGATGATTGATGCATGTGAGAATGACTGTATGTTGTATTACGGTTATGACAATAAAGATAAGAGGTCATGTGATATTTTGGGTACAGGTAGATACTATGAACAACGCAAGAAAAAGGGAAAAGACGTGTCGAGAAAGATCTTACGTTACTTTCCCATTTCCCCGAGGCTTCAGCGGTTGTTTATGTCAACACATACCGTCGAGGATATGAGGTGACACTCTACACGAGACTTAGTCGAAGGTCAATTGACGCACCTGACAGATGGGCATGAGTGGAAAATTTTTGATAGCAAGCACCCCTCGTTTGCTGAAGAGGTTCACAATGTTAGGCTTGGACTTGCTACGGATGGGTTTAATTTGTTTAACGGGCCTTACACAAAGCCCTACTCAACTTGGCCGGTGATTATTGTTGTGTATAACCTCTCGCCTTCGATGTGCATAAAAGATCCCAACATGTTCATGCCTTTACTGATTCTGGGTAATAAGATTCCGAGTAAAGACATCAATGTATACCTCAGGCTGTTAGTTGATAAGTTAAAGATTTTGTGGGAAAAGGGACACGCGTTATAACTTACATGACTCAATTTCGATATATGGAGACTGAGTTATCACCCAGTTTGCAAAACTCGCCAACACTTAGGCAAAAAGCAGAAAAAGAGCCCAAAACCCGCCTCGACCATCCAAATGCCACGCAAACACACACACATAGCACCACGTAGGTATTAGACACGAATTACAACTTAAGTGACTCGATTCTAATATACGGAGACCGAGTTATCGCCTAGTTTGCAAAACTCGCCACACTTAGGCAAAAAGCCGAAAAAGAGCGCAAAACTCGCATCAGCTGTCCAAACACTATGCAAACACATACATAGCACTGCATAGGTATTAGACATGCGTTACAACTTACAGGACTTGATTATGATATGCGGAGACCGAGTTATCGCCCAGTTTGTAAACTCGCCAATATTTAGATAAAAAGCCGAAAAAGAGCCCAAAACTCGCCTCGGCCGTCCAAATGCCACACAAACACCACATAACACCGCATAGGTATTAGACACGCGTTATAACTTACGTGACTCTATTCTGATATACAGAGACCGAGTTATCGCCCAGTTTATAACTCGCCAACACTTATGCAAAAAATCAAAAAAGAGCCCAAAACCCGTCTCGGCCGTCCAAACGCCACAAAAACGTACACATAGCACCGTGTAGGTATTAGACACGCGTTACAATTTACGTGACTCGATTCCGATATACGGAGACCGAGTTATTGCCCAATTTGTAAAACTCACCAACACTTAGATAAAAAGCCGAAAAAGAGTCCAAAACTCGCCTCAGCCATCCAAATACCACGCAAACACACACATAGTACCGCATATGTATTAGGCATACGTTACAACTTATGTGACTCGATTCCGATATACGAAGACTGAGTTATCGCCTAGTTTGCAAAATTAGGCAAAAAATTGAAAAAGAGCCCAAAACTTGTCTCGACAATCCAAATTTCACGCAGACACACACACAGCACTGCGTACGTATTAGACACGCGTTACAACTTACGTGACTCAATTCCGATATACGGAGATTGAGTTATCGCCCAATTTGTAAAACTCACTAATACTTAGAAAAAAAGTCAAAAAAGAGCTCAAAACTCGCCTCGGTCGTCCAAACGCCACGTAAATACAAACATAGCACCGCGTAGTTATTAGACACACGTTACAACTTACAGGACTCAATTTCGATATACGGAGACCGAGTTATCTCCCAGTTTGTAAAACTCGCCAACACTTAGGCAAAAAGCCAAAAAAGATCCCAAAACCCGCCTCAGTCGTCCAAATACCGCGTAACACACACATAGTACTGCGTAGGTATTAGACACGCGTTACAACTTACGTAACTCAATTCCGATATACAGAGACCGAGTTATCGCCCATTTTGACAAACTCGTCAACACTAAGGCAAAAAGCCGAATAAGAGTCCAAAACTCACCTCGGCCATCCAAATACCATACAAACACACACATAGCACCGCGTAGGTATTAGACACGCGTTACAACTTACGTGACTCGATTCTAATATACGGAGATTGAGTTATCGCCCAGTTTGAAAAACTAGTCAATACTTTGGCAAAAAGCCAAAAAAGAGCGCAAAATCTGCTTCGACCGTCCAAACGCCACGCAAACACACACAAATAGCCCCGCGTTGGTATTAGACACGCGTTACAACTTTCGTGACTTGATTTCGATATACGAAGACCAAGTTATTGCCTAGTTTGCCAAATTAAGCAAAAAGCCGAAAAAGAGCCCAAAACTCGCCTCAGAAATTCAAATGCCATGCAAAAACACACATAGAACCGCGTAGGTATTAGACACGTGTTACAACTTATGTGACTCGATTCCAATATTCAAAAACCGAGTTATTGCCCAGTTTACAAAACTCACCAACACTTAGGCAAAAAGCCGAAAAAGAGCCCAAAACTTGTCTCGGCCGTCCAAACTCCACACAAACACACACATAGCACCGCGTAGGTATTAGGCACGCATTACAACTTACGTGACTCAATTTTAATACACGAAGATCGAGTTGTCGCCCAGTTTCCAAAACTTGCTAACACTTAGGTAAAAAGCAGAAAAAGAACCAAAAACTCGTCTCGGGCATCCAAAAGCTATGCAAACACACACATAGCACCATGTAGGTATTAGACACATGTTACAATTTACGTAACTCGATTACAATATACGGAGACCGAGTAATCGCCCAGTTTGCAAAACTCGCCAACACTTAGGCAAAAAGCCGAAAAAAGCCCAAAACTCGCTTCGGCCGTCCAAACGCCACACAAACATTCACATAGCACTGCTTAGGTATTAGACACGCGTTAAAACTTACGTGACTCGATTTCGATATGCGGAGACTAAGTTATTCCCAGTTTGGAAAACTCGCCAATACTTAGGCAAAAAGCCGAAAAGAGCCTAAAACTCGTCTCGGTCGTCTAAATGCCACACAAAAATAACCATAGTACCACGTAGGTATTAGACACACGTTACAACTTATATGACTTGATTCTGATATACAGAGACCGAGTTATTTCCCAGTTTACAAAACTCGCCAATACATAGACAAAAAGCTGAAAAAGAGCCCAAAACTCGTGTCGGCCGTCCAAACCCCTCACAAACACACACATAGCACCGCATAGGTATTAGACACATGTTACAACTTATGTGACTCGATTCTGATATTCAGAGACCGAGTTATCGCCCAGTTTGCAAAACTTGCCAATACTTAGGTAAAAAGCCAAAAAAGAGCCCAAAACTCGCCTCGGCCATCCAAATGTCTCGCAAACACACACATAGCACTGCGTAGGTATTAGACACACGTTACAACTTACGGGAATCAATTTTGATATGCGGAGATCGAGTTATCGTCCAGTTTGCAAAACTCGCCAACACTTAGGCAAAAAGCCGAAAAAGAGCCCAAAATGCGCCTCGGTCATCTAAATGCCACGCAAATACACACATAGCACCGCGTATGTATTTACGTGACTCAATTTCGATATACGAAGACCGAGTTATTGCCTAGTTTGCAAAACTCGCCAATACTTAGGCAAAAAGCTTATAAAGAGCCCAAAACCCACCTTAGCCATCCAAACGCCACACAAACACACACATA
Organism: Panax japonicus; assembly: GCA_020205505.1. NCBI lineage: Eukaryota > Viridiplantae > Streptophyta > Magnoliopsida > Apiales > Araliaceae > Panax > Panax japonicus. The sequence goes on from CM035108.1 coordinate 36,899,571, forward strand.
GCTCCGCGTAGGTATTAGACATGCGTTATAACTTATGTGACTCTATTATGATATACGAAGACTGATTTATCGTCCTGTTTGCAAAACTCACTAACACTTGGACAAAAAGCCGAAAAAGAGCTCAAAACCTGTCTCGGCTGTCCAAATTCCATGCAAATACACACATAATACTGAGTAAATATTAGACACGTATTACAACTTATGTGACTTGATTTTGATATGCGTAGACCGAGTTATCTCCCAGTTTGTAAAACTCGCCAATACTTTGGTAAAAAGCTGAAAAAGAGCCCAAAACTCACGTCGGCCATCCGAACACCACGCAAACACACACATAGCACCGCGTAGGTATTAGATACACGTTATAACTAACGGAACTCGATTCCAATATGCGAAGACCGAGTTATCACCCAGTTTGTAAAACTCGCCAACACTTAGGCAAAAAATTGAAAAAGAGCCCAAAACTCTCCTCGGCCGTCCAAACGCCATGCAAACACACACATATTATCGCGTAGGTATTAGACACGCGTTACAACTTACGTGACTCAATTCCAATATACAAAGACCGAGTTATTGCCTAGTTTGCAAAACTCGCCAACACTTAGGCCAAAAACTAAAAAAGAGCCCAAAATCTGACTCGGCCATCCAAACACCACTCAAACACACACATAGCACCGCGTAGGTATTAGACACGAGTTAAAACTTACGGGACTCAATTTCGAAATACGAAGACTGAGTTATCGCCCAGTTTGCAAAAAAACTAGTCAACACTTAGGCAAAAAGCTGAAAAAGAGCCCAAACCCTGCCTCGTCCATCCAAACGCCATGCAAACACACATATAGCACTACGTAGATTTTAGACACGCATTATAACTTACGGGACTCGATTCCTACAAACGGAGGCTGAGTTATCATCCCATAGGCAAAACTCGTCAACACTTGAACAACGCAAACAAAACTAATTTAAAAATGCTCTATTTTTGAATTTGTTATTAATATTTGAATTTTGAAGGGTCTTGTTGATGAGAATTCGGTGGGTGGAGGCTGCGGCACAGGCGATTCCTGTGGTGGAGATGGTGACGATCGCCGGACTGATGCTGATGAGACTATGGAGGGTGGGACCGACAGTCAGACCGGAGGTGGGACTGGCGATGGGACTGTAGGTTGGACCGGTGGTGGGACTGGCGGTGGGTCCGACGACGATGATGATACTGACATTCCTGATCTTGGGTTGTAGTACCCATTATGTTTATATTTTGACTTTCATATATGTATATTTATACAACTTTTGAGTTGTATAGACTAGAATTTAGTATCTAATTAGGCTAATGGTATATGTATCTAACTATATTGATTGTTTATGATTACATTTTGTATTTACATCGTACGACTTTTATCTATAAGTTATTACGTTGTTTACATATTTGATGGTTGATATAGCAAAAGCTATTATTGTTATTGATATGCGTTCGTGAATAATTATTTATTTTTCTTTAGTTTATAACAAGTATAATTATGTATATGTAAATGAACAGGGGTATTTTGCAATTTTTAAATTTTTTTAAAAAAACTCATTGGCAACGGGAGAAGTGGGTTATTGGCGATGGCTATGTCGTCGGCAATGACTATTTTTTAATTTTCTAAAGTGGTTATTACTGACAGCCGTCGCCAATGACCCCGTCGGTAATGACACACTTGCCGACGGTGAGCGACGAGAACCAGGGGCGACAACCTATATGGCGACGGGAAGGGCGACAGAACATACCGTCGCCAATAACCTCATTACCTATGGCAAGAGGGTCATTGGTGACGGCATAGACCGTCGGCAATGACCGATTTTTTTTGTAGTGAAAGGAGATTAAGTTTGACCCAGACATAGGTAATTACCATGTTTAGGAGTCCTAATCCAATTCAGAAGTTAGCTTTAAGGTTGTGAGATCAGCTATAAATACAAGGTTTAACTTTCGTTAATAGGTAATACACTTTTGAGCACTAAACATTAAAACCTCCATTGTTAAACCTTGTTACAACATGCACTTATTCTCACACTGGAGCTATCACCTGGCGGCACAAGCCGTCAAGCTTCTTGTGTGATCTTGTTACTATGCATGTTTAAGCGCGCGGATTTGGTGATTGGATGCGCAGGTAAAACATGGCGTTAACAATCACCTTCATGTAGCATTACTAAACCATAAACCCACCACCGTCACTATCACTACAACCCCAAACAGTGTCATTATCACCATTGATCGACCACCATCATTGCCAGCTAACATTGAAAAGTTGTCAAACTAAGAAAATATAACAAATCCATAAAATAAACACTAAAAATTTCTCCATATTTGCATAGTTATCATAAATTAATAAAACAACACAAATCCAATAATTTCTCAAATTCTCAATTTGTTTTATAAATTGAATCAATGAGAACCAGTGGCGGAACCAGAATATTTTTAGAGGAGGGTCAAAATACATCAGTAAAAAAATTATTTATTAACGCTTGAAGTACTTATTTCAAATTCATTTTGACCAATTATATTATTTCACAACATCTTATTCCAACTATTGTCAACCTTTGAGTTTAATTTTTCCCGAACTATGTGACTATTAATCAGACTTTCATTTTTTAGTCAATTGATTAGCTACTTTTATAGATAACTTACAAATTATAATATTATATATTTAAAACCTTATATTATGGTTCTGGTCATCTTCCTTGGAGAAAACTGAGAGGATCCAATCAAAACAAGAAAATGAATTAAGTTATTCTCATTTACAAAAAAAATATATTAAGGTATGATTAAATCAGTAAGACAAATGAGTGAAATATTAAATAATCAATCATCAAACTTATTGTCGATGTTGGGATTTTTATTTGTCCCTTTTCTGTTCTTGTTCTTTGGTGTTCTCATGTTATGTTAGATTTATTTGAAAAAACAAGTGAAAAAGTTCTGATATGTATATGTCGACGATTTGACTGTAAGAGTCGCCAGTTGGTGTTTTTAACTGGTTGCACCAACGCAACCGAGAAAATGTTTACACAATGACCCAGTGATGTAACACTGCTAAACGGGTCTGTGAAACCGAGATTCATTTGGGTTCGGGGGCTTGATTAAGCGGAGGGAAGGTGTTATGAACCCCCCCCCCCCCCCGACATCCGTGTTACCACGGTGACCACCACTTTTCAAGAAACTATTATATGAATATGTGTGTGGGGGTCAATGTGTTGTTCTTTTGAAGTAGTACGAGGCCTCGTTCGCATCTATATACAAAGGGTTTAAATTTATATGAAAAATCCAATTTTAAACATGATATAGTAGTGAAGTTTTGCAAAAGAGGTTTTTCAAACCCTGTGCTCAATAGTAATTGAGACCTTTTCATACTTCCATTTTATTATTAAATGTTCGGCTTGATTGTTTTTATTTTCAAAATGTGAAGCATCTTCGAAAAAATAATATATAGCGGTGCCGAACTCCTTATGGGCATGAAAGCCATCTAAGGAAATTCAAACACCGTGAATAATTTACAAACTGCTTACAGCTAAAAAATATTCATCACGGGAACCGAATCTAGATTCAGTAGACTGAATCTGTGATCACATGATTCCAGGCTCACATGATGTCGCAGTTTATATGAAAGCAGTAAGCAGTTATATATATAAAAGCTGTAAATATATATATATATATATATATATATATATATATATACGGTCCGGATCTTAAGCTCACCCATTATCTAACTCACCCGAGCTCACCCTCCATTTAGCGACGGACCCGACGACGGTTCGGTCATACAACCGTCGTCTATACTTTTAGCGACGGACAACATATAGTGTCGCTATAAGTATAGACGACGGTTGTATGATCGAACCGTCGTCGTGTCCGTCGCTAAAAGGGGGTGAGCTCGGGGTGAGTTGAATAAGGGGTGAGCTTAAGATATATTCCCTATATATATATATATATATATATATATATATATATACAGACATGATCAACCACAACGAAGCACCTCCATGGGGGATCGGAAAGGTAAATATATAAAAGCAGTAAATATATATAGAGAGACATGATCAACCACAACGAAGCACCTCCATTGTGGATCAGAAATGTGTGTGTGTATATATATATATATATATATATATATATATATATATAAGCGGTAAACGCACATGATATATATCGATCCCGACTCAGTTTATCATTTCAGCGATTTGTTGTTATATATATATATATATATTTGACATCTAGAGCGTTTACTGCTTATATATATATAAGCAAGTAAACGCTCCGGACGTGAGTCCGGGCTCAATCGAGGCATAACTCGATAATGTTAGTCCATATATATATATATATATATATATATATATATATATATATATATATATATATATATACACACACACACACACACACACATATATATATATATAAGTATATATATACAGACAGAAATGAAAACCACGGACCGAAGTCCAGGCCTACACACATAAAACGACTCTCAACGTGAAGAAGAGTATGTGCAAAGAAGAAGAGAAAGGCATTAAAGTGTGTAAGAAGGCTTACAGCGGACTGCCAAAGAAGACTTTTATAGCTTTAAGTGGATGAACACTCGGCTCCCACTGGTAAAAATATGACAATATATGAGCTCACAAGTGTTTAAAATTAGAAAGCACTCAGTTTATAGTGTGTACAGAGCAAATTGGACATGGCTTCCTCTCCTTTTCTCTTGCAAATATGGCCACCCCAAGCCCTTTATTTATAGAGGGGGAGCCACAGGTGTACCTGTGGTAGCAGAATATGTACCTGTGGCAGTAGCAGGTGTACCTGCAGCTGCCCGACGTGCCCCGGGCAATGTTGGTCCTGCTGTCTCAAAGTACGTGCACTCAGACGACATGTTATTCACTCGAATTGTCATAACTTTTAATCCTGGAGTCCGATGGAAGCGTGCCATACCATTCTGGAAAGCTCATTCTGAGAGATATACAATGACATAGGATTTTCCCTTTTTTGATTCCAAGAAGATGGGTCCATGACCAAAATGGTATTTCTGGGTTTTCGTCAGGCATTCCGTTGATCCGTTTTGCGTAGTTTGCGCTCGGAAGTTAAGATATGGTTTTTATGGGACTTATTTTGAAGAAGTTTGAGTTTAAATGAGTTGATGTGATTTGAGATGAAGTTAAGTTAGTAAAACAACCATTTTGCCCCTCCTAGGGTTATCTCCAGTTTTGGAGCAGTTGTAGTAGTCTTTTCTCAGGATTATATCTGAGATTGGCCTACTATCGACTCTGAATATCCTCAGGGTTATCTCTGAGGTTGGCTTGACCACCCGCGGTTGACTCCGGGCTTTGCACTTGATCTCTCGGGGTTATTTTCGGGATTAGAACTGACTTTCCCGGGGTTATTTCTGGGGTTGGCAACTGATTTCCCGGGGTTATCTTCAGGGTTGGAAAATTGCTTTCCCGCGCTATCTTCGGGGTTAGAATTGATGTTTTGGTCCTCCACGGTTATCTCTAGAGTGTGAAAAAGACGATTTTGTCCTCCTGCATAGTTAGTAACAGGAAAATAAAATTTCAAGTGTCTACAGATGCCCCTCTATATCATGTTCATGGTTATGCAGTGAAATGAAATGGACATGATAAAGATTACTAGACACTTGAAATCTGATAAGGTATTTTGAATGATGCAAATCGGAATGTAATGAATGTTATGATGAATGTAAAAATTCTTTCGCAAATCGCAGTTCGCAAGTCGCATATCACATTTCGTACTTCACACTTCGCATTTGGACATTCACACTTTGCGATTCGCACATTGCAAATCGCTTTACCTTTACCGGTTATTATTGATGCCTATGTTGGAGTTGACTCCAACGGTTTGACTTTTTATTGGTGTTACTGATGCTTGTTTGATGAAGATAAGTTGATATGTTTTCTACATCTCTGTTGGGGATGAAGTTATGAAATCATCGGACCTTCTCGATGCATACGCTTGTAGTTTACAATGATGCCTACCCTACTGGTATTTTTCTACGCTGGCATCACCAAACTATTTTGGTTCCCACTCAAACGGTGGTATACAAAGATTTCATCGCTGAAATGGCCCGATGTTATATAGAATTGATGCCAATGGTTTAGAATATCGGTTCTTCTGATAACTTCACTGAAGTAATATTCAACTGTTTAATTTACCAGACTTCACTTGAGGTTACACTGGATTGATGCCAACCAACTAATGTCTACGATAGAATTTTCCTCTAATCTAGAAATTTAATTTGTGCATATTTAAATCTACAGGAGATGCATGCTAAATGTTGATGGAGATGTACGCTGATGTAGCGCTTTTGCACATGTGCAAATCATGCATGATGTGATGACCTAGATTTGTCCTTAGGAGTCTATTGTCCTAGGTTGATGCACATTTTTAAAGTGTCTATAGTAGAAACTTACCTCACCCTTTCTAAGGCGATTTGGAGTTTCTTTTCGCTGTTGGGGCGCTTGTGCCCCATTCCCTTGAGCTTTTGATTCGCAACCCGGCTGAACTGATGATCCGAATGCTGGTGACATCCCTGGAGGGTACAACCCGTTCTTTCGCTGCCCAAATTTGAACTTCGATGTAGAGATCTCGACTCGTGAGGACTTGACACAAGTTGACACATTTAATGGTGAGGATTTAATTCGCTAGACCTTTCGTCATTGGGCTTCTGCTCTTAAGTTAAGAACTTTTTTGAAAAATTTCCTGTTCTTCTGTAGGGGCAAGCTTACGTTGCTATGATTTCCTTCAGGAGTTCTCTTCTTTTTTTTTGATGAGAAGCTTGATCTTACCTTAAACTCCTTCCATTTTTTGGAATTGGAAAATGCTCCAGTCCTTTTGCATGTTATTATCTGGGATTCATACGGGAAACTCTCTTCATTGACCAAGTTGCGAGTGGGCAATATCCTGCACATCAAAAGAGCAAAATGTACGAAAAGATTGATGGCTTGGCTTTCAGGATTAGTATACTCTTGTGAATAAGGCATTTGAAGTACAAATTATGAAATGGAATGAGTTATGAAATCGCAAGGAAATTTGTAAACATCCATGGTCATTATTCATGGGCAGGATTAGATTTTAAAAGACTTATCTCCCTTTCTCAGAGAAACTTCATCTTTGCTCTAGACGTTATTTTTCGCAGAATTGACTTTGTATGACACACGCCCTATGAGTGATGCAACTCTTAGCAAGGGCTTTACTTCTATGCCATAGAAAATTTTCTTTTTTCTCGTCTAATCTTGTCTCGTTTTCTTAGGCTATTCAGAATTACCCATGTAACGATTTTTGGACCAATAACTCCCAAACCGGAGGGCTTTAGGGCACCAGATGTTAAGACACCCCTTCGGGTTTACTGGCTCGAGTAATAAAGGCCACACTTTGAGATAAGTCAGACGATAACTCTATCCGCTTCTTTGCTTAAATTTTACAGGTCCATTTTCTTAGACTCTAAGTCACCCAATGTAACGAGCGTTAGGCCGATGACTCCCAAACTAGAGGGCTTTAGGGCACCAGGTGAAAAGACACCCCTTGTGCTTAATTACTCGAGTAACCTACGCCACGATTCAGATCTTCTCAGGTTTTGCCTTTTGCAATTCTCATTTTCCTAGGCGCTAAGTTACCCAATGTAACGAGCGTTTGGCCGATGACTCCCAAACCAGATGGCTTTAGGGCACCAGGTGTAAAGACACCCCTCAGGCTTCATAACTCGAGCAACCTAAGCCACGATTTGAGACATTAGGCTGGCGACTTATCTTTTATCTTTTCATTATTTACCATTATTTTTGTTATAGCTTCATACCCCACAACTAAGAGTCAGGGCAATCACAAAGTGCGGACATGCATATGAGTTCAAGTTTGTTCCAAAAAGTGCTTTAAACTAGGATGTCGTGTCCAATCAAAAGTTTGAATAGTCTTAAATCTCTAATCATTCCCGCGATTCTCACCCCGTGGACACTTATGAAAATTAATCCCATTCATAACAAATTAAGCAAAATCTTTTTCTAAGAATACTTAACAAGTATATTATCGCTAATGCGTTTAAATGGAGACTAAAACTCATAAAGAGATGAAAGAGTCACACCTCACATGTGGATTATTAATTCTGAGAACAGTATGATTGGAAAAGACTAAATGATCATACTGAATCCCTAGTGAGACGATCTGAGGGAAGCTCTAATGATGATGATGTACCATGCTGATGTTGTTGACTGGTGTATTTTCCTCTTTAGGATTGTTGATAAATGCCCCAGTGTTGAGTTATTGCTATTTCTAAGATTGCCCCGGTCTGGTTGTAAGGATCGTAACATTGGGTTGTCGCCGATTTTGAAATTACCCCAGCCTTACTTGCTGTCTGGGATATTTATTTTGAAAGATGGGCTGATAAGATGCCATGGTTGAAAGAGCCTTTTACCTCTGTACCATATGGTGAGTAGGTAGCAGATTTGGGCTTTGGATGCCCTCAATCATTGTTCCTTACTTGTTCTCGCAATTGGCCTTGATGGTTTTCTTCTGATTTGATTAAGACTTGTGATTGAGGGTGTCAGCTCTTTGAAGGTCCTCACTGTTGGTTGTCTTGGTGTATCATTGTTTCTTCCTTTCTAAGACTTGTGTCAGATTTTATGGAATGACATTTAAGTGTTTGTTTTGGGTTTTTTTGGATTTTTATTTGATTTGACCGTACCATAAATGGTTGCCTACGTACTCCCATTGATGAGGGGAGATCAGGCCTTTCGTAGTTTTGGCATGGTGTAAGAGGTTCAACGCTGAATGGTGTAGAAGGGTGTAGGAATGTTTTTATTATTTTTGTTTATAGAGAAAGGTGTAGAAATTTTTTAGTTATTTTTGTTTATGAAAAGGGTGTAGAAATGTTTTTGTTATTTTATTTTATTGTGATCGGGCCATATAAAATGGTTGCATATGTACTCCCAGGTATCGGGGAGATCAGGTCGACGTAGTTCGCCCCTATAAGCTGAAACTTAACTGATTTGATTTTTAATTTTTTTTAATTTTTTTTACTTTTTTCAATATTTACATACATGGAAAATAAAAGGCATATTGCGAAGAAAGTGATACTGTCCCAATATCTTCTGGAACTCACAACTTTAACCCTTTGATCTACATCTTCTTGGCTAGTTGAGGCCTGATAGTCTAGTTGTCATTGGTAATGTTGCCTTCAAGGCTCGCGATAGAGGTTTCCTCTTGATTCTGAATATCTTCGCTTATTGCCATAACTTGATCGCCCCCTGATGCGGTACATTCCTCATGGACGCTTGAACTGAACCCATTACAAAAAGGGATGAACTCTGGTTTCTTCAATGGGTTGGCTTCCCCGACATTCTCACCATTTTTTCTTTCATATGTTCCTTCTCATTTTTCCTAGGCTTGAGAGGATTCGACCATAAAATCTCCCTCGAACTGTGGTTGTATTTCTTGCAATGAATTTTCCTTTTTGGCTTTTCCTTCCTTGGATAGGATTAGTATTTCCTCCTTATCATCCAAGGTGATAAAATCAGGAACGTGGTTGCTATCTTTGGACCAGAAGATGTTTGATGTTGGTAGAGGAATATCCTTTGGGGATTCCCGTGTCTCCTCTTTTATTCGATGCATTAGGATTAATCCATCTTGTGTTCTGCTAGGATTGGTGCTCATGGCCTTTACCTCATCTGAACTAATTGTCTCGAGTGGACATATTAAGCTTTTGATTTCCTTTTTGCCTTTTCTGGTCATGAGGAATTCTATCTTCAGCTCTTCATTTTCAATGAGATCCTGAATTTTATGTCGTAAAGACCAACATTCTTCAGTCGTATGTCCAAGTGAGTTAGAATGGTAGAGACAGATCTTGGCGGAATCATAACTCTTTATCTTGGGATTTATAGGAGGCAGCAACTCAGTAATTCATCCTTCGCTTATCAGAAAGTATAACATTTCTTCATTTGATTTTCTCAAAGGGGTGAATTTTTGGGCTCTTGTGGAGGTTGATTGATCTTTCTTCTTTGAGAATTCTCATTCCCCCGAGCAATTTTTCCGCTGGCGAGATCTTCTAGCAATTTTATCAATCCCCTTTTCTTCTCCTTTTAGCCTGCTTTGATCTTCTTCATTTAGCTGGCTCATCATGGAGAGATATGGGTTTGCATTATGGTTGACCTCTTTTTTCTCTTGGCTCTCTGATAGTTTAGTGAAAAACTACCTTGTATCCTGATGTTGTCGCATTATCAGCTTAGCAAGCAGATTTACTTGATTCTAGATTGTCTCTAATTTTTACATTACTATCATACCCTCCTCCGAGTTTTCCTACTTTAGGACATTTGATATGTTCCTTTGGGGGTATTCCTCTATCCTTCGTATGTACTTACGATTTGGATACATTTCAGCGCTTCCTGACCCGGTCATGTTTACTTCCTCTGTATCATGCTGCATCGGAAGATTGGTGTTGACATTTTGTTGGTCAAGTTGTTGGACCACAATACTACCACTTTTGATCAGATTCTGAATTTTGTGCTTTAAGGACCAACAATCTTGTGTATCGTGTCCTAGAGACCCTGAGTGGGAAGCACATCTCTGGCTTGGATTGTATCTTTTGCTCCCTGGTTCCGAAGGTGGAGCCAGTTCGGTAATTTTCTTATGATCCATCAATAGCGCCAATACATTTTCAAGAGAATCACCTAGTGGAGTGAACACTCGATTTTCCGTTCTCTCAAATTCTTTTTTCCTATCCTGGAATAGGTTAAATGCAGCCTGTTTTTGAAATGGCAGATTGTCTCACTTTTTTCAAATGGGGGGGCTATAGGTTAGTCTACTAGCTTGCCCCTGTACAACAAGGGATACATCTTCAGTGCCTTTATTAGGTGCCCCTTGGGATCGCTCGCATACTTGTCAGTCTGTATATGTTTGGCGACTATTTCCAAGGTAGTGAAGTCTTTAATCTTGCCTGCCTTTAGACCCATCTCTGCCATTTTGCCATGTTTAATCATTTTTGAGAATGGCTTTCTTAAGCCTGCTAAGATCCTCTCATAGTAAGGAGACTCTTGGATATCAATAAACGTCATTACCATCTCAGTTTCTGTCATTGATGGAATGACTTGTGCTGCTAGATGTCTCCACCTTTGGGCATATTCACGAAAATATTCAGTACTTTGCTTTTTGACTTTAGTCACTTGGTATCGATCTGGTGTCATTTGTGACTGAAAATCGTACTGATTTAGAAAGGCGTGGGCCAATTCTTCCTAGTTGTGGATTTTGGTATTGTCAAGTCGGGCATACCAGGCTTTAGCCTCTTCAGTGAGACTTTTTTAAAAAGGTTGCATTTTGTGGCTTTCATCTTCAACATAAGACCCCAACTCGCCAATATATACTTTTAGGTGCGTATAGGGATCGCCTGCCCCATTGTACTTTTCAAACTCTGGGACTTTGAATTTAACAGGATATCGAGCCCATGGGAATATGAAAAGATCTAAATAGGTGACACTACCATAGTTTTCAGCCCCTTTGATTGACCGGATGATTTCCTCCATTTGTTGGACTTTCTTTCTTATATCCCCAGTTTCTCGATCATCCTTGAGTTTTATGATTTTAGGAGTTTTGTTGGTTCCTTTATTGGAATGAGGTTCAGGTATGTGGGTTTCTATCTTTTTGCCAATACCCTAACTTCCCCTGGTATGAATGACTCTCATTGAATAGGAATTGTTTCACCATGGGTTCCTCCATGTGCAGAGGATTCTGTGTGGATGGGTATTTGTGGACCCTGAGTAGATTGGTGTAGTTCTTTGAGCATAACAGCCAACTCTGTAATTTGATACCTTAATCTTTCAAACTCCTCGTGAAAGACAGGAGTAGGATCAGGCTGGGCACTTTTAGCCATGTTTGGCTGTGGGCTTAATGCCTTTCTGGACTTTGAACGGGAAACGGGACCAATTGCTTCCCTAAAAAAACTAATGTAGTTTAGTCTCAGGGAATGTATAAATGTTTATATGCTATCATAATGTGTCCATTTTAGGAATATTATCCTGCAAAACGGGTGTCATTTGATAGTATGTCAAGCCTTAATATGCATGTACACATATTCTTCATATTTTCCATTACATAGAGATTAACATGGAATGAAATTACAAGTAATTGAAAATGGAAAGCATAAAGAGAATTTCCTCCGCTTTTGGTTTATCAGAGGCTGACCTATCTTAGGTTACTCTCGCGACTTTTTGGTATGAAGGTTCCCAGATCATCGCAATCTACTTGACGGGAAGTTAATTTGGTCTTTCAACTAGAGTGAATCTAGGTGGTGCCTTTCCTGAGCCTCGTTGAAATTAGTCTTCCTACGAGTCCAGTAATCAAACACCGACAGGATAGCCTCTTGGTGGAGGAACCACACAACATACATTCACATACAGAGTGTCTTACCGTTTATGAAAATGATGACATGTGCGAAGCACAAATATCACAGATAGATATTTTGCAGTGCAGTAAGTAAATTGCATTTGTACACATTCATCAAAAATGTAAATGTAGCATTCACACACAAGCATATAACAGTTTTGAAAAGCTTGTATGTAAGACCCCAACTTTTTTTGAATAAAGATGATTTTTCTATAAATTTCATTTTTGAATATTGTGGAATGAATTTGATATAACGTTATAGTTGTGGTTAATATTTATAAATTTTGCAAAGTACGCAAGTAGTTATATAATATTCGATTAGTTGGGGAATATTCGTTTTAACAGGAAATATTCGTACAATGTCACAATCATTGGTGGACCCCGCAACGAAATTATTGTCGGATTGAGAAAACGATAAAAATATCTTTTTATGAAAATAACGGCGGAAGTTTTTACCGTTAACTGTTGAAACACCCGGTGTTAAAAGTACAGTAATACGCGTGGTTGCATAGTAGCACATGGTATAGATTATTGATGCTTACGTGAGAAGTCACTCAGTTTTGTTCAATTATTGCTACAGTAGTTGTTGCATAGTATCTCACGTTATTTGATTCAATTATTGTCGATATTTTATAAATTATTAAATCAATAATTGAGACAACAAAGTTATTAATATTATTATTTGCAATATTAATGATGTCTAGAAGTTCTGCCAATGAGAGGTTTGGTCACCTAATTGTGCGCCAATAGGGAGAAATCCTTATTGGAAAGTCCCCTCTTTCCTGGGAACGACCTGATCGATTAATATTGTGAATTATAATAATGATGATAAATGTTGTTAAAAATATTGAAGGGATTTTTTATGAAGTATTTGATGTAAATTTTACTTATTTTATGGACCCCCATTTACCCGCTTTTCAAAATAATCGGTAGAAGTAATTTTAAGGGGGGGCATGGGTGGGGCCCACTTGTGGAGGAAAGTCTTGGGGGGGGGGATTTTATGTTTGTCATGGGTTGAAGAAAGAATAGGATTGCAGGAATGGTGGAGGTTGTTTATATATATATATATATATATATATATATATATATATATATATATATATATATATATATATATATATTAAGTTGTTTTATATAAGTATTATATTTATACTTTATATATATAAGTTCACATGCATGAATTCTGTGGATTCACAGAAAGAGGGAGGTATCACAGGCTTTATAAATATAATATATATATATATATATATATATATATATATATATATTATATTTAAAGTTTTTGTTTTATTAGAATATTTTATTACATAGTATACTTTACATTCTCCTATAAATAGAAGCTCGTTCCTTCATTATTTCTTACGAATTAACAGAAACTCTAGAGAGAGAAAATTATAGAGAGAAAGAAGAAGAGAAGTCTGCTACCTCTCTTTTCCTATATCCAATTTTTTCTAAGGTAAGGGGTATTATTTATTTGGTATTCATGAAGAGAACTTCTGTTATTCCATTCTTTATTATTCTGTTAGCATACCCTGTATAAGCGGACTACCCTATACTTGGTGAAATTCTTCTATTATTCCATTCTTTATTATTATGTTGGAATAACCTGTCTATGCGAAGTACCGCATACATGATGAAATGCTTCTGTTATTCTGTTCTTTATTATTTTGTTGGAACATCCTGTCTGTGCGTTTACGCATGACCTGGTTCCGTTATTTATTATTCAGTTGGAATATCATGTCTGTGCGTTTACGCATGACCTGGTTTCATTATTTATTATTCTGTTGGAATATCATGTCTATGCGTTTACGCATGACCTGGTTCCGTTGTTTATTATTTTGTTGGAATAACCTATTTGTGCGGTCTATCGCATGCATGGTGATTTCTTTTGTTATTCCATTCTTTATTATACTCAGTTGGTTAAAGTTTTGACTTCTATACTTCATGAAATTAGTGGAATATCCTTGATATTTGCGCTTCATCCAGTATCTTTTTATGAAAATATTCTTCTGAGTATTCTTGAATTTTACTCCACAAAGAAGTATCATGTTGACAATTTGGACGTTATTGGTTCTTGGATAAATTAATTCTTGAACTTGTTTTATTGAATTCTTATATCATTGTCATCATCTTCATGTTTATATTATGTTAAAAGTCATCTGTGGCCTGTAGTGCATAGATGGATTTGGTATGATTATGACCAGGAATTATTCGATATAATCATAACTGTAATGTTACAAATGATGTGGTAAAAGTCCTCATTGGCCCGTAGTGCATTGATGGATAGTTGTTGGCATGATAATGACCTTTAATGAATACACGAATATTCTTGGCCCGTAGTGCATGGATAATTTGTGGTCGTGATACTAAAGAATATCCTTGGCCGTAGTGCAGAGGTGATTCGATGATGTGGATTATTTATTAAGTTGAGTCTCAGCGATAAAAGTGATGAACAACATTTTAAATCATAAAAGATAGTAGATTTATTCTCTACTTGACTCTTTTAATGGATTGCTTGTTCCGCAACAGTTAAACTTGATGTTTGTTATATTGTATCAGTTTAACACTATTGAAGGCTAAGTATAATTTATTCTGCATTATCTTAGTCATAATATTTCTTACTTGGCTAGTTGAGCTCACCCTTTTACTTTCATCGTTCTCTTCAGGAAATGAGAACGTAGCAGGGACTAGTCGGGGAACGGAGTGACGGTCCAGAGGACAGCACTAGTAGTCCTCACTATTCTAAGAAATAGTGTGTACATAAATGTATTGAGGACTTATTTTGTGTTTGAATACTGTCTAGAAGACAATGTTTGTATTAAAACTTACAGCTCATGTTGTATATTTAAGATTGTATTTGTATTCTGTGCCATGTATTTGGCGACTCAGAATATGTGATGTATACTTATTTTGGGGGCGTCACAGTTGGTATCAAAGCTTAGGGATATGATCCCTGGCCGAGATGTGAGATAAGAACTAGGAGGGGAGAGACGGGGAATTCTTTCGCTAGTATGACCTACCTAAGTTTATTTGGTATTTAATTGGTCAGTCAGAGTATAAGGATAATTTGTGATATGTTAATTAACCTTTGTTTTGTGGCAGTGTTTGAAAATGACATCTGAGAATGTTGAGAATATCAATGTAGCACAGGAGACCGTTGAGTCTCCATAGATCAATAATCAGGATAATATGCATCAGGAATGCTAAAATCCTCAAGCAAACAACAACACTGACCAAATGATGAACGATGAAATGTTCAGAGGTTTTATGAAATTCATGCAACATCAGGCAAGAGCGGCTCCTGTCCAAAATGCAGGTGGAAACACTGGCAAATCTCGGACGGTCACCGCCAAAAAAGTTTAAGGAACTGGGACCACCAGAGTTTTTTGGAGAGCCAAAACCACTTAAGGCAGAGACATGGATAAAGCAGATCTGCAAGATATTTGATGTCTTGGGATGCTTTGAGGAACAAAAGGTTCCCTTTGCCACTTTCATGTTGAGTGCAGAGGCAGATTACTAGTGGGAATCTATAAAACGTACTCAACCTGCCGTACTGAAGATGACTTGGGAGAAGTTCCAAGAATTGTTCAATGACAAGTACTTTCCCGAAAGTATTCATCACATGAAAGAGGTAGAGTTCATCAAGCTGAAGCAAAACTACATGACCGTGTCGCAGTACGAAGCCTAGTTTACCAAGTTGTCTCAGTTTGTGTCCCATTTGGTTGATAATGAGAAGAGAATGACGCGAATGTTTCTAAGAGGTTTAAAGCCCGAGATACGTCAATATCTTATCTCTCATAAACTATGTTTGTATTCAGATGTTGTTAATAGGGCTCAGTTATTGGAGTGCGATAATAAGTCAACCCAACCTAAAGAGAGCAACCGACAAAATGATAATACCAGTGAGAGCAGTCATCGAAGCGGTGACAACAAGCGTGGAGGGAATCAACAGGCCAGAAATGGTAACCACTTCTATGGTAATCAGGGTCAAAACAATAAGAATGGACTTTTCAAGAAGAGGAGATTCAACAATGATGGAAAGACGTCAGCACCATCACCCGTTGTTAAGGAAGGAGAACGACCACCTATCATATGCTTCAAATGCGGAGGGGAGGGACACATTAGTCCAAATTGTGTGATGCCATCCAAAGCATGTTATAATTGTGGAAGAGAAGGTCACCTAGCCCAATTTTATCATTCACCGAAGACAAGTTCAACTAGGATGGAGGCACCAAAGGCCGTCCCAGAAAAGTCATAGTCGGTGGTGCAAGGGAGAGCGTTTGTCGTGACCTCCCAGAAAGCAAGGAACCCGAACGAGGTCATCACGGTTAAGATTATCATAAACTCTAGTGAAGTATATACCTTATTTGATACCGGTTTTACCCATTCTTTCATTTCTCCTACTTGTTCTCAACATTTAAATTTAACTCCAAAGAAATTAGACTTTGACTTATCTGTTGAAACTCTGTTGGGAGAAACCTTCATTACATCAACTATTTATAAGTCTTGTTTGGTTCAAATCGGTACCCTCACATTACCTGTCGATCTTATTTCATTAAAAATACATGCATTTAACGTAATTCTAGGGATTGATTGGTTAACTACTAATAATGCAAAAATTGATTGTTCTCGTACGGTTGTTATCTTTCATAGTCCTAATCAACCTATTATACGAATTCAAGCAACCAAACCATTAAAATCAATCACTGTCATCTCAAGCCATAAAGTTATTCGCTTATTGAAAAACGGATGTCAAGCTTTCTTAGCTCATGTCACGGATTTAAACAAAAATACGTCAATTTTAAATGATATCTTTATTGTTAATAAATTTCCTGACGTATTCCCTGAAGAACTTCCTAGCCTACCCCAGAGCGTGAAATTGAATTTTGTATCAACCTTGAACCCGGTACAAAACCTATTTTCAAAGCCCCATATCGAATGGCTCCTATTGAACTTCAGGAGTTAAAGACCCAACTGCAGGAATTGTTAGACATTGGTTTCATTCGTCCTAGTACTTCTCCTTGGGGTTCTCCTGTTCTATTCATGAAGAAGAAAGATGGGAGTATGCGACTTTGTATTGATTATCGGGAGTTGAATCATGTCACTATCAAAAATAGGTACCCATTGCCACGTTGTCATGACATATTTGACCAATTGCAAGGAGCCAAATTCTTTTCAAAGATTGATCTTTGTTTCGAATATCACCAATTAAAGATTAGAACCGATGACATTCCAAAGACGGCTTTCAGAACTCGGTACGGGCATTATGAATTCCTAGTCATGTCTTTTGGATTGACTAATGCTCCTGCTGCCTTCATGGATATGATGAACCGAGTATTCAAGGAATATTTGGATCACTTTGTGGTCTTCTTTATTGATGACATCTTTATTTATTCCAAAAGTCGTGAAGATCATGAGCAACACTTGAGGTTGATACTCCAAAAGCTACGTGAAAACAAGCTTTATGCCAAGTTAAAGAAATGCGAGTTCTGGCTTGAGGAAGTAGAATTCCTTGGGCACGTAGTATCAAGTCATGGAATATCTGTTGACCCAGCAAAGATTGAAGTTATTCAAAGCTGGGAGCAACCTAAATTAGTGACTGAAGTACGTAGCTTTCTCGACTTAGCTGGTTATTATCGGAGATTCGTAGAAGGGTTTTCTCGAATCGCTACTCCACTAACTCAGCTAACTCGAAAATATACAAAATTCGGTTGGAGCGAGTAATGTAAGAAGAGTTTTCAAGAACTCAAGAGGAGACTCATTTCAAGACCTGTTGTGACAATACCATCTTGCTCGGAGGGATTTGTCATTTACAGTGATGCTTCGGGCAAAGGGTTAGGATGTGTTCTCATGCAACATGGGAAAGTTAAGCCTATGTCTCTCGGTAACTCAAAGAATATGAGAGGAATTATCCTACTCATGATCTAGAGTTGGCAGCTGTTGTCTTCGCACTTAAACTCTGGAGGCATTACTTGTATGGGGAGAAAGTGGAGATCTTTACGGATAATAAAAGCCTCAAATATTTCTTCACTTAAAAGGAACTCAACATGTGACAACGACGTTGGCTTGAACTATGACAACTCGAGAATTTAGATAATTTATTAAAATCTTAAATGATTGATTTAAGGTCAAATATTAGACCTAGACAGAAAATAAGTGTATGCGTTTGATGTTATTAGGGTGAAATTTTGATGATTTCAAAATTCTATGAAGGATATAGGTTAATTATTCAGGATTAAGGATTTATGTGATAAGTTCTGTGAATATGGTTATGTATGTGTACTGAATGTGGTTAAGGGTCATGGGTTGACCAGATTAATTATATATGTGTCAAACCCTAATTATATATTAAGAACATTAACGTTCGGTTAGAAAACCCTAGCGATTAATAAGAAATCCTAGAAACGGGTTCTGAAAACCCTAATGTCAGTTCCGAGAATCTAAAACCCTAATTCGGATATTAAAAACCCTGGATTGGGAATGCAATGATATGTATAAGGTTTAACGTTATTAATTATAAATTAATTAGGGAAAACCCTAATGAATTTTTGGAAATCCTAATTGATTATTAGAAAACCCTAATACTTGATTTGAAAAATCCTAGTTTCAGATTCTGATAAATTGAAGCCCTAATCTGGGAATAGAAAGGATAATTATAATGCTTATGTGGTATTAATTATACTACTAATTAGGACAAAGCTTAATTATTAGCAAACCCTAATTTCAAATTCAGAAAACCCTAATTTCGGGATTTGAAATCCTAATTTTATAATTAGGAAAAAAACAAAAGTGTTAATTTAATACTTTTTATGTTAATTAGGATATATTAATTCTAATTTTCAAGTTAAGTAATTAGAAAACTCTAATCTAATTACGAAAATTTAATTTCTAAATTAGAAAATTTATTTTTCTATTAGAAACCTTAATTAGTGGTTTATAAACCCTAATCCGTGATTTTGACCCTAATTGCATAATTAGCAATTTTAATTAGGATAAATTAATCCTAATTAGAAAGCCCTAATTATAATATAGAAATCATGATTTTCTATTTTATAATTTAACTAGAAAATCTTAGAAATCCAAGTTGCTAAATTTTTAAGGGTTAAACCCTAAACTCTAAATACTCCAAACCCTAAACCCTAAGGATTTCATCAAATAACAAATTCTAGAAATAAAAGAAAATGACATTTATGCCCTTTTTGGATTTTTAGTAAGGTAACTTGCAAATCTTGGCAAGATATTGAGTTGGTGACAAACCTAAGATATTCCATGTGCCTCTATCTCCCAAATATCAGATATCCTTGACACCTAGCATCAATTGTGGCCATGGATTAAAAATTTAGATAATAAAAGTAAGAAAAAGCTTAGTTTACTTTTTCATTTCTCCAAGTCCCTTATCTCTCTTCATTTTCGAAAATCTAGAGTGAGAGAGAAAGAAAAGGTGAAGCTTGATCAATTCATAGGAACTTAAGAACATAATCAGAAGTCAGAATTCATGAATCAAAGCTAGAAAGGTAAAGAACCCTAAATTTTGAAAATCAGTGATCTTATGTTAAAAGTTGTAATTTGTTGGCTAGATTTGTGTTATAAGGTGTCAATTAGAGATCTGGGTTGTTGGATCATAGATCCATAACATCAAAGTGCTCAGATCTAACTTTTTAAGAAATCTGGAAATGATGAAAAAAAATGGCCTGACAGTCTAAAGTCAGAGGCCTTAGATCTTTACGTGTTAACTTTTTTGGGTGTTTTATATTTTGGATCTCTTCTATGACATGAGGACTCTGATCTGAAACTTGAATCAGGGTCATAGCATGTCTAGATCATATGTTACAAGCGGTCAAAAGGTGTTGACCGATCACGATTTATGGTTTCTGGAAAACCCAGAATTTCCAAATTGTCTGACAACGTTTTTGCAGGCCTTGATCTTGCTTGTAGATTATTTCTTTGGTAGTTTTGTTGGTCGTATCTTGTAGACGGGTATGTTATCTACACATAGAAGTCATTATAACACTTACAACGTTAACAGACTCGTCTAAAAGTATGGTCAAACTATGTTGACCGAATTGCCTTAAGAACAATCTGGAAAACCCAGATTTGTTCATGAACATGTTTCTGCCCCTTACTTTGACCAGCTTGAATATTGTGAATTATTTGTTGTTAAACTATATTGGTGATATATTATGGTACCCTGACATGTGGTCTACAGTATTGAACCAATGGTTCACCAAAACAAGTTTCAGGATTCACGTTATAAGGATCGAAAACTAGTACCCTCGACTGTTCTTCATTTTCTGGAAAACCCAGAAAATGAAGAACAGTGTTGTCAGATATTTTGGAGGCCCAGATATTCCAAGCGTGATGTTGTATGACATAGTGGATGACTAATTCGTGTAGTATTACATAAACCCTACACGATCAATGTTTAACATGGCCCAGAATCATGTTAGACAGAAAATTATTGACGGTCAAAGTAGATAATCTTTAAACTGACTATGAAGCTCAAGAACACTCAAGAACACTTATAGCGACAGAAAGTGTCGCTATAGCCCTTTAGCGACAGTTTATTAGTATTATTTTCTGGAAATTAATTAAAAATAGAAAAAAATGGTTTTTAATTATTAAAAATACTAAATAAATTCTAAAAAATTATTTAAATTCTGAAAAATAGTTTTTAGTTTTTTTCTGTATATTTCGAAAATATTTAGTATTTTTGGAATATAAAAGGTATTTATTTATTTAATTATTATATTAAATAAATTATTTAAAAATGGTTTTAATTCATGAAAAATCACGAAAAATTATATTATGGTATAAGAAAATATTTTAAGTTATTTTTGATGACTTTTAATATTTTGTGATGAAATTCACTAATTAATCAATATTAATGGTAATTATTTTATTTAATAGATATATTAAATAAATTAAGGAAAAATGAAATTAATGATTTAAAAATCATATAAAAATGATTTAAGTGTTATAAAAATATTTTAAGTTATAAAATATAACTTTTGATATTTAGTCATGAAAATATTAATATTTTAATATTAATATTAATTATCAGATAATTGATTTAATGGTTTAAAAATCATATAAATATGATTTTAAGGTATTAAAAATACTTTGATATATTATAATTATATTACAATGCTATGTAATAATTTTCATTAATATTTTATATTAAATGAATATTAATAATTAAGGAATTATGTGGTATTTAATTCATTTAAATATGGTTTTCATGATTGAAAAATGGTGATAAATGGTAATAATTACTTGAAAATTATTATAAGTCTTTTAAAAATTATTTTGACTGATAAGATAATTATCTGTGATAATTGTTAAGTGTTTAGGCAGAGTTTAACTGAACTTAAACTCGATATTCGTCTGACTAGATCGTCGGGATGATAGAATTGTGTCGGTTTCAAGTTAGACTGAAATAGTTTGACCTGATACTAAGTCTTATGTGTTGTAAAGATTGATAGGGTTATGTGCTATGTGTTTAGGCTATTCTGTGTGTATAAATATAACAGTATTATACTGTGATAATATTATTCTAATATTGGAGATCTATATTACTAATATTAGGTCTTCGGGTAAAGCGTTATAAATTGCATTGCGATAATCAACGGTTCGGGCAAGTTTGCAAGTTCTTTATACTTAACTCTAATAAGAGTGTTTTATTCAAGCTTATGGTTAATCATTGCTGATTGCCACGAAAATTGTATTATGTACATTTTGCATGTATAAGTCAAGTATGAAAGGCTGATCACCTTCATTACCAATTGGTTCAGAAATATTTGTTCATGTTTAAAACTTGTTCAGTCAAAAGTTTGTTCGTGCTAGTTCTCAATTATATTGATGAATTATAGCCAGCTTATTATTCATACTCTTCAATCATGATATATCGTTATATTGTTGAACTTAAACTTGCTGGGCAACTTTCATGCTCACCCTTGCTATATCATGATAAAACATTGCAGATAAGGCGAACGTGTTCGGATACAGGAAAAAGATAATGCCAAGTTAATTCAGCTTGGGATAAAATGTGCGGCTAGTTTGTAATAGTATACTTTGATAAATATTGTTGTGTGATAAATAGTTTATGAATTGTATATAAGTTAAGGTTACTCGACCTTGGGGAATAGTGTGTAATGTATTGTATAAATAATTTATGTTTATATCTTTCGCAATTAGTGAAAGAATTAGTGTACCGAATCTGCGGCGATTTGGGGCTCAGATTCGGGGCTACTATATGAACTATTGAAAGATTATGATCATACCATACAATTCCATCCTGGAAAAGCGAACGTGGTAGCTGATGCATTGAGTAGAAGATCATATGCGGGTACGAGTGCGATATTGTCAACGCAAAGGCCCATTTTGTGTGACTTGCAAAGGATGGAGATAGAGTTAAAGACTCTAGGGACCCATGTGATGATGGCGAATATACGAGTAGAACCGACTTTAATTGATAAAGTTAAAGCTACTCAAGCTATATACCTAGAGTTGATGCGTATGAGGAAGAAAGTACGAGAAGGTACTATACCGGAAGCAAGAATCGATGAAGAAGGAATACTTTGAGTCAACTCCAGACTTTGTATTCCTAACGACCCTGATTTAAAGTATAAAATCATGATGGAAGCGCACAACACATCGTTTGCAATCCATCCTGGGAGTACCAAAATGTATCGTGATCTTCGTCATATATTTTGGTGGAGTAATATGAAGAGAGAGATAGCGTTGTTTATCTCAAGGTGTCTAACTTGTCAACGAGTCAAGGCGGAGCATCAAGTACCAAAAGCTCCATTGCAACCACTTGAAATTCCAGAATGGAAGTGGGAGCACATTACCATGGATTTTGTTACTGGTCTTCCCAAGGTTTCTCAAGGCATAGATGCAATTTGGGTCATTGTTGATAGATTGACAAAGTCTGCTCATTTTGTGCCAATACGAGAAACTTATACACTTGAACGTCTTGCTCGTATGTACATAAACGAGATTCTAAAACTGCATGGTATGCCAGTATCCATATTTTCTGATCGAGACCCAAGATTCACTTCACGATTTTGGGTTAGTTTGCAAAAACCTATGGGCACGGATTTACGATTTAGTTAGACATATCATCCTCAAACGGACGGATAATCAGAGAGGATTATTCAAACTCTGAAAGATTTATTAAGACTCTGAGTCCTTGACTTCAAGGGAAGTTGGGATAAGTTCTTACCATTAGTGGAGTTTTCCTACAACAACAGTTATCAAGCAAGTATTAGCATGGCTCCATTTGAGGCGTTGTATGGAAAAAAGTGTCGTTCTCCAGTATACTGGGATGAGGTGGGTGAAGCAACGTTGTTAGGACCAGAGTTGGTACGTATGACTATGGAAAAGGTTCAAACGATCCGACAACGTATAAAAACCTCACAAGATCAATAAAAGAGTTATGCTGATCTTCATCGAAAGGACGTGGAATTCGATATTGGAGATCATGTGTTGTTACGTGTTGCTCCATGGAAAGGAGTTATGAGATTTGGAAAAAGAGAAAATCTCAATCCTCGATTCATTGGCCTATTTTTAATCCTCGACCGAGTAGGAACTGTGGCCTATAAACTCGTTTTACCGCCAAATATCCATAACATGTTCATAACGTGTTCATATCCTTGATTCATTGGCCCATTTTTAATCTCGTGTTCATAACGTTTTTCAATATCCATGTTACGCAAATATGTGGAAGACCCCGACCACATTATTGAGTTAGAACCGGACGAAATAGCAGAAGATTTAACGTATAAAGAAGTTCCTATTCAAATCTTGGATAAGAAGGAACATATTCTACGCTCCAAGGTTATACCTCAAGTCAAAGTTTTGTGGAGGAACCACGATGTTGAGGAAATGACCTGGGAGTTAGAATTTAAATTAAATCAAAGTATCCTTACCTCTTCGACATACCAGGTACGAACCCTAATTTTGAGGGTGAAATTTCATAAGAAGGGGAGGTCGTAAGACCCCAACTTTTTTGAATAAAGATGATTTTTCTATAAATATCATTTTTGAATATTATGGAATAAATTTTATATAATGTTATAGTTGTGGATAATATTTATAAATTTTACAAAGTACGCAAGTTGTTATATAATATTCGATTGGTCGAGGAATATTCGTTTTAATAGGGAATATTTGTACAATGGCACAATCATTGGTGGACCCAGCAACGGAATTATTGTCGGATTGAGAAAACGATAAAAATATATTTTTATGAAAATAACGGCTGAAGTTTTTCTATTAACTGTTGAAACACCCGATGTTAAAAGTATAGTAATACATGTGGTTGCATAGTAGCACACGGTAATGATTATTGATGCTTACGTGAGAAGTTACTCAATTTTGTAATTATTGCTACAGTAATTTCTGCATAGTATATCACGTTATTTGATTCAATTATTGTCGATATTTTATATATTATTAAATCAATAATTGAGATAATAAAGTTATTAATATTATTATTTACAATATTAACTATGTCTAGAAGTTCTGCCAAGGAGAGGTTTGGTCACCTAATTGTGCGCCAATAGGGAGAAATCCTTATTGGAAAGTCCCCTCTTTTTCCTGAGAACGACCTGGTTGATTAAAATTGTGAATTATAATAATAATGATAAATGTTGTTAAAAAATATTGAAGGGATTTTTTATGAAGTATTTTATGTAAATTTTTCTTATTTTATGGACCCCCATTTACCCGCTTTTCAAAATAATCGGTAGAAGTTATTTTAAGTGGGGGGGCATGGGTGGGGCCCACTTGTGGAGGAAAGTCTTGGGGGTGATTTTATGTTTGTCACGGGTTGAAGAAAGAATAGGATTGCAGGAATGGTGGAGGTTATTTATATATATATATATATATATATATATATATATATATATATATTAAGTTGTTTTATATAAGTATTATATATATAAGTTCACATGCATCAATTCTGTGGATTCACAGAAAGGAGGAGGTATCACAGGTTTTATAAATAATATATATATATATATATATATATATATATATATTATATTTAAAGTTTTTGTTTTATTAGAATATTTTATTACATAGTATCCTTTCCATTCTCCTATAAATAGAAGTTCATTCCTTCATTATTTCTTACGAATTCACTGGAACTCTAGAGAGAGAAAATTATAGAGAGAAAGAAGAAGAGAAGTTTGCTACCTCTCTTTTCTTATATCCAGTTTCTACTAAGGTAAGGGGTATTATTTCTTTGGTATTCAAGAAGAGAACTTCTGTTGTTCCATTCTTTATTATTCTATTGGAATAACCTGTATACGCGGACTACCCTATACTTTGTGAAATTCTTTTGTTATTCCATTCTTTATTATTATGTTGGAATAACCCGTTTATGTGAAGTTCCGCATAAATGGTGAAATTCTTCTGTTTTTCCATTCTTTATTATTCTGTTATAACATTCTGTCTGTGCGTTTATGCATGACCTGATTCTGTTATTTATTATTCAGTTGGAATATCCTGTCTATGCGAAGTATCGCATGACCTGGTTCCATTATTTATTATTCTGTTGGAATATCATGTCTGTGCATTTACGCATAACCTGGTTCTGTTGTTTATTATTTTATTGAAATAACATGTCTATGCGGTCTATCGCATGCCTAGTTATTTCTTTTGTTATTCCATTCTTTATTATACTTAGTTGATTAAAGTTTTGACTTCTATACTCCATGAAATTAGTGGAATATCTTTGATATTTGCGCTTCATCCAGTATCTTTTCATGGAAATATTCTTATGAGCATTCTTGAATTTTACTCCACAAAGAAGTATCATGTTGACAATTTGGACGTTATTGGTTCCGGGATAAATTAATTCTTGAACTTGTTTTATTGAATTCTTATATCATTGTCATCATCCTCATGTTTATATTATGTTAAAAGTCATCTGTGGCCTGTAGTGCATAGATGGACTTGGTATGATTATGACTAGGGATTATTCGGTATAATCATGACCGTAATGTTACAAATGATGTGGTAAAAGTCATCATTGGCCCGTAGTTCATTGATGGACAGTTGTTGGCATGATCATGACCATTAATGAATACACGAATATCCTTGGCCAGTAGTGCATGGATAATTTATGGTCGTGATACTAAAGAATATCCTTGGCCGTAGTGCAGGGGTGATTCGATGAAGTGGATTATGTATTAAGCTGAGTCGCATCGATAAAAGTGGTGAAAAACCTTTTAAATCATAAAAGATAGTAGATTTTATTCTCTACTTGACTCTTTTAATGGATTGCTTGTTCCGCTGCAGTTAAAATTTATTTTTTGTTATATTGTATCAGTTTAACACTATTGAAGGGTAAGGATAATTTATTCTGCATTATCTTAGTCATAATATTTCTTACTGGGCTAGTTGAGCTCACCCTTTTGTTTTCATTGTTCTCTTCAGGAAATGAGAACATAGCAGGAACTAGTCGGGGAACGGAGTGACGGCCCAGAGGATAGTATTATTAGTCATCACCATTTTAAGAAATAGTGTGTTAATAAATGTATTGAGGACTTATTTTGAGTTTGATTACTGTCTAGAAGACAATGTTTATATTAAAACTTACAGCTCATATTGTATATTTAAGATTGTATTTATATTCTGTACCATGTATTTGGCGACTCAGAATAGGTGATGTATACCTATTTTGGGGGCATCACATTGTAGTAGCAGCTTAAGTATAAGACCCCAACTCTTTATAAATAAAATCAAATTTCCTCTAATTATTATTGTGAATTATATGGTGTTAAATTGATATAATGTTTTGGTTATGGGTGAAATGTGCAAAGTTTTGCAAAATAAGCAAGTGGTTATAAAATATTCATTATTGTTGGGGAATATTCGATTGGTCGTGGAATATTCTTGTTGTCGGGGAATATTCGTATGATGACGCAGCTATTTGTGGGCCCCATAACGAAAAACAGTTGGATGAAGGAAAACGACAAATATGAGCTTTTACAAATAACAACGTAATCGTTACCGTTAACACTGTTAGAATACTTGGTGGTTAAAATACAGTAATACGTGTGGTTGCAAAGTAGCACACGGTATTGCACAATATTTTTGAATTATTGATTCTTACGTAAGAAGGCACTACTCAATAATTGTTATAGTAATTACTGTTTAATATTTTATTTATTGATTCAATAATTGCTGCGTTGATATTTTATATTATTGTTGTTTCAATAATTTTCACTACACATTATTTCCCATTATCAGATCAATTTTTCATATTATTTGAATAATATTATTAGATAGCATTATTTGCAATGTCTAGAAAGTTCTATCAAGGAGAGGTTTGGTCACCTAATTGCGCGCCAGTAAGGAAAAATCCTTATCGAAAAGCCCCCTCTTTCCTGGGAACGGCCTGGTTGTCATTATTGTGATTTTGTAATATTATTTGTGAATAATTATTTATTGATTTATATGATAAGGAAATATTCATTTTTATGTGGATATAATTGAAGGAATTAATGTTGAGGTGTTTTATCAGTATTTTTGTCGGAATGGAGGTATTAAAAATTAAATCAGTGTTCTTAAAACTCTATTGCGTGAGTTATAATTTTAATCCGACCGTTGGATCATTTGTGATTTTTGGATATGTTATACATATATAAGTTGAGTATATGTCCACAAATTTTGAACCGTTAAAAATTAACGTATGATTTGTTTTGAATTTTATGAGGTATTGAAAACCATCCGTTTGTGGATTTCGGATATTTTTGTTTTGGAATTTGGAAAAACTTAAATCTACAAAGTTATAGAGAATTCGATTTCATATGGAATGGATATAAAATTCATATTTTTATGATAAAAGAGCTATTTATTATGAATTGTTGAAGTTTCAGAAATTAAATATTTTTATTAAAATTGGGTGGGACCCACTTTTGTTTTTCCAAAACATATGGGTTGAAATTTTTTGTTCCAAGTTGGCTGGCTCAGGTGGTGGGTGGGCATAGAAGATTGAAAAGAAAAAATAATAATAATATTTTATTATTTTAGTCTCCTAAGGCGTTCTAACATTTTCCTACAAATAGGCGCTTAGGTTAGAATTGAAAATCACACCAGAAACATAAGTTTTCTCATTCTATATTGTCTAGCGTATTTTTGTGAGTATTTTGATACTTTGAGAGTTACTATTCAGTGCAAGCTTTCTTCGGTTGTACATCCGATATTCCGATCAGAAATACTGTTATTTTGAGGTAAGAGATGTTATTTTCTTCTTAGATGATATTATTTTCTTTAATATCATTATGCCCAAATATTGATATGAGTTTGATTGTAGAATTTTTACCTTTTTGTGTTGGGGTTACTATTCACGTATACGACACTATTCACAAATACGGCACTATTCACCAAAAAAATGAATTTTTCTCTTCTTTGTTCCAGATGTCTATTATGGTTACTATCTTTGATTGTATCCATGTTTTTGATCTTTATTCTTGAATTTTACTCCATTATAGTTTATTATGCAGTATTTTTAAACTTGAGTTATCTAAAGTACAAATCTCTAAACTTTATCCTTTTATCTCACTGGATTCGTTCTCTAAAATATTTTTCATCATCCTCAGTCCTTAATGGTGATACTTGATGGATATCTTTGGCCTGTAGTGCAAAGATGAATGATTACCTGATGAATATCTTTGGCCCGTAGTGCAAAGATAAATATTTGATGCAAGATGTATATTGATTGATGTTACAGGGATAAAATATTGATGATGAACTTTTAAATTCATAAATGATAGTAGATTTCATTCTCTACTTAACTCTTCTAATGAATTGTTGTTTCCGCTGCAGTTGTTGATCTAAAACTTGTTGTCTATTATATTATATTAGATTTTTCCTTGTTGAAGACTAAGGATAATTTGTTGTATATTATCTTAGTCATAATATTCTTTACTGGGTTAGTTGAGCTCACCCTTTTCCTTTTTGTTCTATTTTTCTTCCCTCATCGCTGGTTATCATCGCTCCGAAGACTGCTGTCACCGGTATGACCCTTGTTATGATCCCTCGGTTGAGTGTACTCATTATCTCGCTCTAATAATTGAGCCCTGTTGACAACATCTGAATACAGAGAAAATTTATGAGAGATAAAGTATTGATGAATCTCAGGTTTTAGACCTCTTAGAAACATCCGCATCATACGTTCCTCATTCTCCACCAAATGATGTTCAAACCTAGATAACTCTGCGAACTTTGCGTCGTACTGAGACATCGTCATGTTGTTCTATTCCAGTCTAATAAACTCTACCTCCTTCATATGACGAATACTTTCTGGAAAGTACTTGTCATTGAATAGTTTCTGAAATCTTTCCCAAGACATGTTAAGTACAGCTGGCTGGGTACACTTCATGGATTCCCACCAGGAATCTGCCTCTCCACGGAACATAAAGTTGGCAAATGGAACCTTTTGTTCCTCCGTGCATCCCAAGACATCGAATATCTTGGTGATTTGATTGACCCATGTTTCCATCTTAATCGAATCGGGCTTTCCCCAGAAATCTAGTGGTCCCAACTCCTTGAACTGCTTGGCTGTGACAGACCGCGCGTTGCCATCATTTCCACCCGTATTTTGTACACGAGTCTCCCTCGTCTGATTTTGTATGAACTGCAAAAAGCTCCTAAACAGTCCATCATTCATCGTTTGCTCGGTAGTGTTGTTTACAGGAGGAATATTGCCTTCCCGTTGCACGTTCTCCTGAATTGTAACTAAAGGTTGTTCCACAGTCTCATACACTCCATTGCTAACGTTCTCAGCAGCCATTCTTAAATACTGCCATAAAATAAGGGTTAATTAAACAAATTAACATATCACATAATATCCCTATATTATGACCAACTAACAAATAAGCTTAGATAGAACACACTAGCGAAGGATTTACTCATCTCTCCCCTACTAGTTTTATTCCCCGATCCCTAAGCTTTGATACCAACTATGACGCCCCCAAAATAGGTATACAACACCCATTCTGAGTCGCCAAATACATGGTATAGAAAGAAAACTACAACTTCAATAATACAATTATCGTGCAAAATACGACAACACATACTTTGAGTTTAAATACAAATATTGTCTTCTAGACAATATCCACACCCAAATAAGTCCTCATTACAATTATTCATACATTATTTTACAAAAATAGTGAGGACAACTAAAATATCTTTCTAGAACGATCACTCCATACCCCAACTCGATCCTGCTATGTTCTCACCTCCTGAGAAGAAAAATGAAAAAAAAGGAAAAAGGTGAGCTCAACTAGCCCAGTACAGAATATTATGACTAAGATAATATACAACAAATTATCATTAGTCTTCAACAGGGAAAAATCTGATAGAATATAATAGACAACAAGTTTTAGATCAACAAATGCAACGGAAACAGCAATCCATTAGAAGAGTCGCGTAGAGAATGAATTCTACTATCATCTAAGATTCAAAAGTCCATCATCAATATTTTATCCCTGTAACAACAATCAGTATACATCTTTAATCAAATATTCATATTTGCACTACAGGCCAAAGATATTCTTCAAGTATCTCCAGTTGGTCATGTTCATCTCAACACCTGTTCATCTTTGCACTACGGGCCAAATATATTTATCAGTTAATCATTCATCTTTGTACTACAGGCCAAAGATATTCAGTAATATCATCATTTAGGACTGAGGATGATGAAAAATATTTTAAAGAAAATGAATCCAGTGAGACAGAAGGACAATTATTAGGGATTCGTATAATAGTTTATCCAAGATCAATAATACTCCCTAACAACAAATTGTGAAGCAGAATTCAAAAATAACGATCAAAGCATGAATACAATCAAAGATAGAAACCATAATAGACATCTTGGACAAAAAGAAAATTTTTTATTTTTTTGGTGAATAGTGTCGTATTCGTGAATAGTACCGTATACGTGAATAGTTACCCCGACACAAAAAAATTCAAATTTGATTAAAAATTTCTAATATTTTGGCATAATGATATTGAAGAAATTAATATCATTTTGAAAGAAAATAACATCCCTTACCTCAAAATAACGGTACTTCTGATCGGAATATCGGGTATAAAGTCGAAGGAAGTTTGTACTGAACAACAACTCTCAAAGTATCAAAATACTCACTAAAATACGCTCGACAATATAGAGAGAAAGAAAACTTGTTTCTGGTGTGATTTTCAATTCTAACATAAGCGCCTATTTATAGGAAAATGCTAGAATGTCATAGTAGACTAAAATAATATAATAATATTATTTTTTTTCAAACTTCCTATGCATGCCTCTTTGGAAAAATAAAGCCAGCCATCTTTGAACAATAAATTAGCAGCCCACATGTTTTCAAACAAGTGTGGGTCCCACCCATAAATTAATAAAAATTATTTTATTTTTCGAAACTTTAATAATTCATAGAAAATAGCCCGTTTATTAGAAAAATATGAATTTTATGTCCATTCTACCTGAAATCGAATTCTCTACAACTTTGCAGAAGAAAGTTTTTCCAAATTCTAAACCAAAAATATTCGAAATCCACAAACGGGTGATTTTTAATACCTCCTTTTTGACAAAATACTGATAAAATACCTCAGCATTGATTCCTTCATTTATAAACACACAAATAAATCCATCATTAATATCCATATCAAATAAATATTTTCTTATCATATAAATCAATAATTAATTACTCACAAATAATATTACAGAATCACAATTATGACAACCATGCAGTTCTCAGAAAAGAGGGGGCGTTCCAATAAGGATTTCTCCTTTTTGGAGTGCAATTAGGTGACCAAACCTCTCCTTGACAGAACTTTCTAGACATTGCCAATAATGTTTATCTAATAATATTATTCAAATAATATGAATTATTGATCTAATAATGGAAAATATTGTGCACTGACAATTATTGAAACAACAATAATATAAACTATCAACGCAGCAATTATTGAATTAATAAAATAAAATATTAAACAGTAAATACTGTAACAATTATTAAGTAGTGCCTTCTTACGTACGAATCAATAATTCAACAATACTGTGTAATATCGTGTGCTACTGTATTTTAACCACCCGGTAACCCAACAGTGTTAACGATAACAATTACGTCGTTATTAATAAAAACTCATACTTTGTTGTTTTCCTTCATCCAACCATTTTCTGTTATGGGGCCCACAAATGGCTGCGCCATCGTACGAATATACCTCGACAACAAGAATATTCCATGACCAAAAGAATATTTCCTGACAAAAATGAATATTTTATAACCATTTGCTTATTTTGTAAAATTTGCACATTTCACCCATAATCAAAGTATTATATCAAATTAACACCTTATTAATTTAGATTAATGAATAGAGGAAAAATTCAATTTTATTTATAATAAGTTGGGGTCTTACACTACACACACAACACAACTCTCAATGTGAAGAAGAGTGTGTGCAAAGATGAAGAGAAATGCTTTAAAGTGTGTAAGAAGGCTTACAGTGGACTGCCAAAGAAGACTTCTATAGCTTTAAGTGGATGAACAATCGGCTCTTGCCGGTAAAAATATGACAATATATGAGCTCACAAGTGTTTAAAATGAGAAAGTACTCAGTTCATAGTGTATACAGAGCAAATTTGACAGGGCTTCCTCGCCTTTTCTCTTGCAAATATGGCCACCCCAAGCCCTCTATTTATAGCAACAGATGTACCTGCGGCTGTTCAGGGTGCCCCGGGCAACGTGGGTCCCGCTGTCTTGAAGTACGTGCATTTGGACAACGCGCTGTTCACTCGAACCGTCATAACTTTCAATCCGGGAGTCCGATGGAAGCGTGCCATACTATTCCGGAAAGATCTTTTTGAGAGCTGTGCAATGACATATGATTTGCCCTTTTTTGATTCCAGGAAGATGGGTCCATGACCAAAATGGCATTTTCGGGTTTCCGTCAGGCAGTCCGTTGAGCCGTTTTACGTAGTTTGCGCTTGGAAGTTAAGATATGGTTCTTGTGGTTCTTCTTTTGAAGAAGTTTGAGTTGAAAGGAGTTGATGTGATTTGAGTTGAAGTTGAGTTGGAAAAATAACCATTTTGCCCTTCCCGGGGTTATCTCCTATTTTCGCGCAGTTGTAGCAGTCTTTTCTCAGGATTATATATGAGATTGGCCTGCTGTCGACTCTGAATGTCCTCAGGGTTATCTCTGAGGTTGGCTTTGTAATAACCCGAGATTTTCTATATAAAATAAATAAGAAATTTTGCGTATAAATTTTTTTTTATTTAATGACGAGACTAAGTGTCAAGTAAAGTGAACGATAAATGCGAATATATTTATTACTTGAAAAATTAAAAATAATTTTAGAATTATTAATTTCCACAAATTATATGGTAATAAATTTCTGTAAGCCAAAATGTTTTATTAATTATTTTCCATGAAAACATGATTGGAAATAATTTATGAAGTAATAATTAGATTTATATAATAAATATTTTATTATATGAATTGTTCAGAATAGTTAAATTAATTATTATAACTTGATTATTGATGTTGTGAATAAGTCAGATAAGAGATCCAAACCCTGGATTGGGATTGTGATCAAGAGATGAGAATAATAATATTATATTATTTATATAATGATTTTACAGTACCATAATTATGTACTGTGTATGTGCGGACAGATAATATTGAGCAATGATGGTCAATTAGATCATAACATATTACCGTGCTGTGAAACCCTAATTATTAAACTCAGTTATGAGATATGACTGAGTAGTGACTGTGTATATGAAGTTACTGTGTATAAGAATATCGGTAATTAGAAGAAACCCTAATTACTGTTGTACGTCACTAATTAGGACAAACCCTAATTATTATAACCTTAACCGGTTGAAGTTAGAAACCATAACGACTATGTTAGTAACATACACAGATAATTAAAGAACCCTAATGGTCAATTAGAAACCCTAATTAATGACGTTAAGAAACCCTAATTATATAACCCTAATTTTAATTACCGGATTTAATTTCGATGTTATTGTATAGGTGTTTTAATTTATCAAAGGATAGAAGTTAATTGGTAAATTATAAGAATTAAATCTAGTGATTAAATATTATATTTAATTGCCTTGTACAAGATTGCCCTTGAAATTATATGTGAAATGACCAAAATACCCTTTTTGGTAAAAAGGTATAAGAACACTAAACCTAGAAATCCTTTGATTCGATGTTATTTGATGCAATTGATTGTTTAAAGTTGTGTAATAGGATGTTAATTGATGATATGGGTTGATAAATCAAAGACCCATAACATCAAAGTACACGAATTTGAAGATTTAAGAAATTTGGAAAATTTCATTTCTGTAATTTTTCGTCAAATGTCAGAGCTTATAGATCTTTGATCGATCATGATTTTTGTTGTTTTTAAGTTGTTATGTGTAGCTTGTTATATGGTCTTTAATCTGCAAAAAGAATCAAGTCCATATAATGTATAGATTAGAAGTTATAGATGGTCAAACACGGTTGACCGATCATGATAAACTGTTTTTGGGCAGTCTGTAATGGGGGTATTCTCGTCCACTTTTTGTGCTTTAAAAGGTCTGTTCCTTTGATATGTTGTAGTGCACTGAGTTAGGAAGCCATAGTCTTTGGAATGACCTCATTCCGACCTCGGATGAGGGAATTACGGTGATTGGAAGGAAATGTGTCAAATTTCTCAAAACAGAAAGTCAGCAGCGGGATGTGCTATTCGGGACACTGTTTCGATCAGTTAATTTTTCCAAAACCTTATGGGCTTTTGGTATGTTATAGTACACTGAATTAACTTTCCATAGACTCTGGAATGGACTAATTCTGACTTCGGAGCAAAGAGTTATGACCATTCAAAGTAGTCCCGTCAAAACTGTCTAACCAACTCGGGGCAGTCACCTTGAACGAATTTTCCGGAATTCTGTGTTTTGAATTTGGAAATGGTCAAAGAATAAAAGTTGTAGCCCCAGAAGTTAGCTTCGCGTGGGCTCAAGAATCGCTCAGAAATATTTTGAAACGAAAAAGTTATGACTTTTTTAGCGAGAGAGTGTAAAGCTGAAACGAAATTAAAAACTGTTATGAATGTCTACTTTTGACGCACTGTTTGGGCTACCTAATGAATCCGAATTGGGTAATTCATATTTTTTAAAAATAGTCTTACATACCATGTATAACATATCCAAAAAAATCAGATTAATCAGAGCTATGAGCAATGCATTAGAAAATCGCAAAGTGAGCTATTGAAAAATTAGTATAAACCAAGTCCCACATCGACTAAATTGAGAACTTCACCATTTTCTAAACCTATAAATAGAAGGGATTGGCCTTTGTTTCATTCACCAACAATAAGGCCTCCAATTTTTGAGAAAGGCTTTGTTGTGGGAGGACTTTTTATAAAGATCTCCTTAGTTAAATTTTGGCGTGAAAGTGCGTATTCAGTTTGTGGAATTAGTATTTCCGGGTATGTTTCTTATTTAATTTTTGTAATGTTATCATTTTAAATATTGTATTTAATTGTTAGTTAAAGTTTGAATTTTTGAAGTTTAGTTAGTTTGTTAATAAACTAGTTAGTTTACTATGTTTATTTTGGCTTGGAAATGATTATGTAAATGAGTTATTTGTGATGACTTTTAATATTTTATGATGAATTTCATTAATTAATTATTATTAATGATATTAAAGTTATTTAATGATTATATTAAATAATTTAGTTTAAAAATAATTTTTATATTATAAAAATCATTTTAAATGAAAATAATGATTTTAAAATATTTTAAGTTATAATTAGTGACTTTTAATATTTGGATAAATAGTACATTAATATTTAAATATTAATGGTAATTATTTAAAAATGATTTTTATTATTTTAAAAATTATTTAAGGGTAATATAATTGTTTTAAAAATAGTTTGAGTTATTATAAATAACTTTTATATTTTGGCAATGGTTCCATTAATAGTTTAGTATTAATTAAACTATTAATGATAATGGAATTGTTTAATGTTTAAATCATTTAATTATGATTTCGATGTTTGAAAATGCATGATGGTAATTGTAGTCTTGTATTTCCTCTACAAGATCTGACCAAGAACAGACTTAGAAACCCAACACACACAAAGTTATAGCCGGCCAAACTAGCTGACTTGAGAACCGATTATGAAGTTATGAAGTTTTGAAGAACACCTATAGTAACAGTCATACCACTATAGGCCCTTTAGTGATAGATTTGAATTATTTGAAATTTTTCAATTTCTAGAAATTTCGAAAATAATTAAAAATAAGATGTCTGATATTTATAGATGTTGAGGTATAGAATAAGAGTCTTAGACTCAGTATTTACCCGATAAAGTTGTCGGTACGCCAACAAATGTCAGACCTTATAAAAGAAAGAAAAGGCTACTGTAAGAGCATGGATGAGATATTTGAAAAATGTATAAAAATATTTCAAGTATAGAATAGGAACTAAAAGTATGATCACTGTGATTATGTGATTAGACTATGTGCTGACTGTAATAGACAGTACTATGTGTTATGATATATTGTGCTAATCGAACGAATGATTTGATTAATGATAGGTTGTGATATAAAGAGATAGAACCTAAGTTGAGATTTATAATCAGCGAATCAGGGAAGTATCCTACCTTTGCATTTCCTTTATGCAATGGACATGAGTAAGAATGTTTCAGAATTATTCTATTCCTGTACAGATTATGTACGCTTTGATTATCAACATGTTAATTCAGATATATATATTCTGTTCATTGATTTCTAAATGGTTATACAAGTGTCCCCACTTGGATAATCATGGCATTTATTCACATGTTGATACACCTTTGTCAATTACCCGTATATACATATATGTTGAACTACATATTATTGTTGAGCAAGATTAAAAACCTTCGGGTTTGGAACCAGACATGTATGAATATTTCTATATGGGAAATTTTTGTGCCCAAGGCGGATAGAGTGAGCGATAAATTTCGTTCAAGTTATGTAGTATTGATTAATACAAGGTACAACGGGGCTGATCACCCTCCGTGCCCGTAGGTTATGACGGTTTGAGGATGGATTTCTGCTAAACTTTTTCGAAAATGAAAAAGAATGTTCATAGTATGTTTCTTAAACCCTATTCAAGGGTAGAGCCAGAGCCAAATTTAAAGAATTTGAAAGAGAGTTGTTATGTGAATTTTTTATCAGTACAGATTACTTTACAACTTTCAATTCGTTGTAGAAGTGTTATGTAAAAAGAATACTTATATTCTTTCAGCTTATATATATAATTGATATTACTTGTTGGGCACTCAAATGCTCATCCTTGCTTAAATTAAATGTTTTCAGTTATGTATGAGCAACCTGAAGGCTCAGGCACGAACAAGGAGAAAGGAAAGCTGTTCGAATGAGTTATATTATGAGTTAATGGTTATAGTTAGTATTGGTATCTATTTAGGTATCGTATGGAATGTATTTGAAGGTCTCGTACCTGGGAAGTAAACTTTGATGTATGTAAATTAAGTTTGAATGCAATATTATTATTGTATTATTCAGCTTATAGAAATGGTATCGTGAAGCACCTAGTTCGGGTTTCAAGTACCTGGATTTGTGGTCGTCACAGGCTTGACCTCCCGGGGTGACTCCGGGCTTTGCACTTGATCTCCCGGAGTTATTTTCGGGGTTAGAACTGACTTTTCCTGGATTTTTTCTGGGGTTGGCGACTGATTTCCCGGGGATATCTCCGGAGTTGGAAAATTGCTTTCCTGGGCTATATCCGGAGTTAGAATTGATGTTGTGGTCCTCCAGGGTTATATCTGGAGTGTGAAAAAAACTTTTTTGTCCTCCTGCATAGTTAGTAACAGGAAAACGAAATTTCAAATGTCTACACTTATTTAACATTATTTTATCTTATAGTAATATTGTTAATTTATTATAGGTGGAAGAACATGAGAAAACAAATAAATTAATATCATCTCATAATAAAGATTAAGTTTAACTAATATTAGCATGATTCAAATTCCAGAGTTGGGGGTCATATGACCCCCTAACCCCCCACTAGTTCCGCCCATGATGAGAACCCAAAATTTGAATAGATTATAACCCACAAATTTCTTAGTCCTTTTACATCAATTATCAATCTGTTTCGGTCATCAGTTTGGCGAAGGTGACGCTCGTCGGCGACAGTGACATCTCTGAATGTACAACTAGCTAGATCTGATAATTGGAAAGAGAAAACTTGAAGGAGATTCCTTGGCTTCTTGTACAACTTTATGTCTTCTTGTTTGCTGGATGTACTTTTCTGAAATGATAATTTTGCGTCCCGTGGAGTATCGTACACCACCACCACTTAGATGGTATGCCTTTGTTGGTCTTGTTTGTATTGTTATAGATAGACACAGATAGGGTAAGCTTTTATGTTTTGTCGAGTCAATGTCAATTAAGAACTTGCATGGCAAACTCGGACACAGGAATTTTGAATTAAAGCTTGATCTCAAGTATGAATTCGTTAGTTTTTGTTTTTAGTTTTTTTGAAGTCCCACATTTTGGGAGTATAATATATAATTTTATAATCAAGTACATTATTTATTATTACAATATCATAAAAATTAAATTTTACTAGAGGAGAAAGAAACAAACTTATAAACAAGTTTTACATGAATTAAAAATATTTACTTCACATAAAAAAAATGAAATAAACTCACCTAAATATTAATTGGGAATCGATCTATAGGTGATAGTACTTTGATTCATTAGCTAAATTGGTGGTTTTAGTGAGCATTGTTACTCCCCCTGTTTTAATTTAGATGTACTCATTATAATTTCACTAGTGTTCAAAACTTAAACACCCCAAACATCTCCTTTTCAATAAAAAGGGTATTGAGCTAATGTTTGTACTGATTTCAGGCACCCTTTTGAAACTTTTGACTTGCGAGTCAAAGCAAGTGAGAAAGGATCATTAGGAAGTAATAATTTCAGGAAATAATTTAGTGCAACTACAAGTATAATTAATTACCTAAAAAATGCTATTAATTATCCTATTTGTTATTTTTAAAATTTAAATGAATTACCTATGAGCTCTAGCTTTATTGGTGCCCTCTCATCTTACCAAATCTCGAACTTACTGTGAGTTTATTTTTAGAATTTTGTGATGAATATTAAATCCAAATCAAAGTAAAATATGCATGGCCAACACTAACAGAAATTTAAATATATGATAAGATATAAATTTTTATTTAAATAATAATTTCATGGCCAACATATATAGATCTAATATGAGATTCTTCTTGCTCTTCCCCAGTGGTGAAGCAGTGGAGTATCTTTCTTTTCTAATTTAGCCAGAAATGAACCCCTTCTCTTTTTAGGTACCTGAAAATATTTCCAAGTATAATAAGAAATTAAGAATCATTGTTGGTTATTTGTATAATATAGGAAAATTATACGTTTCATAAGTTCACCAAATTAAGAGCTAAGAATTAAGAATAGAATGAAATGAAATGATATATATATATATATATATATATATATATATATATATATATATATATATATATATATATATATATATATATATATATTTATATTATACAGTCCGGATCTTAAGCTCACCCCTTATCTAACATATTTTGCTCATCCCTTTTACCGACGAACCGGACGACGATTCGGTCCAACGGTATATGTTGTCCGTCGTTAAAAGTTAAGACGACGGTTCTATATATAACGACGGAACGAATCGTCGCCCGATCCGTCGCTAAAGAATGATGAGCAAAGTATGTTAGATAAGGGGTAAACTTAAGATCTGGACCGTGTGTGTGTGTGTGTGTATATATATACAGAACCGATCAGGGCTCCTTTACTTTGTTAAAATGCGGACTTTTTTTTTATTTTTTTTTGGTTTTTTTTTTAAACAACTAAAAAAATATTTAATATTTTATGGAACTGAAATTTTTTCATAATATAATGTTTTGGGCGTGTTTTGAATACCTATACCAAAAAGTGGTGGTACAGTCTGCCCAGACTGTACATACATATTTTGTTATACGTACCCAAATCACATCCAAAACACTGTATTACGAAAAAAATTCAGTTCCATAAAATATTAAATATTTTTTTTAGTTGTTTAAAAAAAACCAAAAAAAACAAAAAAAAATCAGCATTTTAACAAAGTAAGGGAGCCATCACCTGATCCTGACCCTATATATATATAAAGTTAGCTTCAACCTGAGCGTGTACCTATGAAATGCCATATTTGAACATCGATCTTGATCTCACTTCGGACTTCAATTAGAACAAACTCTTCTTTTCATTTTCTCTTTCAGAAGTAGGATAGGAAATACAAGTACAAATAGAGAGATTAAGAGCCCCAAGTAATTAATAGGTATCTTACCTTGATTAAATATATTTTTGTTTTAAGTGTTCAAAATTGGTAGATTTTACAAATATCAATTTATTTAAACGTTTTTTTAAACGTTTACTTGACAACGGTTAGATTGTAAGACCCCAACTTTTATGAATAAAGATGAATTTTCTATAATTATTATTTTTAAATATTATGGAATAAATTTGATATAATGTTATAGTTGTGGGTAGTATTTATAAATTCTGCAAAGTATGCAAATTGTTATATTATATTCGATTGGTCAGGGAATATTCGTTTTAGCAGGAAATATTCGTATAACGACGCAATCATTTGTGGACCCCACAACAGAATTATTGTCGGATTGAGAAAACGACAAAAATATTTTATTGAAAATAACGGCGGAAGTTTTAACGTTAATACTGTTGAACTACTCGGTAGTAAAAGTACAGTAATACACATGGTTGCATAGTAGCACACAGTATTGATTATT
This sequence comes from Panax japonicus, assembly GCA_020205505.1. Classification (NCBI taxonomy): domain Eukaryota; kingdom Viridiplantae; phylum Streptophyta; class Magnoliopsida; order Apiales; family Araliaceae; genus Panax; species Panax japonicus. The sequence goes on from CM035108.1 coordinate 36,940,835, forward strand.
GATACTTACGTGAGAAGTCACTCAGTTTTGATTCAATTATTGTCGATATTTTTATATATTATTAAATCAATAATTGAAATAACAAAGTTATTATTAATATTATTATTTGTAATATTAACGATGTCTAGAAGTTCTGCCAAGGAGAGGTTTAGTCACCTAATTGCGCGTCAATAGGGAGAAATTCTTATTGGAAAGCCCTCTCTTTCCTGAGAACGACCTGGTCGATTAATATTGTGAATTATAATAATGATAATATATGTTGTTAAAAATATTGAGGGGTTATTTTTATGAAGTATTTGTTGTAAATGTTGCTTATTTTTTGGACCTCCATTTACCCATTTTCAAAATAATCGGTAGAAAGTTATTTAAATATTATAAAAGTGGGCCCACATGTGGGGCCCCTATGTGGAAAATTGATTTGCTGGGAGGTTGTTTTTCAAGTGGGATGTCACGGATGGTGGGAGAAAATGGTCAGGAGGGAGTTAGCATTATTAGTGTTATTATATATATATATATATATATATATATATATATATATATATATATATATATATATATATATATATATGTATATATGTATGCAAACTTTGTTGACAATTGGGGCAAGATGGAGATACTGATCACGGGAGTGTATCTCGTGAAATTTGTAACACATGCTATATATATATATATATATATATATATATATATATATATATTATATAATATATTTTATTTAAAAAAAATTGTTTTATTAGAATATTTTATTAAATCAATATGGATCGTCCGATTAAAAGTAAATCAATTTGGACCGTTCATGAATGAATTACTATGCAGACCATTTTTCTATAAATAGAAGCTCATTCCTTCATTATTTCTTACGAATTCAGTGAAACTCTAGAGAGAGAAACTATAGAAAGAAAGAAGAAAAGTATTCTGCTAATTCACTACTCCGATATCAAGTTTCTTTTACGGTAAGGGGTATTATTTCTTTTGTATTCATGAAGAGAACTTCTGTTATTCCATTCTTTATTATTCTGTTAGAATAACCTGTATACGCGGGCTACCATATACTTGGTGAAATTCTTCTGTTATTCCATTCTTTATTATTCTGTTGGAATATCATGTCTGTGCATTTTATGTCGGACCTGGTTCCGTCTTTAATATTTTGTTAGAATATCATGTCTGTGCATTTTACGCCGTACCTGGTTCCGTCTTTATTATTCTATTGGAACATCCTGTCGGTGTGAATTTCGTCTGACCTGGTTCCGTTATTTATTATTCTGTTGGAATAACCTCTCTATGTGAAGTACCGTATGTATGGTGATTTCTTTTGTTATTCCATTCTTTATTATACTCAGTTGGTTAAAGTTTTGACTTCTATACTCCATGAAATTAGTGGAATATCCTTAATATTTGCGCTTCATCCAGTATCTTTTCATGGAAATATTCTTCTGAGCATTCTTTAATTTTACTCTACAAAGAAGTATCATATTGACAATTTGGACGTTATTAGTTCCTGGATAAACTAATTCTTGAACATGTTTTACTGAATTCATATATCATTGTCATCATCCTCATGTTTATATTTTTGAAAGTCATCTGTGGCCTGTAGTGCATAGATGGACTTGGTATGATTATAACTAGGGATTATTCGGTATAATCATGATCGTAATGTTACAAATGATGTGGTAAAAGTCCACATTGGCCCGTAGTGCATTGATGGACAGTTATTGGCATGATCATGACCATTGATGAATACACGAATATCCTTGGCCGTAGTGCAGGGATGATGTGGATTATTTATTAAGTTGAGTCTCATCGATAAAAGTGATGAAAAACCGTTTTAAATCATAAAAGATAGTAGATTTTATTCTCTACTTGACTCTTTTAATGGACTGCTTATTCCGCTGCAGTTAAACTTGATGTCTATTATATTTTATCAGTTTAACATTGTTGAAGACTAATGATAATTTTTTCTGCATTATCTTAGTCATAATATTTCTTAATGGGCTAGTTGAGCTCACTCTTTCTTTCACTGTTCTCTTCAGGAAATGAGAACGTAGCCGGGACTAGTCGTGGAACGGAGTGACAGTCCAGATGATAGTATTAGTAGTCCTCACTATTCTGTTAAATAGTGTGACAATAAATGTAATGAGGACTTATTCTGAGAGTGGATATTGTCTAGAAGACAATATTTGTATTAAAACTCACAGCTCTCTTGTTGTATATTAAAGATTGTATTTGTATTCTGTACCATGTATTTGATGACTCGGAATAGGTGATGTATACCTATTTTGGGGGCGTCACAGTTGGTATCAAAGCTTAGGGATATGATCTCTGGAAAAGATGTGAGGCAAGAACTAGGAGGGGAGAGACGTGAATTCCTTCGCTCGTATGACCTACCTAAGTTTATTTGGTATTTAATTGGTTGGTCAGAATATAGGGATAATATGTGATATGTTAATTAACCCTTGTTTTGTGGCAGTATTTGAAAATGGCATCCGAGAATGTTGAGATTAGCAATGGAGCACAGTAGACCGTTGAGTCTCCACAAATCAATATTCAGGATAATGTGCATCAGGAAGGCGACAATCCTCAGGCAAACTGTAGCATCCCCGAATACGGGCCCCAAATCACCGCGGATCCGGTATACTATTACTATCACTATTTGCGGAAGATATAAACATAAATTGTTTATACATTAAACTTACTCATAATCCCCAAGGTCGAGTAACATTAACTTAATACACATTTCATAACTTTCTAACATATAACACCTTTATCAAACTATACTATTACATAATAGCCGCATATTTTATCCCAAGCTGAACTTGGCCTTAACCTTTCCCTGTATCCGAACGCATTCGCCTTATCTGCAATGTTTTATCATGATATAGCAATGGTGAGCATGAAAGTTGCCCAGCAAGTTTAAATACAATAATATAACGATATATCATGATTGAAGAGTATGAATAATAAGCTAGCTATAATTCATCAATATAATTGAGAACTAGCACGAATAAACTTTTGACTAAACAAGTTTTAAACATGAACAAATATTTTTGAACCAACTGATAATGAAGGTAATCAATCTTTCATACCTGACTTATACATGCAAGATGTACAAAGTACAATTTTCGTGGCAATCAGCAATGATTAACCATAAGCTTGAATAAAACACTCTTATTAGAGTTTAGTAAAAAGAAACTTTCTTGAACCGTTGATTACCGCAACGCAATTTATAACGCTTTACCCGAAGACCTAATATTAGTAATATAGATCTCCAATATTAGAATAATATCATCATAATATAATACTGTTATATTTATACTCATAGAATAACCTAAACATATAAAACATAAGCCTATAAGTCTATAACACACATAAGACTAGGTATCAAGTCAAACTATTACAGTCTGAGTTGAACCCGACACAATTCTAACATCCCGACGGTCTAGTCGGACTTTTATCGAGTTTAAGTTCAATTAAACTCTGACTTAACAGTTAACAATTAACTCAGATAATTTTCTAAGCAGTCAAAATAATTTTCATTGACTTGTAAAAATTTTTAGATAATTAATATCATTTATCGCATATTTTTAATCATTAATAATGTATTTAAATGAATTAAATACCACTTAATTTCTTAATCATTAATATTCATTTAATATAAAATATTAATGAAAATCATAACATAATATTATAATATAATTATAATATATCAAAGTATTTTTAATACTTTAAAATCATAATTATATGATTTTTAAACACTTAAATCCATTATCCGATAATTAATATTAATATTAAAATATTAATATTATTATGAGTAAATATCAAAAGTTATAATTTATAACTTAAAATATTTTTAGATCACTTAAATCATTTTTATATAATTTATAGAGCATTAATTCCATTTTTCCTTAATTTATTTAATATAGTTATTAAATAAACTAATTATCATTAATATTGAGTAATTAATGAATTTCATCACAAAATATTAAAAGTCATCAAAAATAACTTAAAATATTTTCTTATACCATAATATTATTTTTCATGAATTAAATTATTTTTAAATAATTTATTTAATATTATAATTAAATAAATAAATACCTTTTATATTCCAAAAATATTAAATATTTTTGAAATATACCAAAAATAATTAAAAACTATTTTTCAGAATTTAAAATATTTTTTCAGAATTTATTTAGTATTTTTAATAATTAAAAACTATTTTTTTCTATTTTTAATTAATTTCCAGAAAATAATAATAATAAACTGTCGCTAAAGGGCTATAGCGACACTTTCTGTCGCTATAGGTATTCTTGAGTGTTCTTGAGCTTCATAGTCAGACTTCGAGAGGCTACATTTGACCACTTATAAATTCTTGATCCTAAGGTTTCTGGGAAATCTAATGTATTGAAGTTGTAGTATAAGTGTAATACTACAACTATCAAACAAGATCCTAACCAAAACACAACATAACAGTGAGATCTAATCAACAGAAAAACTTGTCAGACATGTTCTTCAATTTCTGGATTTTCCAGAAATTGAAGAACAATCGAGGTGCTTCATTTGAACCATTAAATATTTGCTTTACTGGCTTGTTTTATGCGATATGAAGGTTCCACAATATATTCCATATGTCAGGGTACGATTATAATGCATCAAACCCAACTAATAACATAACACTAAGCGATTAATGATGGTCAAAGTTCTGACAAAATAATAGTTCATGAAGATTCTGGGTTACCCAGATTTGTTCTTCCGGCTGATCGGTCAACGTTGTTTGACCATTGTTACAATCGATTATGTTGTTAATCTAGGTGATATAATAATAAGTATTTGCAGGTAATATACCAGGCTACAACATAAAACCAACATCATGACCAAAAGAGTAACATACAGCAAGATCTAGAGCTTAGAAAAGCTTGTCAGAACACTGGAAAAATTCTGGGTTGCCCAGATTCTAAGTTTTATGCTCGGTCAACTCACTTTGACCACTCATAAATTGAAATATATACCTGATCTGAACACGATTCAAGATCCAGACTAAAGAACACATGACATAGAACAGATCTAAGAGAAAAATGCACTAAACAGATAACACACACAAATTGAGAAGGCCTGACATTCGACTGTCAGGCTATTTTTTTCATCATTTCCAGATTTTCAAAAATGTTAGATTCGAGCATCTAGGTGTTATGGATCAATGATCCAACAACCCAGATCTCTAATTGACACCTTCTAACACAACTTTAAACAATCAATTACAACATCAAACATAAAATCAAGAGATTTCGAAATTTAGGGTTCTTATACCTTTTGAGCTTTAATTTGTGATTCTGGTCATAGTGATCTGATCTAGGCTAGCAATGAAGTGTTCTTGGCTTATCTTAAAACTCTCTCACATTCCCCATTCCCGAATTTTTAGAGAGAGAAAGGGTTGGAGAGAATGAAAAATCAAGTAGCCTTTCTGTCTCTCTAATGTCTTAAAATGCAATAATGCAATGGGCTGTCAAATTAGCTGAGATTGCTGGATATAAAAGTCACGAGCTAGGGCTAGGGTTGGTCCAACCACTACACTAGATCAACTCTTGCAAGTTAAGTCACAATAATGCACTAAGGGCATTTTAGTCTTTTCCATGCAAATTTAATTCTAAAATGGTCATTTGATACAAACCCTTAGGGTTTAGGGTTTAGCATTTTAGGATTTAGGGTTTAACCCTTAGGGTTTAGGTTTTAACCCTAAAGATTTTAGCAACTTGATTTTCTAAAATTTCCAAATTAGATTTTCAAAATTGAAAATTAATATTTCTTAATTATAATTAGAATTTTATAATTATATTATAATTTCCTAATCATTACTTAAATCTTTCTAATTAGGATTAACATTTCCTAATTACCATCGCTAATTAAGCAATTAGGGTCAATATCACAGATTAGGGTTTACAACCCAAAGATTAGGGTTTCTAATATAAAAATTATCATTTGTTAATTATAATTAGAATTCCCTTAATTATACTAAGGTTTTCTAATCATAAATTAAACTTGCTAATTAGGATTAATTTATCCTAATTAGGATTGCTAAAATAGCAGTTAAATCCACAATGGCATGATATGGTTTTTGACGGAATAATTAGGGTTTAAAATTTGAGATTAGGGTTTTCGAATTGATTAAGCTTTACCCTAATTAACCTTATACTTAATATCACTTGAGCATTATAATTCTCCATTAAGTTCCCAGATTAGGGTTTCAATTTATCAGAATCTGAAACTAGGATTTTCAGATAAAGTATTAGGGTTTTCTAATAATCAATCAGGATTTCCAGCAATTCATTAGGGTTTTCCCTAATTAATTAAAATTAATGACGTTTAACCTTATACATATCATTGCATTCCCAATCTAGTGTTTTTAATATCCGAATTAGGGTTTTAAATCTCCGGAATCAAAATTAGGGTTTCAGAACCGGTTTTTAGGATTTCTTATCAGACATTAGGGTTTTCTAACTGAACGTTGGCGTTATTAATATACAATTAGGGTTTGACACATATATTATTAATATGGTCAACCCATGACCCTTAACCACATTCTGAACATATACATAACCATATTCACAGAACTTAATCACATAAATCCTTAATCCTGAATAATTCACCTAAATCCTTCACAGAATTTTGAAATCCTCAAAATTTCACCCTAATAATATCAAACGCATACACTCATTTTCTGTCTAGGTCTAATATTTGACCTTAAATCAATCATTTAAGATTTTAATAAATTGTCTAAATTCTCGGATTGTCACACAAACAACAACACTGACCAAATGATGAACGATGGAATGTTTAGAGGCTTTTTGCAATTCATGCAACATCAGGCAAGAGCGGCTCCTGTACAAAATGCAGGTGGAAACACTAGCAACTCTCGGACGGTCACCGCTAAGCAGTTCAAGGAACTAGGACCACCAGAGTTTTTCGCAGAGCCAAAACCACTTAAGGCGGAGACGTGGATAAAGCAGATCTGCAAGATATTTGATGTCTTGGGATGTTCCAAGGAGCAAAAGGTTCCCTTTGCCACCTTCATGTTGCGTGCAGAAGCAGATTACTGGTGGGAATCTGTAAAATGTACTCAACCTGCCACACTGAAGATGACTTGGGAGAAGTTTCAAGAATTTTTCCACGACAAGTACTTTCCCGAAAGTATTCGTCACATGAAAGAGGTAGAGTTCATCAAGCTGGAGCAAAACAACATGACCGTGTCGCAGTACGAAGCCAAGTTTGCCGAGTTGTCCCTGTTTGCGTCCCATTTGGTTGATAATTAGGAGAGAATGACGCGAATGTTTCTAAGAGGTTTGAAACCTGAGATACGTCAATACCTTATCTCTCATAAACCGTGTTTGTATTCAGATGTTGTTAATATGACTCAGTTATTGGAGCACGATAATGAGTCAACCCAACCTAAAGAGAGCAGCCGACAAAATGATAATACTAGTGATAACAGCCATCGAAGCGGTGACAATAAGCGTGGAGGGAATCAACATTCCAGAAATGGTAACCACTTCGGTGCTAATCATGGCCAAAACAATAAGAATGGACATTTCAAGAAGAAGAGATTCAAAAAATGATGGAAAAACATCAACATTAGCACCTGTCGTTAAGGAAGGAGAACGACCACCTATCATATGCTTTAAATGTGGAAGGGAGGGACACATCAGTCCAAACTGCGCGATGCCCTCCAAAGCATGTTACAATTGTGGAAGAGAAGGTCACCTAGCCCGATTGTGTCGTTCACCGAAGACAAGTTAAGCTAGGATGGAGGCACTAAAGGACGTCCCAGAAAAGTCAAAGGCAGTAGTGCAAGGGAGAGCGTTTATTGGGACCTCCCAGAAAGCAAGGAACCCGAACGAGGTCATCACGGGTAAGCTTATCATAAACTTTAACGAAGTATATACCTTATTTGATATCGGTTCTACCCATTATTTTATTTCTTCTACTTGCACTCAACGTTTAAATTTGACTCCGGAGAAATTAGACTTTGACTTATCTGTTGAAACTCCGTTGGGAGAAATCTTCATTACATCCACAGTTTATAAGTCTTGTTTGGTTCAAATCGGTACCCTCACATTACATGTCGATCTTATTTCATTGAAAATACTTGCATTTGACGTAATTCTAGGGATTGATTGGTTAACTACTCATCATGCAAAAATTGATTATTTTCATAAGGTTGTTAGCTTTCATATTCCTAACCAACCTATTATGCGAATTCAAGCAACCAAACCATTAAAATCAATCACTGTCATCTCAAGCCATAAAGCTATTCGTTTATTGAAAAACAGATGTCAAGCTTTCTTAGCTCATGCCACAGATTTAAACAAAAATACGTCAATTTTGAATGATATTTCTATTATTAATGAATTTCCTGACGTATTCCCTGAAGAACTTCCTGGCCTACCCCCAGAGCATGAAATTGAATTTTGTATCAACCTTGAACCCGGTACAAAACCTATTTCCAAAGCCGCATATCGAATGGCTCCTATTGAACTTCAGGAGTTAAAGACCCAACTGCAGGAATTGTTAGACATCGGTTTCATTCGTCCTAGTACTTCTCCTTGGGGTGCTCCTATTCTATTCGTGAAGAAGAAAGATGGGAGTATGCGACTTTGTATTGATTATCGGGAGTTGAATTATGTCACCATCAAAAATAGGTACCCATTGCCACGTTTTCATGACCTATTTGACCAATTGCTAGGAGCCAAATTCTTTTCAAAGATTAACCTTCGTTCCGAATATCACCAATTAAAGATTAGAGCCGATGACATTCCAAAGACGGTTTCAGAACTCGGTACGGGCATTATGAATTCCTAGTCATGTCTTTTGGATTGACTAATGCTCCTGCTGCCTTCATGGATATGATGAACCGAGTATTCAAGGAATATTTGGATCACTTTGTGGTCGTCTTTATTGATGACATCCTTATTTATTCCAAAAGCCGTGAAGATCATGAGCAACACTTGAGGCTGATACTCCAAAAGCTTCGTGAATATAAACTTTATGCCGAATTGAAGAAATGCGAGTTCTAGCTTGAGGAAGTAGCATTCCTTGGGCACGTGGTATCAAGTCATGGAATATCTGTTGACCCGTCAAAGATTGAAGCTATTCAAAGCTGGGAGCAACCTAAATCAGTGATCGAAGTACGTAGCTTTCTCGGCTTAGCTAATTATTATCGGAGATTCGTAGAAGGATTTTCTCGAATCGCTACTCCATTAACTCAGTTGACTTGAAAAGATACAAAATTAGGTTAGAACGAGGAATGTGAGAAGAGTTTTCAAGAACTTAAGAGGAGACTCATTTTAGCACCTGTTCTGAAAATACCATCTGGCTCGGAGGGATTTTTCATCTACAGTGATGCTTCAGGCAAAGGGTTAGGATGTGTTCTCATGCAAAATGGTAAAGTCATAGCCTATACCTCTCGACAACTCAAAGAATATGAGAGGAATTATCCCACTCATGATCTAGAGTTGGCAGCAGTCGTTTTTGCACTTAAAATTTGGAGGCATTACTTGTATGGGGAGAAAGTAGAGATCTTTACGGATCATAAAAGCCTCAAATATTTCTTCACTCAGAAGGAACTCAACATGCGACAACGACGTTGGCTTGAACTATTGAAAGATTATGATCATACCATCCAATACCATCCTGAAAAAGCAAACGTGGTAGCTGACGCATTGAGTAGAAGATCATATGTGGGTACGAGTGCGATATTGTCAACGCAAAGGCCCATTTTGTATGACTTGCAAAGGATGGAGATAGAGATAAAGACTCCAGGGACCCACATGATGATGGCGAATATACGAGTATAACCGAATTTAATTAATAAAGTTAAAGCTGCTCAAGCTATAGACCTGGAGCTGATGCATATGAGGAAGAAAGTACAAGAAGGTGCTATGCCGGAAGCAAGAATCGATGAAGAAGGAATACTTCGAGTCAACTCTAGACTTTGTGTTCCTAACGACCCTGATTTAAACTATAAAATCATGATGGAAGCGCACAACACGCCATTTGCAATCCATCCTGTGAGTACCAAAATGTATCATGATCTTCGACATACATTTTGGTGGGGCAGTATGAAGAGAGAGATAGTGCTGTTTATCTCAAGGTGTTTAACATGTCAACGAGTCAAGGCAGAGCATCAAGTACCAAAAGGTCCATTGCAACCACTCGAAATTCCAGAATGGAAGTGGGAGCATATTACCATGGATTTCGTTACTGGTCTTCCCAAGGTTTCTCAAGGCATAGATGCAATTTGGGTCATTGTTGATAGATTGACCAAGTCTGCTCATTTCTTACCAATACGAGAAACTTATACACTTGAACATCTTGCTCGTATGTACACAAACGAGATTGTAAAACTGCATGGTATGCCAGTATCCATAGTTTCTGATCGAGACCCAAGATTCACTTCACGATTTTGGGTTAATTTGCAAAAAGCTATGGGCACGGATATACGATTTTGTTTAGCATTTCATCCTCAGACGGACGGACAATCAGAGAGGACTATTTAAACTCTGGAAGATTTATTAAGACTTTGTGTCCTAGACTTCAAGGGAAGTTGGGATAAGTTCCTACCATTGGTGGAGTTTTCCTATAACAACAATTATCAAGCAAGTATTGGCATGGCTCCATTCGAGGCGTTGTATAGAAGAAAGTGTCGTTCTCTAGTATACTGGGATGAGGTGGGTGAAGCAATATTGTTGGGACCGGAGTTGGTACGTATAACTACGAAAAAGATTCAAATGATCCGACAACGTATAAAAATCTCACAAGATCGGCAAAAGAGTTATACTGATATTCATCGAAAGGACGTGGAATTCGATATAGGAGATCATGTGTTGTTACGTGTTTCTCCATGTAAAGGAGTTACGTGATTTGAAAAGAGAGGAAAGCTCAATCCTCGATTCATTGGCCCATTTTTAATCTTTGATCGAGTAGGGACTGTAGCCTATATATAGACTTGCTTTACCGCCAAGTATGTCTCGTGCTCATAACTTTTTCACGTATCCATGTTACGTAAATATGTGGAAGACCCGAATCACATTATTGAGTTAGAACCGGACGAAATAGCAGAGGATTTGACGTATGAAGAGGTTCCTGTTCAAATCTTGGATAAAAAGGAACATATTCTACGCTCCAAGGTTATACCTCAAGTCAAAGTTTTGTGGAAAAACCACGATGTTGAGGAAATGACCTGGGAGTTAGAATCTGAAATGAAATCAAGGTATCCTTACCACTTTGACATACCAGGTACGTACCCTAATTTCGAGGGCGAAATTTCATAAGAAGGAGAGATTGTAAGACCCCAACTTTTATGAATAAAGATGAATTTTCTATAATTATCATTTTTGAATATTATGGAATAAATTTGATATAATGTTATAGTTGTGGGTAGTATTTATAAATTCTGCAAAGTATGCAAGTTGTTATATTATATTCGATTGGTCGGGGAATATTCGTTTTAGAAGATAATATTCGTACAACGGCGCAATTATTTATGGATCCCACAACGGAATTATTGTCGGATTGAGAAAACGATAAAAATATTTTGTTGAACATAACGGAGGAAGTTTTACCGTTAATACTGTTGAACTACTCGGTAGTAAAAGTACAGTAATACGCATGGTTGTATAGTAGCACACGGTATTGATTATTGATGCTTACGTGAGAAGTCACTCAGTTTTGATTCAATTATTGTCGATATTTTTATATATTATTAAATCAATAATTGAGATAACAAAGTAATTAATATTATTATTTGCAATATTAACGATGTCTAGAAGTTCTGCCAAGGAGAGGTTTTGTGACGCCCCCAAAATAGGTCCAATCCATCCAACCTATTCTGAGTCGCCAAATACATGGTACAAAAAATAACTACAACTTTATTACTACAATTGTCGTTCAAAATACAACAACACATATACTATGAGTTTTAATACCAACTGTGACTCATGTCCCAACTATGGCAAGCACCTCACTGTGATACCTTACTTAAAGGTACAATCTAGAACTGTTTTAGAAATTAAAATCTTTGGGAAGTGCTTAAGGAAACCTTCGTACATAGGAGGCCATGAATCTAAGTTATGATAGATATCATATGTCCATGAATTATCATATGTCCACCGTCTGTGATTGAACATTATATTTGAACCCAACTCCAAGATCATATAGGTAGTGCTCGTAGATATACTCAGCAAGTGGCTGTGCACAACCCTTTCTTATGATAACACGAGGTTGTATGTCATTAGACATCTTGTATGATTGTGGTAAAACACCTTTCCAAAGTTAGGTTCACCTCACCCTATTGTTGTTCACCAAAATAAATTATAAAGTGACGTATAATAAACGATACACACATCTTAGGTCCTCAATACAATTATATATTGTATGTCATGTCGTTTTATAATGTGTTGAGAAACTTTGATAGTCTCAGACCACCACACTATTCCCCTGTTATCCCCGCTCGACCCAGCTACACTCTTATTACTTGAAAGGAATTGTGAAGAAAAAAGATGAGCACAACTAGCTCAGTAAAGAATATTATGACTAAAGATAATTAAATTATCAGTAGCCTTCATCAGTAATAAATCAGAGATTTATAACATATGGTAGATGATAAAACTTTTCAACCATAGTTGCAGCGGAATGAGCAATCCATTAGAAGAGTCAAACAGATCATAAATCTATTATCTTCTCCATGTTAAAAGTCCACCAACAATGCTTTAACCCTGTAACATTAATCAACAGATCATGTTCACAGTCATGTGAATAACTCATAATTATAATTGTAGTTCTAATTTTCTCTTTTCATCTAAGACGAAGATATTTTTATCACCTGTCTTTACCTGAAATATTAAAGATCATGGTTATACCAAATCACAGTTTCTGTTCATAATCATACTAATAAGTTCATCTTTGCACTACAGGCCAAAGATATTCAACAACAGGTCATCTTTGCACTACGGGCCAAAGATATTCAACAACAGATCATCTTTGCACTACAGGCCAAATATATTCATCAATTATTCATCTTTGCACTACATGTCAAAGATATTAATATCTCAAAGAAATACATAATTTTCAGAGTTTATATAAACCATAATTATAATCATGTTGATCAATTCACCTTTGCACTTAAGCTAAAAATATTCATTTGTAAATTCAATGATCATGATCACACCAGTCAACGATTCAATTTTGCACTACTGGCCAAAGAGAACCTATAGTCACGATCATACCAATAATCTACCCATCTTTACACTCAAGTCAAAGAGAAATTTCTTCACCGGGATTATAAAAATGTTATATATGATAATAAAAACAATATGATCAAAATATAGATTTAATCTCAAGAGTAAGATTCATAAAGCAACGATAATTTGGTCAGAAAAAGAAACTAATTTTATCGTAAATAGTACCCTGTGAATAGTAACTCGTGAATAATAACCCCGACACAAAAAAAATAAACTTTCAAAATAAAATCCATATCAATATTTATAACACCTTAACCCAAATGTTATAAAACACTTATTAATCTCATACACTAATATTATTAATATTACAATAATATTTTAATCATTTCTCAAACTTATAAATAATTTATTTAAATTGTTTACACTTTATTAATTAATAAATTTAATCATCCTAAAATGCCAAACTCATAAGATTTCATCATCAAAAACCAAAACCCTTATCAAAAATCTGCATATACCTCATATAGGATTCTCAAGCCATAAAATCCTATTTTCTAATTTTGTTACTTCACATAACATATGTAATTCATTTACTCATAACTAGAACATTTTCATGAAAAATACCAAATCAGTACCAACAAATTATCTTTTCTGGGATTTAGCACATATATTTTTCTCGAAATGTTTAAAATTAATTTACTATTTTTCATATGGCCAAAATTGCCGAATATTTAGATATTTATCATAAACTGTACTTTTGTCCAAAAATTACAAAATTTACAAAATATACTACAATTATATACATGTACTCCTAATAAAAAATTTACCAATTTTGGAGTTAACCACAAGGAGTTATAAGCGTTTACTTTTAAAATAGTCTTTTCTCATAAAATCCATAACTCCTAATCTATACATCCAAAAATCACCATTTTTGGACAGAAACAACAAAACTCATCAAATTATCATTTAAAATTTTTCCAAAATTTTTGAAGGTTCAGAAAAATTTCGAAACTGAAAGACATAATAATCCTTAAAATCCCTTACCTCAAAAGAGCAGTACTTCTGACCGGAATATCGGATGTAAAGTCGAAGGAAAATTCCACTAAATAGCAACTCTCCAAGTATCTAAATACTCACAAAAATACGCTCGACATTATAGAGAGAAAGAAAACTTGTTTCTAGTGTGATTTTCAATTCTAACATAAGCACCTATTTATAGGAAAATGCTAGAACACCAAATGAGACTAAAATAATAAAATATTATTTATATTTTTCTTTCTTCTTATGCACCAACCAAGCTACCAACCAAGACCAGCCAATTCTGAAAAATTAGCAGCCCACATGTTTTAAAACAAAAGTGGGTCCCACTCATAATTTAATAAAAATTATTTTATTTTCTGAAACTTCAGTAATTCATAGAAAATAGCCCGTATATTTGAAAAATATGAATTATATGTCAATTCCTCATGAAATCGAATTCTCTACAACTTTGTAGCTTTCTTTTAAAATTCATAATAAATCATGCGTTAATTTTCAATGGTTCAAAATTTGTGGACATATACTCAACTCATATATGTATAACATATCCAAAAATCACAACGATCCAACGGTTGAATTAAAATTACAACTCACGCAATAAAGTTTTAAGAACACCGATTTGAGTTTTTAATACCTCCAATCCGACAAAATACTGATAAAACACCTCAACATTAATTCCTTCAATTATATCCACATAAATAAATCCATCATTTATATCCACATCAAATAAATATTTCCTTATCATATAAATCAAATAATTAATTATTCACAAATAATATTACAGAATCACAATTATGACAACCATGCAGTTCCCAGGAAAGAGGGGGCTTTCCGATAAGGATTTCTCCGTACTGGCGCGCAATTAGGTGACCAAACCTCTCCTTGACAAAACTTTCTAGATATTGCCAATAATGCTATCTAATAATATTATTCAAATAATATGAATTATTGATCTGATAATGAAAAATACTGTGTCGTGACAATTATTGAAACAACAATAATATAAAATATCAACGCAACAATTATTGAATCAATAAAATAAAATATTGAACAGTAATTACTGTAACAATTATTGAGTAGTGCCTTCTTATGTAAGAATAAATAATTCAAAAATACTGTGCAATACTGTGTGCTACTGTGCAACCACGCATATTATTGTATTTTAACCACCGGCTATTCCAACAATGTTAATGGTAAATACTACGCCGTTATTTATAAAAACTCAAACTTGTCGTTTTCTTCATCCGACAGTTATTCTGTTATGGGGCCCACAAATGACTGCGCCGTCATACGAATATTCCCCGACAACAAGAATATTTCACGACCAAACGAATATTCCCCGACAGAAATGAGTATTTTATAACCACTTGCGTATTTTGAAAATTTTATATATATCACCCTTAACTTTAACTTTTTATCAATTTAACCATTTACTAAATAGGAAAAATGAATACTTTTATTTCATAAAATTCGGGGTCTTACACTGTCCTCTCCTTATGAAATTTTATCCTCAAAATTTACGTATCTGGTATTTCAAAGAGTTGAGAATACCTTTCTTTCATCTCAGATTCCATCTTCCCTGTCCTGATGATTTCTCCATTGCTCATCTCCTGTATTTCAGATATCATTCTAGAATACAACTTCAAAACAAAGGTTAATTGATATATCACAATTTGTCAACTTAAATAAGAAAATTCAGCTTAGGTAGGACACACACTATCGAAGGATATTACTCGTCCCTCCCTTCCTAGTTCAAATCCCAGATCTCCGCCAGAGATCATATCCCTAAGCTCTGATACCAAATGTGACGCCCCCAAAATAGGTCCAATCCATCCAACCTATTCTGAGTCGCCAAATACATGGTACAGAAAATAACTACAACTTTATTACTACAATTTTCATGCAAAATACAACAACACATATAATGTGCGTTTTAATACCAACTGTGACTCATGTCCCAACTATGGACAGCACCTCACAGTGATACCTTACATAAAGGTACAATCTAAAACTATTTTAGAAATTAAAATCTTTGGAAAGTGCTCAAGGAAACCTTCGTACAGAGGAGGCCATGAATCTAAGTTATGATAGATATCATTTGTCCAAAGAATTATCCTTGGTTGATCCAATAGACCCCAAAGAAAAATGAGAAGATTACTATCATGTTCCTTCCAATGGTGATTCTTCTCTTGACAATAACTATCTCTACCATCTGCGATTGAAGATTATGTTTCAACCCAACTCCAAGATTATATAGGCAGTGGTCGTAGATATACTGAGTAAGTGGATGTGCACAAATTGCCGAAGGAGGCAATGAAGCCATCGCTCGATTCAAACAAGAAAAGAAGACCGGTCAGGAAGGTCAAAAAGGGGGAAGCAGTGGAGGCAGCAACCCCAACAAGCGTAAAGGGACGGAGAGCCAATCCTCTCGAGGCAATAAGTCCGGAGGGGAGGCTAAGAAAAGTATAAAGTGTAACAACTGTGGGAGGAATCACTCGGGGTGCATGAATGGAAAGAGTGTTTGTTATTGTTGTGGACAACCGGGGCACATGACTCCTCAGTGTTCGAATAAGCAGAAGGGAGGATGTTTCTCGTGTCGAGCCACGAACCATCAAATTAAGGATTGCCCAAAGAAAAAGAGCGATGCAACTAGCGGCAACCGCAACAACAACAATGGACTGAACATTGGAGGGTCAGCCAGTCAAGCCAACAGACCAACGGCATGAACGTTTAACATGACCGTACAGGGTGCGGTGGAGTCTAAGGACGTAGTGTCAGGTATCATTCTGATCAATGATATAGATGCATACGTGTTATTTGATTCGGGTGCTACCTGCTCTTTTTTTCCGAAGAATTTTCTAAATAGTTAGAATTACCCCGTGAGAGATTAGAACACCATATGAACGTAGAAGTAATGAACAAGGAAATTATTCCCGCAAAATACATTTATAGGAATTATTATACCCAATTGCGAGGATTTAAGCTCAAGGTGGATTTAATACTGATTCGTTTGGGGGAGTTCGATGTAATCCTTGGAATGGATTAGTTATCGGTTCATGGAGCAGTTATAGATTGTAAGAAGAAATGTGTACACCTTAAGACTCTGAATAAGTCAAAGGTGGTATTTTATGGTAGTAAATCGTCGAGACAATCTCATTGTCTGACGATGGTTCAAGCGTTGTGATTGCTTAGGAAGGGTTGTATAGATTATTTGGCTCACGTGGTTGATACTCGACGAGTCGAGGGTGAACTGAGTCAGATACCTATTTTAAGGGATTTCGTTGATGTCTTCCCAGACGAGATTCTGGGATTGCCACCAGATACAGAAATTGAGTTTGTCATTGATTTGGCACCAGGAACAGAACCGGTATACAAAGCGCCGTATCATATGGCACCGGTAGAGATGAAAGAATTGATGGCTCAATTACAAGAGTTCTTAGATAAAGGATACATTCGACCAAGCGTATCACCGTGGGGAGCACCAGTCTTATTCGTAAAGAATAAAGATGGGTCGCTAAGACTTTGTATCGACTACCGAGAGTTAAACAAGGTCGCCGTTAAGAACAACTACCTGTTGCCTAGGATAGACGATTTATTTGATCAGTTGAAGGGGGAAAAGTACTTTTCGAAGATTGACTTGAGGACCGGTTATCACCAACTAAAAGTGAGGCTGGGGGATATTCCAAAGACGGCATTCAGAACTCGGTATGGACACTTTGAGTTTCTGGTAATGTTATTTGGACTGACGAACGCGCCAGCAGCATTTATGGATTTGATGAACAGAGTGTTCAAGCAATATTTGGATAAGTTTGTTGTCGTATTCATCGATGACATTCTAGTATATTCAGAGACGGAGGAAGAATATGTCGAGCATCATCGGATAGTGTTGGAGACATTAAGGAAGGAGAAGTTGTATGCAAAATTCTCTAAGTATGAGTTTGGTTACAAAGAGTGCAGTTTTTAGTACACGTTATCGACAAGAATGGTGTTTCGGTGGATCCAGTGAAGGTAAAAGCAGTTATCAATTGGGAGCAGCCGAAGATGACGACAGAAATTAGGAATTTCTTAGGATTGGCGGGATACTATCAAAGATTTATTCGGGATTTTTCGAAATTAGCATCACCATTGACCAATCTTACCAGAAAGACAGTCAAATTCATTTGGACGGAGAAGTGTGAAGAAAGTTTCCTAGAATTGAAGAAGAGGCTTAGTCAAGCACCTGTGTTGGCTTTACCAGACAACACAGGAGGGTTTATAGTGTATAGTGATGTGTCACACAAGGGTCTTGGTTGTGTACTGATGCAACACAGTAGGGTCATTGCGTACGCCTCACGTCAGCTAAAATATTATGAGAAAAGATATCTGACTCATGATCTAGAGTTAGCAGCGGTAGTTTGTGCCTTGAAGATTTGGAGGCATTATTTGTATGGTGAGAAGTGTGAGATATATACGGACCAAAAGAGTTTGAAGTATATCTTCATGCAGAAGGAATTAAACATGAGGCAGTGTCGATGGCTAGAATTGATCAAAGATTACGATTGTGAGATTCTGTACCATCTAGGCAAATCAAATGTAGTAGCAGATGCCTTGAGCAGAAAACGCAGAGAGAAGTTATTGAAATTGACCATTCAAGATGAATTGGTGAAAGATTTTGAATGATTAGACTTGGAGATTAAGTATCCGATGGAGATCAACGAACAATTATTTACAGTGACAGCGAGTCCGACTCTATTGGATAGGGTTAAAGAAGCACAAGAAAAGGATGAAGATTGCATTAACATCAAGAAGCGATTGACTGAAGGTGATGAATTGAAATTTAAGATTGATAGCACTGGAATGCTACGATTTGAAGGAAGAATTTGGGTACCGTTAGTACCAGAACTGAGAGAAGAGATTTTGGAAGAAGCGCACAGTACGAGATATTCGATAAACCCAAGAAGCACGAAGATGTACCAAGATTTTTGTCACCACTTCTAGTGGCCAAACATGAGGAGAGAGGTTGTAGGATGCGTAAGTAGATGCCTAACTTGTCAGAGAGTCAAGGCAGAGCACCAACGACCAAGTGGGTTATTACAACCATTATAAATTCCAGAATGGAAATAGGAGCACATCACAATGGAATTTCTGGTGGGACATTCAACAACGCGGAAAGGGCATGACACCATATGGATAATTGTAGATCATCTTACTAAGTCAGCTCACTTTTTGCTGATTAAGATTAAGTATAGTTTGGACCAATTAGCCAAATTGTATGTCAAGGAAATTATCTTGAGGCATGGGGTGTCAGAATCTATTATATCAAATAGAGATCTGTAATTCACGTCAAACTTCTAGAAGAGTCTTCAAGAAATAATGGGGACATAACTACGAATGAGTACCACGTATCATCCGCAGACCGATAGGTAAAGTGAGAGAATGATTCAGACACTTGAAGACATGCTCCGAGCTTGTGTGATGGACTTCAAGGGTAGCTGGGAGGATCACAATCCATTAGTATAGTTCGCGTATAACAATAGTTATCATGCCAGTATTGGAATGCCACCGTACGAAGCACTGTATGGGAGGAAATATAGAACTCCCTTATGCTGGGATGAAGTTGGAAAACGTCGACTGTTGGGACCAAAATTGGTACAACAGACGGTAGAAATCATCAAGGTGATAAAAGTACGATTAGTAGCAGCTCAAGATCGCCAGAAGAAGTATGCGGATTTACATCGCAAGAAGAGAGATTTTGAAGTAGGAAGCTATGCTTTTCTGAAAGTATCTCCCTGGAAAGGGAAGATTCATTTTGGGAAGAAAGGCAAGTTAAGCCCTAGGATCATAAGACCGTTCGAGATTTTGAGGTGAGTCGGTGAAGTGGCGTATGAGGTAGCATTACCTCCTGAACTTGAGCACATTCACAACGTGTTTCATGTGTCAGTGTTGCGGCCGTATAAACCAGACTACAAGCACGTTATTTCCTATGAACCAATTCAAGTCGAGAAAGACTTATCGTACGAGGAAGTTCCTGTCTAGATACTAGATAGGAAGGAACAGAACCTGAGGAATAAAATTATCCATTACGTTAAGATTCTCTGGAAGAATCACGCAGTAAAGGAAGATACGTGGGAGCTAGAAGAGAAAATGAGAGCGAATTATCCGTTTTTATTTGCGTAACCTTATTTTTGCAATTCCGAGGACGGAATTTTTATAAGGGGGGAGGGATGTAACGTCCATAAATTTTAAACTCCTTATTAATTAAATATGTGATTTAATTTTAATGAGTTAGTTTTTATGAGTTTATTTAAACCTTATGTGGTTATGTGAATTTATGAAATGATTAAAGGGAGTCACTAATAGTTATTTAAATTAGTGGACTAACCCTAAGGTTTTAATATCAAGAAATTTATAGAATTCTTAATAATTAAATATTAAATTTATTTGAATATAATGGCGAGAGTTGAACATATTGATTTATGTCAAGTATGGATATATCACCATTGAAGAAGTTAAATTACCTCATATATGAATTATGTGGTGATAGGAATTGGAACTGGCTTGAAGCTAACCTATTTTGGCACTACCAGGGGCCGGCGCAACTGCGCCGTCCTAGCAGTACAAAATAGCACAGCTGTGCCAGTGTCCAGTCTGAGTCAGTTAAGTTCTGCTATAGAAAATAAATTGGAGCATTAGTGTAATGTGTGACATGCATAGAATCTTATAATAAGAATACCTTCTAATGATATAAATTATCAAGCAGTGCAATAAAATCATAAGTGATTGTTAAACAGAAATAATTAAATATCTTTATATTCCAGAAATTTGGAAAAGAAGTTATGTGTGTACACTGAATATATAATCTTAAATAATGTTATAATATGCCTATGTGAGTAGTAGAGATAGTTATGAAACTGCCCGAACAATAATATGTAATTGCATTATTTTACTACGTGTATTTAATGTACATGGGTTATATAATGTGAGTATATAAATAAATCCCAAATTTCCTTTGTGTAGTAGTAGTAACACATTTATATTGCATTATGGGAATTATAGTGTCCAAACCAAGCCTTAAATAACTTGTTGCTGAGTTTGTCCCAAAATGTGTGTCAAAATAGTATATGAACAGTAACCTACACCTTATATACGTAACTTCTAAGTCTGTGATTGTAAGACCCCGAATTTTATGAAATAAAAGTATTCAATTTTTTTTATAATTACTATTCAGTAAATGGTTAAATTGATAAAAAGTTAAAGTTAAGGGTGATATATGAAATTTTTTCAAAAATACGCAAGTGGTTATAAAATATTCATTGTTGTCGGGGAATATTCGTTTGGTCGTGGAATATTCTTTCTGTCGAAGAATATTCGTACGACCGGCGCAGCCATTTGTGGGCCCCATAACAGAATAACTGCCGGATGAAGAAAACGATAAAATTAAGTTTTTATAAATAACGGCGTAATCGTTACCGTTAATACTGTTAGAATACCCGGTTGGTAAAATAAAGTAATACGCGTTGTTGCACAGTAGCACACGGTATTACACAATATTTTTGAATTACTGATTCTTACGTAAGAATGCACTACTCAATAATTGTTACAGTAATTACTATTCAATATTTTATCAGTATTTTGTCGGATTGGAGGTATTAAAAAACTCAAATCGGTGTTCTTAAAGCTTTACTGCGTGAGTTATAATTTTAATCTGACCGTTGGATCGTTGTGATTTTTGGATATGTTATACATATATGAGTTGAGTATATGTCCACAAATTTTGAACCGTTAAAAATAAACGCATGATTTGTTATGAATTTTAAAAGGTGTTGAAACGTTGTTTAAAATCATCCGTTTGTGGATTTCGGTCAATTTCTCTTTGGAATTTGGAAAAACTTCCTTCTGCAAAGTTGTAGATAATTGAATTTCCTATAAAAACTTGAGAGATTCGAATTTTCTGATAAAAGCGCTATTTATTGTGAATTATTGAAGTTCCGGAGTTCCAAAATAATTGATTTTTGGAAATTTTAATTATTTTATTTAAGAAAAACGTTTTTGTGGTTGTTGGCAAATGGGTGGCTGATGTTTTTGACCAAAGATGGCTTTCAAAATTGGTTGGTTAAGGTTGGTGTGGAATAAGAAAAAGAAAATGATATTTTATTATTTTAGTCTCCTTTGGCGTTCTAGCATTTTCCTATAAATAGAGGGCTAAGTTAGAATTGAAAATCACACCAGAAACATAAGCTTTCTCTCTACTTCTCTCTCTATATATCAAGCGTGTTCTTGTGAGTATACTTTGAGTGTTGCTATACGGTGAAAGGTTTCTTCGGCTTTTAATCCGATATTCTAGTCAGAAGTACTGCTATTTTGAGGTAAGGGATTTTAAGGGTTATTATGTTTTTCAGTTCGTACTTCTTCCGTCCTTCAGAAAATTCTGAAAAAATTTGAAATGATATTTTGATGAGTTTTATTGATTATGTCCAAAAATGGCGGTTTTTTGATGTATAGATTAGGAGTTATGAATTTTACGGGAAAAGACTATTTTAAAAGTAACCACTTATAACTCCTTGTGGTTAACTTCAAAATTGATGAAATTTTTATTGGGAGAACATCTATATAATATCAATGTACTCTGTGAATTTCGGAATTTTTGGAGAAAGGTACAATTTATGATAAATGTCTAAATATTTGGCAGTTTTGGCCATATAAAAATAGTAAATGACTTTTAAAATTTCTGAGAAGAATATGTGTTCAATATGAGACTATATTCTGCTAAATCCCGGAAAAGAAATATTTTTGGAATTGATTTGGTATTTTTCATAAATATGGACTAGTTATGAGTAAATGAATTAAATATATTATGTGAAGTAAGAAAATTGAAAAATAGGATTTTATGGCTTGAGAATATTATATAAGGTATATGCATATTTTTGATGAGGGTTTTGGTTATTTGGTGATTAAATCTTATGAGTTTGACATTTTAAGATGATCAAATACATTATTTAGTAAAGTGTAAACAATTAAAATAAATTGTTTATAAGCTTAAGAAATATTATTCTTTCAATATCATTATACCGAAGTATTGGCATGGATTTTATTGTGGAATTTCTACCTTTTTCATGTCGGAGTTACTATTCACGAGTTACTATTCACGAGTTACTATTCATGAGTTACTATTCACGAGTTACTATTTATGGGTACTATTCACGACAAAATTGGTTTCTTTTTCTAACCAAATTATAGTTGATTTATGAATATTACTCTTGAGATTAAAATTATATGTTAATCATATTATTTTTATTATCATATATAACATTTTTATAACCCTAATGATGATATTTCTCTTTGACTTGAGTGTAAAGATGGGTAGATTTTTGGTATGATCATGACTATGAGTTCTCTTTGGCCAGTAGTGCAAAGTTGAATTGTTGACTGGTATGATCATGACCATTGAATTTATAATTGAATATCTTTAGCTTAAGTACAGAGGTGAAATGATCAACGTGGTTATAATTATTGTTTATATAAATTCTGAAATGATTATATATTTCTTTGAGATAATAATATATTTGGCCTGTAGTGCAAATATGAACTGTTGATAAATATATTTGGCCTGTAGTGCAAATATGAACCGTTGATGAATATATTTGGCCTGTAGTGCAAATATGAACTGTTGAGGAATATCTTTGGCCTGTAGTGCAAAGATGAATTATTGATAAATATCTTTGGCATGTAGTGCAAAGATGACATGTTGTTGAATATCTTTGGCCAGTAGTGCAAAGATGAACATGTGTTGAGATGAACATGACCAACTGGTGATACAACTGAATATCTTTGGCCGTAGTGCAAAGATGAAATTATTAGTATGATTATGAACAGGAAATGTGATTTGGTGTAACCATATATGATCTTTGATGTTTTAGGTAAAGATAGGTGATGAAAATTATCTTCGTCGTGGATGAGAAGAGGAATTTAGAACTACAATTATGATTATGAGTTATTCATATGATTGTGGACCAGAATTGTTGATTGATGTTACAGGGATAAAACATTGTTGGTGGATTTTTAACATGGAGAAGATAATAGACTTTATAGTCTATTTGACTCTTCTAATGGATTGCTCGTTCCGCTGCAACTATGGTTGAAATTTTTATCATCTACCATATGTTCTAAATCTCTGATTTATTATTGATGAAGGCTATTGATAATTTAATTATCTTTAGTCATGATATTCTTTACTGAGCTAGTTGTGCTCACCCTTTTGCTTCATAATTCCTTTCAGGTAATAACAGTGTAGCTGGGTCGAGCGGGGGTAACAGTGGAATAAGACGGTGGTTATCATTTAGTTGTTATATTTGGTGAATCAACTAGGGTGAGACGAACCCAACGTTGGAAGGGTGTTTTGTCACTATCATACAAGATGTCTAATGACATACAACCTCGTGTCATCATAAGATAGGGTTGTGCTCATCCACAACCCTATCTTACGAGCACTACCTATATAATCTTGGTGTTTGTTTGAAGTATAATTCTCAATTTGAGACAGTGGAGATAATGATAAATCAAGAGAAGACTCACTATTGGGAAGAATATGATAGTAATCTTCTCGTTTTTCTTTGGGGTATATTGGGTCAACCAAGGATAATTCTGTGGCCATATGATATCTATCATAAGCTAAAAGCATGGCCTCCCATGTACGAAGGTTTCCTTGAGCACTTCCCAAAGATTTTAGTTTCTAAAATAGTTTTTGACTATACCTTTATGTAAGGTGTCACTGTGAGGTGTTGTCCACGGTTGGGACATGTGTCACATTTGGTATATATTTGTATCCAAACTCACAGTATATGTGTTGTTGTATTTTGCACGACAATTATTGTAATAAAGTTGTAGTTGTTTTCTGTACCATGTATTTGGCGACTCAGAATGGGTTGGATTGAATGGACCTATTTTGGGGTCGTTACATTTGGTATCAGAGCTTAGGGATATAGTCTCTGGCGGAGATCGGGGAATAGGACTAGGAGGGGAGAGATGAGTAAATCCTTTGCTAGTGTGTCCTACCTAAGCTTAAATTGTTAGTTGGTCATAATATATGGATATTATGTGATACGTTAATTTGCTTAATTAACCCTTGTTTTATGGCAGTATTTGAGAATGGCAGCTGAGAATGCTAACAATGGAGTGAATGAGACTGTGGGGATACCTCTAATCACTAACCATGATAATGTGATGTTAGACGAAGAAGGAATTAGAGATATCCATGTGGTGAGTGGAGAATTGATAGTTGCACCCGAGATAGTCACAGAGGTGACAGTTGAGAGTGAGGAAGAAGAGGAAGAAGAGGTACCTGAGGAGAGTTTATTAGAGGTATTATATGATCAAAATGTAGAATTTCAAAATCGTATTCATGAGTTAGAAGAGCAGGATGAAGAACGACAGGCGGTCGTGGAACAAAAGGATACAATAATTCAAGCTTGTGTTACTCGATATGTGATGCTTGAACAGATGCATTCTTTGGCAGAGTATAAGATGATAAAGATGGAATCTGAGCTGAAAGAAGAAAAAACTGAACGAGTAAGAATGAGTGATGCATGTGTAAAAGCTACACGACACGTGGATATTGTGGAAAGAGATGTCCGATCTAAGAAGGCTAAAATAGATGACATGAATTTCTCTTTTTGGAAAGCAATTGGGAGAACCCAACATCGAGTTTTGAATTACCCTGTACATAGCGGTCAATCTGAATTCGATATGGATCGAAGATTGATGATTCAGATCATGAAACAGGAGTACGATGAGGCAGTTGATGGAGGAATATGTCCTATAGAAAAATATATTTCAACGGTAGTGATGACGCCAAATGCTGCCCCAGACAAGTCAAAGCCGGGTAGTTCGAGGGATGGCGGTTGTCATGACTTCCCAACAAATGAGGAACCCAAATGAAGTTATCACGGGAGATGAGCAATGGAGAAATCATGATGACCAGGGAGATAGAATCTGAAATGGAAGCAAGGTATTCTCAACTTTTCAAAATACCAGGTACGTAAATTTCGGGGACAAAATTTCATAAGAAGGGGGGATTGTAAGACCCCGAATTTTATGAAATAAAAGTATTCAATTTTTCTTATAATTACTATTCAGTAAATGGTTAAATTGATAAAAAGTTAAAGTTAAGGGTGATATATGAAATTTTTTCAAAAATACGCAAGTGGTTATAAAATATTCATTGTTGTCGGGGAATATTCGTTTGGTCGTGGAATATTCTTTCTGTCGAAGAATATTCGTACGACCGGCGCAGCCATTTATGGGCCCCATAACAGAATAACTGTCGGATGAAGAAAACGATAAAATTAAGTTTTTATAAATAACGGCGTAATCGTTACCGTTAATACTGTTAGAATACCCGGTTGGTAAAATAAAGTAATACGCGTTGTTGCACAGTAGCACACGGTATTACACAATATTTTTGAATTACTGATTCTTATGTAAGAATGCACTACTCAATAATTGTTACAGTAATTACTATTCAATATTTTATTGATTTAATAATTACTGCGTTGATATTTTATATTATTGTTGTTTCAATAATTATCACTGCACAATATTTCTCATTATCAGATCAATAATTCGTATTATTTGAATAATATTATTAGATAGCATTATTGGCAATGTCTAGAAAGTTCTGTCAAGGAGAGGTTTGGTCACCTAATTGCGCGCCAGTAAGGAAAAATTCTTATTGGAAAGCCCCCTCTTTCCTGGGAACGGCCTGGTTGTCATAATTGTGATTCTGTAATATTATTTGTGAATAATTAATTATTGATTTATATGATAATGAAATATTTATTTGATGTGGATATAAATAATAGATTTATTTATGTGGTTACAAATGAAGGAATTAATGTTGAGGTATTTTATCAGTATTTTGTCGGATTGGAGGTATTAAAAAACTCAAATCGGTGTTCTTAAAGCTTTACTGCGTGAGTTATAATTTTAATCTGACCGTTGGATCGTTGTGATTTTTGGATATGTTATACATATATGAGTTGAGTATATGTCCACAAATTTTGAACCGTTAAAAATAAACGCATGATTTGTTATGAATTTTAAAAGGTGTTGAAACGTTGTTTAAAATCATCCGTTTGTGGATTTCGGTCAATTTCTCTTTGGAATTTGGAAAAACTTCCTTCTGCAAAGTTGTAGATAATTGAATTTCCTATAAAAACTTGAGAGATTCGAATTTTCTGATAAAAGCGCTATTTATTGTGAATTATTGAAGTTCCGGAGTTCCAAAATAATTGATTTTTGGAAATTTTAATTATTTTATTTAAGAAAAACGTTTTTGTGGTTGTTGGCAAATGGGTGGCTGATGTTTTTGACCAAAGATGGCTTTCAAAATTGGTTGGTTAAGGTTGGTGTGGAATAAGAAAAAGAAAATGATATTTTATTATTTTAGTCTCCTTTGGCGTTCTAGCATTTTCCTATAAATAGAGGGCTAAGTTAGAATTGAAAATCACACCAGAAACATAAGCTTTCTCTCTACTTCTCTCTCTATATATCAAGCGTGTTCTTGTGAGTATACTTTGAGTGTTGCTATACGGTGAAAGGTTTCTTCGGCTTTTAATCCGATATTCTAGTCAGAAGTACTGCTATTTTGAGGTAAGGGATTTTAAGGGTTATTATGTTTTTCAGTTCGTACTTCTTCCGTCCTTCAGAAAATTCTGAAAAAATTTGAAATGATATTTTGATGAGTTTTATTGATTATGTCCAAAAATGGCGGTTTTTTGATGTATAGATTAGGAGTTATGAATTTTACGGGAAAAGACTATTTTAAAAGTAACCACTTATAACTCCTTGTGGTTAACTTCAAAATTGATGAAATTTTTATTGGGAGAACATCTATATAATATCAATGTACTCTGTGAATTTCGGAATTTTTGGAGAAAGGTACAATTTATGATAAATGTCTAAATATTTGGCAGTTTTGGCCATATAAAAAATAGTAAATGACTTTTAAAATTTCTGAGAAGAATATGTGTTCAATATGAGACTATATTCTGCTAAATCCCGGAAAAGAAATATTTTTGGAATTGATTTGGTATTTTTCATAAATATGGACTAGTTATGAGTAAATGAATTAAATATATTATGTGAAGTAAGAAAATTGAAAAATAGGATTTTATGGCTTGAGAATATTATATAAGGTATATGCATATTTTTGATGAGGGTTTTGGTTATTTGGTGATTAAATCTTATGAGTTTGACATTTTAAGATGATCAAATACATTATTTAGTAAAGTGTAAACAATTAAAATAAATTGTTTATAAGCTTAAGAAATATTATTCTTTCAATATCATTATACCGAAGTATTGGCATGGATTTTATTGTGGAATTTCTACCTTTTTCATGTCGGAGTTACTATTCACGAGTTACTATTCACGAGTTACTATTCATGAGTTACTATTCACGAGTTACTATTTACGGGTACTATTCACGACAAAATTGGTTTCTTTTTCTAACCAAATTATAGTTGATTTATGAATATTACTCTTGAGATTAAAATTATATGTTAATCATATTATTTTTATTATCATATATAACATTTTTATAACCCTAATGATGATATTTCTCTTTGACTTGAGTGTAAAGATGGGTAGATTTTTGGTATGATCATGACTATGAGTTCTCTTTGGCCAGTAGTGCAAAGTTGAATTGTTGACTGGTATGATCATGACCATTGAATTTATAATTGAATATCTTTAGCTTAAGTACAGAGGTGAAATGATCAACGTGGTTATAATTATTGTTTATATAAATTCTGAAATGATTATATATTTCTTTGAGATAATAATATATTTGGCCTGTAGTGCAAATATGAACTGTTGATAAATATATTTGGCCTGTAGTGCAAATATGAACCGTTGATGAATATATTTGGCCTGTAGTGCAAATATGAACTGTTGAGGAATATCTTTGGCCTGTAGTGCAAAGATGAATTATTGATAAATATCTTTGGCCTGTAGTGCAAAGATGACATGTTGTTGAATATCTTTGGCCAGTAGTGCAAAGATGAACATGTGTTGAGATGAACATGACCAACTGGTGATACAACTGAATATCTTTGGCCGTAGTGCAAAGATGAAATTATTAGTATGATTATGAACAGGAAATGTGATTTGGTGTAACCATATATGATCTTTGATGTTTCAGGTAAAGATAGGTGATGAAAATTATCTTCGTCGTGGATGAGAAGAGGAATTTAGAACTACAATTATGATTATGAGTTATTCATATGATTGTGGATCAGAATTGTTGATTGATGTTACAGGGATAAAACATTGTTGGTGGATTTTTAACATGGAGAAGATAATAGACTTTATAGTCTATTTGACTCTTCTAATGGATTGCTCGTTCCGCTGCAACTATGGTTGAAATTTTTATCATCTACCATATGTTCTAAATCTCTGATTTATTATTGATGAAGGCTATTGATAATTTAATTATCTTTAGTCATGATATTCTTTACTGAGCTAGTTGTGCTCACCCTTTTGCTTCATAATTCCTTTCAGGTAATAACAGTGTAGCTGGGTCGAGCGGGGGTAACAGTGGAATAAGACGGTGGTTATCATTTAGTTGTTATATTTGGTGAATCAACTAGGGTGAGACGAACCCAACGTTGGAAGGGTGTTTTGTCACTATCATACAAGATGTCTAATGACATACAACCTCGTGTCATCATAAGATAGGGTTGTGCTCATCCACAACCCTATCTTACGAGCACTACCTATATAATCTTGGTGTTTGTTTGAAGTATAATTCTCAATTTGAGACAGTGGAGATAATGATAAATCAAGAGAAGACTCACTATTGGGAAGAATATGATAGTAATCTTCTCGTTTTTCTTTGGGGTATATTGGGTCAACCAAGGATAATTCTGTGGCCATATGATATCTATCATAAGCTAAAAGCATGGCCTCCCATGTACGAAGGTTTCCTTGAGCACTTCCCAAAGATTTTAGTTTCTAAAATAGTTTTTGACTATACCTTTATGTAAGGTGTCACTGTGAGGTGTTGTCCACGGTTGGGACATGTGTCACATTTGGTATATATTTGTATCCAAACTCACAGTATATGTGTTGTTGTATTTTGCACGACAATTATTGTAATAAAGTTGTAGTTGTTTTCTGTACCATGTATTTGGCGACTCAGAATGGGTTGGATTGAATGGACCTATTTTGGGGTCGTTACATTTGGTATCAGAGCTTAGGGATATGGTCTCTGGCGGAGATCGGGGAATAGGACTAGGAGGGGAGAGATGAGTAAATCCTTTGCTAGTGTGTCCTACCTAAGCTTAAATTGTTAGTTGGTCATAATATATGGATATTATGTGATACGTTAATTTGCTTAATTAACCCTTGTTTTATGGCAGTATTTGAGAATGGCAGCTGAGAATGCTAACAATGGAGTGAATGAGACTGTGGGGATACCTCTAATCACTAACCATGATAATGTGATGTTAGACGAAGAAGGAATTAGAGATATCCATGTGGTGAGTGGAGAATTGATAGTTGCACCCGAGATAGTCACAGAGGTGACAGTTGAGAGTGAGGAAGAAGAGGAAGAAGAGGTGACAGTCGCAGCAAGGAACAATGCTAGAGTGGCCTCAGTTTGGAACTGTAGTGCCATATCCACCACCAGATTCACCACCCGAGGAGGGTGGTCAAGCCGATCATTAGGGGAGTTTTTATGTACCCTTTACCTTCATTCAATGGGGACATTGAATATTTTAAGTTTGGGGGTAGTGGGGAGCATAGCATAGTAGTTTAGTTTTATTTAATTTTGCATGTTTATGTTTTTAGTTAAATGTTTATGTGTTTAGTTCAATTTTTTGTAGAATTTTTTTATTTTTATTCATTATTGATTGTGTTAGTATGTTTTAGTTGCATGTCTCACACATATTTTTGCTTAATTGAAATTCTTGCCTAGCCAATGATGATAGTGAATTGTGAAGGATTTTAGAACATGTTGGATAACACAGCTTAGATATAATGTTTTATACAATGAGATTCATGTTGCTGTTCAAATGCTTTTGGTATGCACAAACGTGTTCACAATCACTTGTAGGTTTAAGAAGTGTGTGTTGCATTGCTTGATAGAACATGTAGTTTTAAAAAAGAGAAACATGTGGAAAGTGTTGTAGACTGTATGAGCCATTGACGTGCAAATTTTGGGAAAACATGGGTATGCTATGTATAAAAAACAAAATAATCAAATAGTAATAACGTGGCTAGTCTTAATTCGGGGCCCTGGCTACTTGAGTAAGTACGCCCGAGGGAATTATCTCTACACCTAGCGCCCTAAGGTCTTTTATAGTCTGGGAGTCATTGGTTGAAAGCTCGCTAAGGGGTAGCAGTGTGCCTAATGGATTGAGACACAGTCATGTGAAAAAAAAAAGAAAAAAAAAAGAAAAGAAAAATAGCAATAAACACCGCGGGAAAGTGCATAAATCACCCTCATGAGTAGCAATAAAGAAATAAACCCATTGTTGAACCTTAGTTTGTGTTGATATGTTGAAACAGTCTGTGTTACATGAATATACACGAGTCTTGCTTTAGACTATAATTTTCTATTTGGAGCAGTGTAGCATATGTATTCTTTGGTTAGATCAAGTTTTGGTGAACACCACACACACACACACACACGACATCTCTATAGCATATATGAAATTATCTGAGTGTATGATGTTATGTCAATAGTTGGTTTGAAATTATATTCTTGGATCTTGATGATTCACTGAGGTAATTTGGGCTAAAATTTTGTTATGGCAGGGATTATGTGAGACTAATTTGCATCATAGAGTAGTTGCATAGTTTTGTAGTTACATTTTCATTATTCATTAGTATGCATTACTTGAGGGCAAGTAACAATTCAAGTTTGGGGGTATTTGATAAGTGGTATTTTTACCTACTTATTGAATACCAATTCATACGAATTGTGCCCATCTCAAGTACATTTTATTATGTTTTAGTTTCATTTCACGTTATTTTGCATTGCATTAACTTAAAACTCCTTTTGGTGAATAAGTGCAAGAATCGGCTTAATTTTGGTGGTATTAGAAGGCACGTGGCTGATGGATGTGTGAAGGCGAGGCACAAACGAAGATGTGCATGGCATGGATGTACAATGAAGCATGAAGACCAAGCATGGAGTAAGAGGATCAATCATGAAAGAACAAATAGCAGCAGCAACATGATAGAAGCCAAAAACCAGAACCAGAACCTACAAAGTGTAAGCCGTGCAGCCCCGCGGTAGAATAGCCTGGGGAGAGCGCGCCCGCGCGAGTACCCGGCCAGACAATGATGACCTACTGCAAGTTACGCGGCAGCGAGCAGGACAAGTGCAGAGGACGCGCGCCCGCCTGAGAGACCAACTAGACGGGGCAACATTCTGTAAGTCTCGCGCCCGCGCAAGACGTATGATGGAGAGGTGCGCGGCCGCGCGCGATGCTGATGCTATGATTTTGTTTTAATTTTAATTTTTAATTAAATGATTTGTAATTGGTTTTTAAACGATTCTAACTGGTGTCAGAGGGACACTTGATAATTTTGAGTGTATTTTCATCATAGAAACTAGGGTTTACACTTTGGGAGAGATTCCAACGTAGAACGAAGCCAAAACATCTACTTCTCCGATTCTTCTTGGGATTCTCTGCCATTGTGGATTTCTATTATTATTTACTGGATTTCTATGAGGATTTAAACGTTGATCATTGGTTTTTATTCAATGATTGGGTTTGATTGTTCTATCTTTCTTATTTCAATTACTTATTTATTGATCATGTTTAGTGTTGATCCCATAATGGCTTTTGGTTCAGTCATTAACTAAACTCCATTATGGGATTCTAACAGATTTTAATATGTAGTTTGGTTGCACGCATAAATGCTAGGATTTGTTTTGTATATCATATGGGATATTTATCATGATTGTTTTACATGTATGAATGCTTGATCACCATTCATCTCAGTATTTGTATGGAATTGACAATGAACATACAAGTATGGATTGTAGTCATGATAACATGCGAATATGGGGCTGTTGTATATAGCTTGCATATTTTTTGAACCAGATAGACATATATTGTTTCACCGTATGAGGTAGAATAAGGGCTTGAGCTTAAAATTAATATAATTGCAATTTCACATAGACATATAGTGATTTTGGTTGTATTGATGATTACATAGAGTCTAACATCTGTAGATGTTGTGTAAGTAGGTTATAGTGCATTGAAAAATGGTTATAACTCTATTCGTGCTCTTGGCTATTTTTCTGTGATATGTGAACATTTCTTGCATGATAGTGGCGATTAGATGAAATATTAAATGAAGTTAGGGTCCCATTATTTCCAGATTATATTTATTCTATTTGTATTCTTATTTTCAGTTATTATTCATAATTAGTTTAATTCAACACTTTTAGTTATTAGTCTATGCATATAAATTTGGTGAGTAAATTGATGCATGATAGTTTAAATTTAACAACTTTCTCTGTGGGATCGATACTCTACTTACTCTGTATTACTTGTTGACACATGTATGCTTGCATGAGTTAGAGCTCTTTTATTAGAACTATAAAAGAGGCAACAGTTCACGAATTCTGAACTTACGAGACCATATACATGACTGATTTGGAACTTAAATGAGCATGATATGTGATTCATAGATGTTGTATCCATGACCAACTTGATAAGCCTTGTGCTAAAACTTAGTTTGAAAAAAAAAAGCTTAGTACAATAAGGCTAATGAACATGAATGCTAAAGAGATATAGTTTGTGATCTTGAAAGGAGGTTAACATGACTTAACTCCTTATGATAAGAGTTTTGAAGTTGTCTTATATGAGCTATCTTGCATCATTCATGCTAAAATGATTTCAAAGACAACCTTGGACATGTTTTCAAACATAAGTTTCATATTATGTGACTACTTAGATATTAAAGTAGTAAGATGTCATATTATGGCTATAATACTCCTAAGCATGATACATATGTATTGAGCATGATGGTTACATGATTTTTGTTTTAATGACATATAAATCGTAAGTTAAACTTGTGGTACTAAATTTAAGTATGGTCATATGTTATGTGTGAAACACTAGCAAGTATGTATGTTAATATGTATGTATAGGTGTGTGTTAGAGTTGGACAGAAGTCAGGAGACCAAAAGCTCAACCTTGGTCTGTCCAGGGACAGCGCAACTGCGCCGTCCCTAAGCCTAGACCAGGTGCAGCTGCGCCGTCCTACAGTCTTGCCAAGATGAGCTATTTTCGGTTCTGAAAGTTATGGCATGCTTACATGATCTCTTTATCTTGTAATATGTGACTAATGTGCCATGTAATGTGTTAAGAAGCATGCTATGTGATGACTGAATCCCTTAAACTTCACCATTTGATTGTGCAAGTTTCCTAAAACCTTGCATTACTTTATTCGACGCATACGGTAAGCAAGTTCCTTGAACCCTACTTTTGTTAAGCAAGTTCCCCTAAACTTACTCTAAATTATATTGAGCAAGTATCCGAATTTATTGTGTTGCAAGTAATAGAGTCTCAACCTTTGTTCGGTCAGACAAGCCTATGAAGTTTTATAAAAGCTATCAAAACCAATTGATGGTAAGGATTCTTAGACTGAAAGAACACCCCTTTCTATGATAGGGGATTGTAGTTATCTAATAAAGATACAATGAATAGATTAAAATGTTATGCATATACATAGAGTGTGTGAGGCTGATCCCCTCAAGTACTTATTCTGTAGCCAGTAACCAAAGGGTCAATTAGCTATTGATTCCATTGGAGTGTTATAGTTTGAAGTCTATTTGACAAGCAGTTATTCTAAAAGCAATTATTATCTTTGCTTATGATATTCATATTGTTGAATCCTTCAGATATTATATTGTTGAACCCTTTGCCAGACATTTTTTCATTCATCATGATATATCCTTATTGTTGTACTTAAACTTGTTGCTCATCCTTGCTATATCATGAATTATATTGCAGCTAAGCCCGAGACCTCAGGAAAGGAAAAGGGTAAAGGGAAGATGTAGGATTATTACGAGAAGCAGAATTTATCTTATGCTTAGTTTAAATTACGATTATGTAATGTGAACCCTAATATTTATTTTAGGGTATGATTGTAAGATTATATTAAGGTTATCGTATCTTGGGACTAGTAACACCTTTTGAATGAACGACGTATTTTTATTATATTCCGCATTTTAGTTATCGTATGTTGTTTAGAGGTGGATGTTTGTAGTTTATCGTGATGACCGGACCGGGGTCAGAGGATCTGGACTTGGGGGCGTCACATTAGCTATAACGAAGTTATGGCAAAAATTTTGTAAAAGACAAACGAGAATTAGAAAGTTAGTAAATGAACTCGAACATGTAGTGTTTCATAAGAATTTAATATAATGTAGAAAACTTGAGTCATGGACTCAAGAACGAATGAATTCCGAGTTTGGATGACCGAATTACGGACGAACGAACGAAGAGCGTTAAAAACGTAAAATGAATGAAGGGTGAAGATTAAGCCAATCGAATGGCATGTTAACGGATTTAGATGGAAGTTCTGTCCGAAGGGGATTGAAGTACATAAGATAAGGAAGAGAATAGCTTTAGAACGACCTCGTTCTGAGTTATAACGAATAAGTTATGGAAGCGTGAAGTAAGCGTCTCAAATTGGATTTAAGACTTAGAAATTTTTTCAGGGATGAAGGCTTGGCGCCGCAACGCGAGCCGTGCATTGGGAGGCCGGTGGTATAGCGCCAGACTCGGCAGTTAGACACTGCAGAGTGGCGCTACAGCGCGAGTGATAAAGAGGGACCCAGTGTCGTGGTGCCGCTGCAGGGAAAAAGCCAGTGATGAGCTTTTAAGTGCTCAATTACTGGGGGGATGTGCAAGAAAGAAATATGAACATGTAGTTCACCTAAAATAACACTTAAATAAGTGAATTAAACCTTTAGTACAGGTTGAACGAAATGATCGAAAGAGATTAAAAGATCAAGAAGAGAATAAATGTAAATATAACGCAGTTGCAAGCAGTCTTAGCATACAACGAACAGTATGGCTTCGACATTAGGAAAGAGTAATGAAAAATACCTCATGGATATATAACTGATCTATCCACCAACTACAAACTGATATTTGTCGGTCGTGGAGCCTGAAGTCCAAACTGGCTGTAGACAGATAATGGCATCAAATTTATACTGGCCCCCAAATCACACAATGCTCGCCCTGAAAATTGACTTCCAATTTCACATGGTATATTAAAGCTACCTGGATCCTTAAGCTTCGGTGGTAATTTATTGTGAATGATCGCGCTACATTCTTCAGTCAATGCTACTGTCTCAAACTCACCCAATTTCCTCTTCCTCGACAAAACCTCCTTCATAAACTTGGCGTAACTCGGCATTTGTTCCAAGGCTTCGGCAAAGGGGATGTTGATATGCAGTTTTTTGAAAATATCCAAGAATCGTGAAAACTGCTTATCTAACTTGGATTTCTGAAACCTCTGCGGATATGGTATGGGAGGCATTGTGATGGTTTGTTCTGAATTTTTCTGCTGTAAGGTCTCATCTTGACGTTTTTCGGTGTCCACTACTTCCGCTGTTTCGTTTGTTGTGTTGTCCCTCTTTTCCCTATCCGTGACTGTCTCTTGTAAATTCTTTCCACTTCGTAGCGTTACAGCCTTACAATGCTCATCTCTGCCCGGATATTTCTCTGTGTCACTCGGAAGTGTTCCAAGTGGTCAGTTATTAAGTGCATGCGCTATCTGCCCCACTTGATTTTCCAGATTCTTGATCGACGCACTTAGGCTTTGCATATTCAGCTCTGTTTGATTAAATTTCTTTTCATGTTCCTCGTTTTTCTTTTCAGAAGCTTTAATAAATCTCTCCAAGGTTTCTTACAAACTTGATTTCCTCTCTGATTGTTGTTGAGTCTGATTTTGAAACCCGGATGTGTTTTGTTGTCTCGGCGCTTGAGCTTGAGCTTGGTTGTTACTTCATGAAAACCCCGAATGATTTCTCCAACTGTTGGGTAAAATCTAGTTACGCACAACACGCAAGTATACGTGGTCAACAAGTAATAAAGTGATAAGTTGAGTATCGTTCCCACAGAGAATTATTTAATAAAAATCACCAAGTACTAACCCGTAACCAACTCAATCTTATTTAAACAAATGAATTTAATGTTATAAATTAAAATATTTAACTAAACTAATTCTAATTACAACTAATTAAAAATCAGACTATGGAGATTTAAGATTACAACTTCACTTATTGCTTCATTTAGGTTAACACACTTCTCATCAATTATTCTCTATCCCGAATTGTTAATCAAGAACACGAAAGTAGTATTAACCACCTCTCGATGCACTAATACCGTATTAACGTCAATCCACAATTAAGATAGAAATTCGTTAAACACCTTAATCAACTAACCCACTATATCTCTATGTGAATTACAATTGAAGAAAGTTTAAGAGCAAGTTCTCTATAAGATTACATGCGATGTCAAGCATATCTCTACCTTAACACACATCAAGTTTAAGCTATTAACAAAATCCTGAACACATGCTATCATGATTAGATCTAAATCTATACTTCATCTCTCGAGTTCATATAGATTATCACGGTAATTGATGGCCAATCAATTAAACAATTAAGTCCAAACCACAATAGACAATTCTCACAATAGAACGTAATAATTGATAACGGAGCATATTAAAATAAACTATACAATAAGATCCATTGTAATCTCAAACAAAGAATTAGTTCATCGAATTAAAACTAAGAATCCACAATTGAATACACATTAAAAGATAAAGATAGAAGAAGATGAGAAGAAATAATCTATTGTCTGTAGACTTGATGCTCCCTCCTTGCTCCTACTTCAAATCTTCAATGATCTCCAAGTTGCTTCAATCTCCAAATCTAATTAGAA
The DNA here is from genome assembly GCA_020205505.1 of Panax japonicus. Taxonomy (NCBI): domain Eukaryota; kingdom Viridiplantae; phylum Streptophyta; class Magnoliopsida; order Apiales; family Araliaceae; genus Panax; species Panax japonicus. The sequence continues at coordinate 36,979,059 of CM035108.1, forward strand.
CTAGTGTTTTTCTCTAATTTACTCTAATCTAATTTAATAGAATGTTCTCTAATCTCCTAATATTCTCCTCTAATCTGTGTTATTCCCCTCCTTTTATAAGCCTTTGTACATGTCTTTAAGTCCTCTTGGAAGTCCTTGAATCAAACAACTCGAAACAATCCTTTTCGGACTCAAATTCGGACAAAATCCGCTCATTTTCGCGTATACCCAGCCCCGGCTGGGTATTTCCTTTTGTAAAAACCAGCCCCAGCTGGATAGGCTACTGATTTCACGCCCAGACACCCAGCCCCGGCTGGGTACTAAGCACAAAAACGCCCAACCCCGGCTGGGTACCAATCTGCCAAAAATATTTTCTGCTGGAACCTCCTCTGCTAAAACTGCCATAACCTCTAAACCGAGAAAAGTTACGAGGCCCGCGACCTATCAAATCGAAGCTATCGACGAGATATACAACTTTCATTCTTTGAGCTTTCAGAAATAACAAACGCATGATGGTCGAAATTGGACTGGAAGTGACTGCTACGCAAAATCACCACCCCAAAACGGTGAAGTTCAACGTCCGTCGGTAGAAATGTCATAACTCTTTCATCCGAACTCCGATTTGAATGATTCAAGATGTTCCGGAAAGCTAAGAAAACTCTCTACAATATAGTCCAAGCTCCAAGCCAAGAACATGAATTGAACATAAAAGCATAAACGACGTCCGGCTTGCTTTTGTTTGCATTTTCCGTGCTTTTCCTTACCAATAATCGCTCACATCGCTTCCAAACGTATAACCTACAAAACGAACACAAATTGCATGAAAAGTAACTAAGACACATGAATAAAAGAAACTAATTCAAGTAAAAGATACCGAATAAGTAGGTATAAAACTTACTTATCAAATACCCCCAAACTTAAACTGTTGCTTGTCCTCAAGCAACACAACATAATGCAATGCAATGCAATGGAATGCAACTAATCTATATGCCTACGAATCCAGCAGTATTGATAGAATCAAATCTATTCACTCGGCCTTAGAGCAATCAAGCAAACACGATAATACTTCATATCAAAACCAATCAATAATTTCCTAGTTAATCATCAAGTATTAAACTGTTATCACTGATATAGTGCGTGTGTGCTCAACAACCATGTTAATTGATATGAAATTAAATTTAACACATAATAGGTCTCTTTAAAGGCATCATACAGTGTAAACTCAAAAAATTCACGAACAAGCTAGATCCAACTAAAGTCAAACATCCACCAAGTTCAAGAGTCCAATCCGGGATACTTATGCTTTACTTTTCATTACGGGGGCTTTTTGCTCTTTTCCCGTTTTATTATTATTTTTTTCTTTTTTTTTTACTTTTTAACCATGACTGTGCAATGTCTCATTCCATTAGGCTAACAGTGCTACCCCTTAGCGAGCTTTCGACCAACGACTCCCAGACCATATAAGACCTTAGGGCGCTAGGTTTTAAGATACCCCTTCGGGCGTACTTGCTCAAGTAACAAAGGCCCCGAAATAAAACTAGCCACGGTATTTTTTATTTTTATTTTTTTTTTTCATTTTTTTTTCATTTTTTTAGCTTATATACCCCAAATATCCCCCCAAACTTAGCTTCTTGTCTAACTTTAGCCATCACTACTTATTCTTGTCATTCTTTCATTCAAACTAGCATTATCCTTTAGAATCTCGTTATGTATCAATTTAAACTCAATCAATCAACAAGTTGTTTTTAATGTGCTATTCTTGTTATACCAGTTTCAAACAAAAAAAACTCAATTAATAACAAGAAATCACATCAAAGCTCTAATAGTCAGTACGCTACTTGTCTACTCGATCCCAATCTCATCATTGGCCAAAACAAACTGTAAATATCAAACAGCTGGACTCATGCAAGATAAACATAGTAACTAACTATTATTTTTGAAATTTTTGATTTTTTTTTGATTTTTTTTTTATAATGAACCTAAACTAAATTAACAACATATGCAAAATAACATAACATAAACTAAACATGCGATAATGAATTAAACAAAACTCCCCCAAACTTAACAATTACAATGTCCTCATTGTAAGAATATAACGATAAATAGAAGAGAACTTCCCTGTAATCAGCTAAGCGTGAGTTGATGGTGGCGATGGCTGCGACGATCATTTTCCTGTCCATTGAACCTCCAATACCTGCAATGAAGAGAGACAACATGGATTAGATTATAAGAGAACTAAATAAGCAACTTAATTCATATCTACTAAATAAACTAGTAAAGCATATAAATATAAAAAATTCTTGGGTTGCCTCCCAGTCAGCGCTTGATTTATAGTCTTTCAGCCTGACTTTTTCTGGTCAATGCTATCCAATTCCTCTTCGAAAGTTGAGGAACCCTCCATCCATCGAAAATAATATAGCTTTTGGTTGGTTCCCATTTACGATGGCCAATGCATCAAAGTCACCTAGCATGCTCTGATTTGGTAAGATCTCAATCAAGAACGTCCCACAGCTAGGTGTTTTCTTCATTGTATATGTGATCACTTTGGGGCATGGAAGCTTGTCACACACAATGTGCTCTTTGTCTATCTTCTCTTTCTCGTCCCACCATGGATTCAAAATTGTACTCACTCTTATGTTAATAAGATCTTCGCCGACGACATGACTACCAAGCGGGCACGGTTTTGCAAATCTAACCAAATCGTTGAACTTTGGTGGAGACCCATTTAGATCTTTGTGGACCTTTATTTCATTATCCCCAATTGTCTCCACACTTCCTATACCTTGTGGCTCATCCAGTTGCAGATTTGGTTCGGGTTCTCCGTCAATTTCATCATCCATGCCATAAAACCAAGTGTTTGGAGGAAGGTTGCTTACGGCTTTGGTCATTTGCTCTATCTGATCCGCAAGATTTTGAATTGACCTCGCTTGATTACTCATTCTCTCCTCATTTGATGCTATGAACTTGGACACCAATTCCTCCAACCTTGAACTTTCTGTTTCAGTCTCGGAAGCCATGTATTGAGGACCATTGGTTGAGGTAGTGAGGAGTTGTTCCATTCGATTATTAAAATTTAGGGTTGATAACTCCTGACTCATTATCATCTCTTCTTTTTCTTCTATAATCCTTAACATGAATTCCTTGAAATCTGAATTGTCTTCTTGTTGCATTGGAGGTGGATTTGAGAAATTTGATGGATATGTTGGATTTGGAGCAGAGTATTGGTCTTGATAGTTATAGCTCCCTGAAGAATCCGGGTGATACCCCCAAACTTGATGGTAATTATCATATGCATACTGGTTGAGGTATATACCACCTTGTTTTCCCCGCCCAAAACTAACGGTGCATTGATGACTCGGATGGTTGCCAGCACAATAGTCACACATGATTGCCATCCTTTGACTCTGTTGGGCTGCGATAATGTCCAACTTCCTCGAAAGTTCTTTAATTTGTGCTGACATTACGGAAAGTGTCGCGAGTCTGTCAATCTCCTTTTCTTTTGGTTGAGTCATGTTCGTGTATGGCCATTGATATGCAAAGTCATCCATGGTACCTGAAAAGAGAGAAATATAGGAAGAGAATTAAAAATAAAAATAAAAATGTTTAAATTAAGACTAATTTGATTGAAGTTAATATTGGTAAAACTGTATTAAACTAATTCCCCGGCAACGGCGCCAAAAACTTGTTGGGTAAAATCTAGTTACGCACAACACGCAAGTATACGTGGTCAACAAGTAATAAAGTGATAAGTTGAGTATCGTTCCCACAGAGAATTATTTAATAAAAATCACCAAGTACTAACCTGTAACCAACTCAATCTTATTTAAACAAATGAATTTAATGTTATAAATTAAAATATTTAACTAAACTAATTCTAATTACAACTAATTAAAAATCAGACTATGGAGATTTAAGATTACAACTTCATTTATTGCTTCATTTAGGTTAACACACTTCTCATCAATTATTCTCTATCCCGAATTGTTAATCAAGAACACGAAAGTAGTATTAACCACCTCTCGATGCACTAATACCGTATTAACGTCAATCCACAATTAAGATAGAAATTCGTTAAACACCTTAATCAACTAACCCACTATATCTCTATGTGAATTACAATTGAAGAAAGTTTAAGAGCAAGTTCTCTATAAGATTACATGCGATGTCAAGCATGTCTCTACCTTAACACACATCAAGTTTAAGCTATTAACAAAATCCTGAACACATGCTATCATGATTAGATCTAAATCTATACTTCATCTCTCGAGTTCATATAGATTATCACGGTAATTGATGGCCAATCAATTAAACAATTAAGTCCAAACCACAATAGACAATTCTCACAATAGAACATAATAATTGATAACGAAGCATATTAAAATAAACTACACAATAAGATCCATTGTAATCTCAAACAAAGAATTAGTTCATCGAATTAAAACTAAGAATCCACAATTGAATACACATTAAAAGATAAAGATAGAAGAAGATGAGAAGAAATAATCTATTGTCTGTAGACTTGATGCTCCCTCCTTGCTCCTACTTCAAATCTTCAATGGTCTCCAAGTTGCTTCAATCTCCAAATCTAATTAGAACTAGTGTTTTTCTCTAATTTACTCTAATCTAATTTAATAGAATGCTCTCTAATCTCCTAATATTCTCCTCTAATCTGTGTTATTCCCCTCCTTTTATAAGCCTTTGTACATGTCTTTAAGTCCTCTTGGAAGTCCTTGAATCAAACAACTCGAAACAATCCTTTTCGGACTCAAATTCGGACAAAATCCGCTCATTTTCGCGTATACCCAGCCCCGGCTGGGTATTTCCTTTTGTAAAAGCCAGCCCCAGCTGGATAGGCTACTGATTTCACGCCCAGACACCCAGCCCCGGCTGGGTACTAAGCACAAAAACGCCCAGCCCCGGCTGGGTACCAATCTGCCAAAAATATTTTCTGCTGGAACCTCCTCTGCTAAAACTGCCATAACTTCTAAACCGAGAGAAGTTAAGAGGCCCGCGACCTATCAAATTGAAGAAATCGACGAGATCTACAACTTTCATTCTTTGAGCTTTCAGAAATAACAAACGCATGATGGTCGAAATTGGACTGGAAGTGACTGCTACGAAAAATCACCACCCAAAACGGTGAAGTTCAACGTCCGTCGGTAGAAATGTCATAACTCTTTCATCCGAACTCCGATTTGAATGATTCAAGATGTTCTGGAAAGCTAAGAAAACGCTCTACAATATAGTACAAGCTCCAAGCCAAGAACATGAATTGAACATAAAAGCATAAACGACGTCCGGCTTGCTTTTGTTTGCATTTTCCGTGCTTTTCCTTACCAATAATCGCTCACATCGCTTCCAAACGTATAACCTACAAAACGAACACAAAATGCATGAAAAGTAACTAAGACACATGAATAAAAGCAACTAATTCAAGTAAAAGATACCGAATAAGTAGGTATAAAACCTACTTATCACCAACCCAGATTATATGCGTTTTGATTCAGATATGGTTGGGTAGATCAACTATAGCTCCCTACGAACTGAGCTGATTTAGAATTTATGGCACATTGATCCGTAGCATGACCCCCAGCACATAATTCACAAACCATCGCTACCTGCTGTGTGGATTGTGGACGCCTTATTTCCATCTGCTTAGCCATTGTGGCCACTTGTGCTGTTAATACTGTCATCGCATCTACGTCATACTTTCCCACTGTTTTCGAAGGATTAGATCTATTCATGGGCCTCTGATAGTTGTTGGTGGCCATTGTCTCTAACAACTGATATGCCTCATCAAAACTCTTAGACATGATCGCTCCCCCTCCTGCTGCATCAATACTAGCCCGCGTGGATGCTTGCAAACCATCACAAAATATCCCTAACTACATCCACTGTGGAATTTCGTGGTCTGGGCACTTACGGAGCATATCCTTAAACCTTTCCCACGCCTCATATAACGACTCTGAATCAAATTGTGCGAAAGTGTGAATATCGTTCCGTAGTTTTGCCGACTTCGCTGGTGGGAAAAACTTAGATAGAAATTTTTGAGCTAAGTCGTCCTAAGTGGTGATTGAGCCAGGAGGATGGGAATGTAGCCAACTTTGTACTTTGTCTTTCAACGTAAACGGGAACATCCTCAACTGTGCAGCATCTTCCGATACATTGTTGAATTTGAAGGTGTCGCAAACTTCCAAGAAACATAAGATATTCTCATTCGGATCATCTATCGAACTACCCCCAAACTGGCATGTATTCTGAAGCATCTGAATTATTCCCGGTTTAATCTCGAAACTGTTTGCATTTATCGCCAGCCTCCTAATACTCGATTGTATATCCGTGACATTCGGCATGGCATAGTCCCTAAGTGATTTCTAGTCGTTTCCTTCCATGTTCGCTGGAATTTCTTGTTCTGCCAGTTCTTCTTCAACAGGTGACACTACACTAGTCGATTGCAATTTCCGGAACTTCCTTTCGATATCGTTTGTATAAGGAAAAAGTTCCTTTTTCGCCCTTGATCTAGTGTGCATACACTCGCAAAGAATTCCTACAAATACAAGAAGAAAAATAAATAACGTTTAAATTAAGACCGAATTGATTATAACTAATATGGAATTAATACTAATAAAGAAGTCCCCGGAAACGGCGCCAAAAACTTGTTAGTTGATTTCACAATCAAAACAAACGTGCAAGTATACACGGTCAACAAGTAATAGAGTGATAATATAGAGTGTCGATCCCACAGAGAATTCTAATTAATAAATTCCAACTACTAGCACTATATCAATTCAATTTTATTTAAACAACCAATAATTGTGATTTTTCAAAATAAAAATTCAATTAAGCAACGAAAAGAAATTAATCTAAAAGAAAGCAAGTATACCAAACTAAGATTTAATTGAATTCAGATAAATAAGGATTAAGACTCCAATATCCCCAATTATAAACTATATAAATCAATTATCCAATTATTCCAATTATTATGTCTACTGAATTGTTAACAGTAATTCTTAAATACCAAAAGCCCTTTTCCAAGTGATCAATTGCCTTCTATTTAACTCAGATTAATTTTGCTATATTCATATGCAAAACAATTGAATTAAACTCGTTACAATCCCCAATTCCTTATATGTTACATGCGACAAACAAATATTTCCATTCTATTCACAAACCTAATTATTCACTGTGCAAATAACTAAGTCACATGTCACCATGCCCAGTTCTAACCCTAGAATTCCTTTATCAATTCCTTCTAGAGTAACAAGATAATTATTGGCCAGATAATTAATCAATCAGCACAAAGCAAGATGAACAATTCACTTCAACATAAATAATTGGAATAAATCAAATAATTAATTCATAATCATAAAAGGTTCAATTGGAATCTTAATGAAGGAAATTAGTTCATAACGGAAAATAAAACCAACAATATTTGAAAAATCATCCTTAATGAATTACACAAATTAAAGAATGAAGAAGAAGAAGAGAAAAACTCCAAGTAAATTCTTCCAATTCTCCTTTCTTGCTCCTTGATCAGCCTTCAATTGTGTAGAATAGTTCCCTAATTCAATAGAAATAATCCTTATATACTTCACTTATCCAACTCTAGCAATCCAAATCCAATTTGGCTTCAAATAACCTCCAATTGAGCAATTAAACAAAAAGTCAACACGTAAGCCTGGTCAACCATCTTCCCGGCCCAGCGCCCCAACGCTGGGATTTACACTGAATAGAGCTCCCCGGCGCTGTGAGGCAGAAAGTGCCACTCATGCCCCCTGTTTTAGCTCAAATTCTCCTAAGTGTTCTCACCGCTCCAAAACCTACAAATCAAAACATAAACACAGCAAAAATACTACTAAAAGACTCGAGAATACACAAATCAAAGCCCAAGTATATCCGATTCATGGGTATATTACCCAATCATCAAATGGTAATAAGATTAATGAAAGATGATCGTGATTCAGATAGAAAATGATAGAATGAATTGTAAGTATGGAACATTTTAACCAATGTGAAAGTTGAGTGTACGAAAATATTAATCGGATAGAACCTACACCTCGTGTATGGTTTGACCATAAGATAATGAAGATGAATGATTAAACCATGAATGGTAAAAAACTGAATGAAAGACAATGACGTTTAACATAACGAAGCCGAGTTAATGATTGAGGTGAATGATCGCTCTGAGTATACAAAAGACTGTATGACTTAGACGATAAAGAGTGAGTCCTGAGGTGTGGCATTTAGTTGCCAGAAAGCCATAAGGGATGAGAAATTGACTTAGCAAATGTTATAGTTTTAATGGTTTGGATAAGTTAAGATAAGTTTAGGTTGTAGTACAATCGTAACCTTTGATGGTTGACGTATAGGAGCTGGGCTAAACAATTCCTTCAGAGAGCGAAGGTATATAAAAAACTGGCAACCGATCTAACTCATTGTGATGGCAGTATAGACGAGACGGTAACTTGTTTGTTGGTTGTTTGTGGGAAACCACTCAGAGTACCATATGGACTACTAGCAGAGAATCGATGTGTGCTGAGTCCTAGAGAATTTATAAGAAGAAGATAAGAATGTAAAACATCAAAGATGATGAACGTATAAGTAAGACATCTTCATATGTCATGAAGCCGTAGAACGGTAATGAAAGTGGTCGGGTAAACTTAGGTTACAAGAACGCGAACCCTAAAAAGTAAAGTTAAGCAAATCAATGCATAAGTCAAATATATATGACTAATTGGTGTATGTGGTGTTTTCTTATGTGTTATATAGGAATTAAAATGAGCAGTTCGGCGTAAGCTGTAGCTAGGCGTAAGGCAAGTTTCCTAACTTCATTTATATTTTAAATGAATGCTAGTTTCTTAAACTTCTCAAATGTTGAACTTGAGAAGTTCTGTCTATGTGTGAATGTAATAACCGAGATTTTCTATGTAATTTAACAATTTCAATAAACGAACTTATGTGAAATTCTTATGTGATAATTATTTACTACTTGTATCTATGTTTACTTATATGTTATGTGATGAGATGTGTTTGAATGGTTGGTTCCGTATAATTCAACTATTTAAAATGGGTAAGAATGGAATTAATGCTATTAATTTTGTGGGATGACTTTAAAACATGACTTTGAGTTTGGAGCGGAATTTAGTGACACGGACAGCGTATTTGAGTCCAAAACGTCGAAATTAGTCAAGATAGACTGTAACCACGAAAATGCGTCACGGTTGACTTTTTGGTCAAAGTCAATTGGTTGACTTTTTCGGGAGAAAAGTCAAATACGAATTTTAAAGTTGAGTTTGACAAAACGGATAGTTCCATGACGTCTGGGACGTCAACTTTAGTAGGAATCGATATGAGTATCGACACGTTCGACTACGGAGGGCAAAATGGTCAAAATGACTTGTTAATTGATTAAATGATTATTATAATATTTTATATTCAAGTGCAGCAGCTGGGGGGGGTCCACGTGACCATCAAATTGGGATAATAAAAGGAACTTATTTGTATATATTATGGTAGTAAGGAGGGAGTGGATTTATTTTTTTTTTCTTTATAACACCAAAACCTTTCATTTTTGTAACTCATACCCATAATTAAACTATTGAATGGGGAGTGTAATGGTAACATAATGATATCTAATCATGGGGGAGTTACAAGGGGCTATAGAGTTTAGTTGAATACACCATATATATGTACATTCCATCAAAGTTTTTTTTTTCACAACATTATTCCAACCAAGAGAGCAAAAGAGAAAGAAAAGATAGAATTGTGAGTGAGAGCTTGTGAGCAACGAGTTCTAGAGATTTTGGGAGAGTCTAGCACTCAAGAAGAAGCATTAGAAGCAATCAAAAAAAAGAAGAATTCGTCCATAAGGTAAGCATTCAAGCTATTTTCTATGTTCCTAAGTAAAATAGTGGAGAAAATGCATGAATTAGTATGGTTATTGGTTTGTCTTGTTTTGTAATGCCATGTTTGGATATGATTCTGCTATGTGGCGGTTAAGGAAGGAAAATTCTGGTGTAAACATGTTACTAATTCGTATAGAATCAAGAAATCATGCCAAGTATGCTAACTATTTGATAAAATGTCTCTTAGTTGCTAATTTGATGAAAACATAAAAAGTTAGAGAATTGAATGATTGTAACATGTATATTTATGTTATTAGAAGTGGTCTAGATAGTAGGAATCAAAACCCATGCATGCTAGAATCAAAATCATAATTTTCTCAAAAGTTGGGTTAAACTAGTTTGCATATTTTTTTTTGGATTTTTGGTCACTCGAAATCATGTCTTAGATAATCCATTTGGGGCATGTAATAATTTTGTAAAATAGTATGTAGCATGTGGTATAACATGTCCAAATTTCGTTCGGATCGAAGCTATTTTGAGTGAGATATGAAAATCATAAGCAAACATGTTAGAAACCGAAAAGAAAAACAAAACTGTGAACTGCTGACCCTAAAGACAAAATTCGGTACTAGCTACAGTTTCTAGAAAATTATGGACTTTTGGATTATTATAGTACACTGAATAAGCTTTCCATAGACTCCGGAACGGACTAATTCCGACTTCGGAGCAAGGAGTTATGACTTTTCAAAGTAGTTGTGTCAAATCTGTCCAGTAAATTCGGTGCAGTCCTCTTGCACAGATGTTCTGGAATTTTGTGCTTGGAATTTGAAGATGGTCCATGAACGAAAGTTGTAGCCCCAGAAGTTAGCTTCGCGTGGGCGCAAGAATCGCTCAAAAATGTTTTAAAACGAATTAGTTATGCATGTTTTAGCGAGATACGGTAAAGCTGAAAAAATGTAAAAACTGTTATGTTTGGGCATTTTTAATTTCTATTTTGGGCTGCCTATGATGTCTAAAATGGGTGGCATATATTTTCTAAATATATCTTTTTATGATGTTTATAGTATATCTATAGGAGACCCTTATACTTCAAACTAGATTGTGTATGAATGGTGATTAACGAGACACATGTAATTAGGTTACGTGAAGGTTAATTACTAGCGTGTATTGTAGCAGGCTCAACAGGCAAGTTCATTACCCTATTTTTCATTATAAATTTTTTTAACTCTTATTCAGTTGATTGCAGCGAGGGTAAATTTGGGCTTGTGATTAATTAATCATTCGTGCAAGCTTCTTTATTGTAAAGTTCTATAACTTCAATTGTGATGCAAAATGTTATTGATGATTCAGTTCCTATTGTGACTGCTATACTTTAAAGTTTGTATACCCTTGATGAACTATATTCAAGCATGCTTTCTAGCTTTCGTTTCAGCTAGATGTTATTGATGCAAAAATAGTATATTGTTTGAAAAATTCAAATCCTTTGAAGCTATTGAATGTTTACCAATCCAAATTGCTTTGGTGAGGTCCCGCATGAATACTAAGATGAACAACCCGAATAACGGGGCAACTGATGTCGGGCATATAGTCCCATTTACGCTTATGCGTTTAAACTTTATACTTGTGCACAATGTAGGGTACGATAGGCTGATCACCTGGAGTACTTGCAGAGACCGTTTACAATCTATTTGATTGTTAAACCGTCTGATGGTTTTTGATGAAACAAAGTAATGTTCAGGGTATCTAACACCCCTTAGTATGTTGTTGAGAATTCCAGAACTCTTATCTTGTTATTCCAGTTTATCTCTTGATATTTAATTCAACCATTGAGAAATATTCATACTAATGCTTCTACTTCTGATGTATGTTCTCAAACTACTCTATATACTTGCTGGGCAATTTGTGCTCATTCTTGCTTAAACTTTTCAGTTAAGGCTGATAACGCTGAGGGCTCGGGCAAGGACAAAGGAAAGTCTAAGATGAAATGATGAGAGTTATTTATGTAATAATTATATTTTCGCATATGATGTGATGTAGCGATAAACGCTAAGTTTAAGTTTCAGTTTATTAAAGGTTGAAAGACTTGGGACTTTATGTTGAATAAGTATGTAATAGTTAATATTATTATTATTATTATTATTAGAGTTACTTAAATAGATGATGAGGTATGTTATCGTGAGCACCATGTCCTGTAATCGATGTTACACGGATTTGGGGGTGTCACAGGTTGGTATCAAAGCCTTAGGTTATAAACCTTAGGTGGGGAACCTTGGGCTATAACCTTAGAGAGAGTTAGTGGAGATGATAGGGAGATGAACTCACATAGAGTTATACGTGTAGTATCAAATCTATTTTCTAAAAACAAAATCAATATCTATTTTTCTAATTGAGTTGCTTTGTGTTTTGATTATAGGATGTCAGGAGAAGAGGAAGTTAGAGATATTCATGTAGTAAGTGAGCAGTTAGTGACAGCTGTACCTGAGCCTATAGCTGAGGCAGCAGCTGAGTCAGACCCGGAGGAGTATCCGGAAGAGGAAGAGGACCCCGAGGAGGTACCTGAAGACACTATGCTGGATGAGTTGATGCACAGGATCGTCGAACTGGACGACAAGGTCCACGAGTTAGAAGAGTTGTACCAGGGGGAACAACAAGCTGCAGCTTTGCTGGCAGCATTGGTGAACCACTTGGTAATTAGGAATGGGGATCTGGCTGACAAGCTGCGGGTTGAAGGCCAGAAGTCGGTTAGGTTGAAGGATGAGAGGGATGCTATCAGAACCCACTTGGGACATACCATTAATGGGTTGGAGTCGAGGATTCAGAGTCTCCAACTTGACAAACAGATTATTACAACTTTCTGGGGAGATGAGAGAAGAGACCGTGTTAGGGCTGAGAAGTTAACCGAAGAGTTGGAGGGAGAAGTTAGAGACAAGAAAGTTAAGATAGACAAGATGAAATACGTGTTTAAGTCGGCACATGGAAGGTTCCAGCATAGGGTGCGTCACTTTCCACGTGAGGAGCGCCGGTCTGGCCGGGTTATAAGCCGAGAGATGGTGAAAGAGATAGCGGATGAGGAGCATGAGGACGCCATTAGGCGGGGTCTTTAGTTATTATGATAAACTTTTTCCTAGTAGTAAATAAAATGCTTATCTATGTAATAAAAAGCTTGGTTTCTGTTTTTACCAAGTGATTGATGCCACGTGATGTAAATGGTGTAATGCTATAAAACGATGAAATACTTTGAGTATTATGCTTATAAATAAATATGTTTTTATTTAAGTATGTGATGTGATGATTCAGTTTTTACGAATTTTATATATTGTAGAGTAAATTATGAGAGAATAATATTAAGTTCATTTTGAACAGATAGATGGCTAGAGGAAGACGTCACCAAGCACCCGAGGGGTCAGACGGTAATGCTGGGGATCCACCGAACCCTATGCAGCAGTTTGTAGACATGTTAGTGGGGGCACTTCAAAATCGAACCCCGAATGTCAATAACCCTCCAGTGGCCCCTGTGGCACACTTTAAAGACTTCAAAAGCGCGGGACCACCTGAGTTCAAAGGAACTACTGAACCCATCGAAGCCCAAACTTGGGTTAAGGAAATCGAAAAGGCATTCGCTATCGCCCAGGTAGGAGACGACCAGAAAACTATCTTCGCCACGTATATGCTGAAAGGTGAAGCCAACTACTGGTGGGAGGCAAATCAGACCCGAGCTGGAGAAGGTGTGATACCTTGGGAAGGGTTTAAGAAAATATTTTTTGAGAACTACTTTCCTGTTAGTATGCAGAGTCGCATGGAGATGCGATTCCTGGAGCTGAAACAAGAAGATATGACGGTACCGCAGTACGCTGCAAAGTTTAACGAGCTAGCGAGGTTCGCACCTCATCAGGTCAACACTGAGGAGAGAAAGACGAGGAGGTTTGAGCAAGGCCTCAAACCATGGCTATACAGCAGACTTTCAGTGCTGCAGATGAACAGTTTCGCGACTCTCTTGGAGAAAGCTATAATCGCTGAGGGCGGAAGTGAAGCCCTAATGAAGTTCAACAAGGAGAAAAAGAAGAAGACTGAAGGAGGAAACCGTGGAGAAGGCAGCAGCAGCAACGGTGCAAATAAGAGGAAGTGGAACAGCAACATCAATAACAACAACAACAATAATGTCAACTCGGGAAACCCTGGGGGCAAATCAGGGGAAGCAAAAAAGAGGACTGAGGCGTGCAAGGAGTGTGGAAGGAATCACTCGGGGGCATGTCTAAAAGGGAAGAATGTCTGTTTCAATTGCGGGCAGGAGGGGCACATCTCTCCCAACTGCTCTGCACCGAAGAGAAATGGATGTTTCAACTGTGGAGCATTAGATCATCAGGCGAGGAGCTGCCCAAAGAAAAACTCAGCAGGAGGAAATGGAGGGAGGGGACCAAGCGGTGGAACTCTCACAATTGGTGGACCACCAACTCAGAATCGACCAATAGCAAGGACTTTCAACATGACGGTTCAGGATGCGGTTGCATCCAGGGACGTGGTTTCAGGTATCATTCTGATCAATGATATATCTGCTTACATATTATTTGATTCGGGTGCTACTTGTTCCTTCGTTTCGCATGAATTCTCCCAACGACTAGACTTACCTCAGGAAGAATTAGAATATCCTATGAACATAGAAGTTGCTAATAAGGAAGTCATTCCCGTTAACCATGTCCATAGGAATTGCATTGTAGATATCAGGGGATATAAGTTACCTGTGGACTTAATCCCAATTCAATTAGGAGAATTTGATGTAATTCTAGGGATGGATTGGTTATTTAACCATGGAGCGGTGATAGATTTCCAGAAAAAGTGTATAAACCTTAAGACTCCCGAGCAGTCGAAGGTAGTGTTCTATGGGAGTAGGTCGCCAAGACTCTCGAGTTGTCTGACGATGATGCAAGCGAGGAAGTTACTAAAAAAGGGATGTGTAGGTTATTTGGCCCATATCGTCGATACTCAGAAAGTAGGGTTAGAAATGGGACTAATACCAGTAGTGAATGAATTTCCGGATGTATTCCCAGAAGAATTGCCAGGTCTTCCGCCGGATAGAGAGGTCGAATTCGTTATAGATTTAGTACCGGGAACGGCGCCGATCTCGAAAGCCCCGTACAGAATGGCACCGGCAGAGATGAAGGAGCTGATGGTACAGTTGAAGGAATTGTTAGATAGGAAGTATATTCAACCGAGTGTGTCTCCTTGGGGAGCACCAGTGTTGTTTGTAAAGAAGAAGGACGGGTCGATGAGACTGTGCATCGATTATCGAGAGCTAAACAAGGTGACGATCAAGAACAAATACCCGTTACCTAGGATAGATGACCTGTTTGATCAGTTGAAGGGAGCGAAATATTTTTCCAAAATCGATTTGAGGACGGGGTATCACCAGTTGAAGGTGAGAAAGGAGGATGTACCTAAGACAACGTTCAGAACTCGTTACGGTCACTATGAGTTTCTGGTAATGTCGTTCGGGTTAACAAACGCGCCAGCAGCATTTATGGACATGATGAATCGGGTATTCAAACAGTACTTAGATAAATTCGTAGTTGTGTTCATAGATGATATCCTAATCTATTCCAGGTCTCAGGAAGATCATGCTGAACATTTAAGGTTGGTATTGGAGGCGTTGAGAAGGGATAAATTATACGCAAAATTTTCGAAGTGCGAGTTCTGGTTAGAAAAAGTTCAATTTCTGGGTCACGTGATCGACAAGAACGGAATCTCTGTGGATCCATCAAAGGTGGAAGCGGTTCAGAATTGGGAACAACCAAAGACACCAACGGAGGTAAGAAGTTTCTTAGGATTAGCGGGCTACTACAGGCGGTTCATTCAAGATTTTTCGAAGATAGCAGGAACATTGACGAATTTAACGAAGAAGTCGGTGAAGTTTGTCTGGACTGAGAAGTATGAAGAGAGTTTTCGAGAACTCAAGAAGAGATTGAGTGAGGCACCGGTGTTGTCGTTACCAGACGATACAAGTGACTTCGTGATTTTCAGTGATGCGTCACACAAGGGGCTTGGCTGTGTACTTATGCAACATGGTAAAGTCATTGCGTACGCATCGCGCCAGTTGAAAGATTATGAGAAGGGATATCCTACCCATGACCTGGAGTTGGCAGCGGTAGTATTTGCCCTCAAGATCTGGAGGCACTATTTATATGGTGTGAAGTGTGAAATATACACGGACCATAAAAGTCTGAAGTATATCTTCACGCAAAAGGAGTTAAATATGAGGCAGAGGAGATGGTTGGAGCTAATAAAGGATTACGGTTGCGATATTTTGTATCATCCAGGGAAAGCGAACGTGGTAGCGGACGCGTTAAGCAGAAAAGGCAGTGGTAGATTGGCAATGCTAACAGCTCAGGAGGAGTTAATCAAGGAGATGGCCAGTTTGGAGCTAGAGATAAAGAGGCCGAGAGAGCCAGATGGGAAATTGTTCGCAGTGGAGGTTCGTCCGACTCTATTGGACAAGATCAAGGAAGCACAAGGCGGTAATGAAGAATGTGAGAAAATGAAGAAAAGAATTTTCGACGGAGAGGAGCTTAAATTCAACATGGGTGGTGATGGTCTGTTAAAATTTGAGGAGAGAATTTGGGTGCCAGCGTTATCTGAGTTAAAGGAAGAAATCTTGCAGGAAGCTCATAGTTCAAGTTACTCAATCCATCCAGGAAGCACAAAAATGTATCAGGATCTTCGTCAACATTATTGGTGGCCCAATATGAAAAGAAAAGTCGCAGAGTGCGTCAGCAAGTGTTTAACGTGTCAGCGGGTCAAGGCAGAACATCAGAAACTGAGCGGGTTACTTCAACCGTTAGAAATTCCGGAATGGAAGTGGGAGCATATCACGATGGATTTTGTGGTAGGACTTCCAACTGCACAGAAGGGTTACGATGCAGTGTGGGTGATCGTCGACCGATTGACCAAGTCAGCGCATTTTTTGCCAATCAAGATCAGATATACCTTGGATCAGTTGGCTAAACTTTATATCAAAGAGATCGTTTCCAGACACGGTGTACCAGTTTCAATTGTGTCAGATCGCGATCCGCGGTTCACAGCGAACTTCTGGAGAAGTTTTCAAGAACGCATGGGAACGCATCTGAGGTTGAGCACCGCATATCATCCATAAACAGATTGGCAGAGTGAGCGAACTATTCAAACGTTAGAGGACATGCTGAGAGCATGTGTGATGGATTTCAAAGGGAGTTGGGATGACCACCTACCGTTGGTGGAATTTGCATACAACAATAGCTACCATGCGAGCATCGGGATGCCACCTTATGAAGCTTTATATGGAAGGAAATGCAGAACGCCATTGTGTTGGGATGAAGTAGGAGAACGTCAACTGCTAGGGCCAGAATTGGTACAGCAGACTGCGGATGTGATCAAAACTATTCGAGCGAGGCTAGTGATGGCTCAGGATCGACAGAAGAAATATGCTGATCAACACCGGCAACAACGAGACTTCAACGTCGGCACTTATGTGTTTTTGAAAGTATCACCTTGGAAAGGGAAAATGAGATTTGGGAAGAAGGGAAAACTTAGTCCCAGATTCATAGGACCCTTTGAAGTTCTGAGACGAGTCGGTGAGGTAGCTTATGAAATAGCTTTACCTCCGGAGCTAGAACATATACACAACGTATTCCACATTTCAATCTTAAGACCGTATAAGCAGGACTACAAGCATGTCATAGAGTATGAACCCATTCAGTTAGAAAAAGACTTAACTTACGAAGAGGTTCCAGTGCAGATAATTGATAGAAAAGAGCAGGTGTTAAGAAATAAAATAATACATTCTGTTAAGGTACTATGGAGGAACCACAACGCCGAGGAGGCTACGTGGGAACTCGAGGAGAAAATGATGAAAAACTACCCTAATCTGTTTGTTTGATGTGTAATGATTCCGGGGACGGAATCCTTATAAGGGAGGGTGAATGTAATAACCGAGATTTTCTATGTAATTTAACAATTTCAATAAACGAACTTATGTGAAATTCTTATGTGATAATTATTTACTACTTGTATCTATGTTTACTTATATGTTATGTGATGAGATGTGTTTGAATGGTTGGTTCCGTATAATTCAACTATTTAAAATGGGTAAGAATGGAATTAATGCTATTAATTTTGTGGGATGACTTTAAAACATGACTTTGAGTTTGGAGCGGAATTTAGTGACACGGACAGCGTATTTGAGTCCAAAACGTCGAAATTAGTCAAGATAGACTGTAACCACGAAAATGCGTCACGGTTGACTTTTTGGTCAAAGTCAACTGGTTGACTTTTTCGGGAGAAAAGTCAAATACGAATTTTAAAGTTGAGTTTGACAAAACGGATAGTTCCATGACGTCTGGGACGTCAACTTTAGTAGGAATCGATATGAGTATCGACACGTTCGACTACGGAGGGCAAAATGGTCAAAATGACTTGTTAATTGATTAAATGATTATTATAATATTTTATATTCAAGTGCAGCAGCTGGGGGGGGTCCACGTGACCATCAAATTGGGATAATAAAAGGAACTTATTTGTATATATTATGGTAGTAAGGAGGGAGTGGATTTATTTTTTTTTTCTTTATAACACCAAAACCTTTCATTTTTGTAACTCATACCCATAATTAAACTATTGAATGGGGAGTGTAATGGTAACATAATGATATCTAATCATGGGGGAGTTACAAGGAGCTATAGAGTTTAGTTGAATACACCATATATATGTACATTCCATCAAAGTTTTTTTTTTCACAACATTATTCCAACCAAGAGAGCAAAAGAGAAAGAAAAGAGAGAATTGTGAGTGAGAGCTTGTGAGCAACGAGTTCTAGAGATTTTGGGAGAGTCTAGCACTCAAGAAGAAGCATTAGAAGCAATCAAAAAAAAAGAAGAATTCGTCCATAAGGTAAGCATTCAAGCTATTTTCTATGTTCCTAAGTAAAATAGTGGAGAAAATGCATGAATTAGTATGGTTATTGGTTTGTCTTGTTTTGTAATGCCATGTTTGGATATGATTCTGCTATGTGGCGGTTAAGGAAGGAAAATTCTGGTGTAAACATGTTACTAATTCGTATAGAATCAAGAAATCATGCCAAGTATGCTAACTATTTGATAAAATGTCTCTTAGTTGCTAATTTGATGAAAACATAAAAAGTTAGAGAATTGAATGATTGTAACATGTATATTTATGTTATTAGAAGTGGTCTAGATAGTAGGAATCAAAACCCATGCATGCTAGAATCAAAATCATAATTTTCTCAAAAGTTGGGTTAAACTAGTTTGCATATTTTTTTTTGGATTTTTGGTCACTCGAAATCATGTCTTAGATAATCCATTTGGGGCATGTAATAATTTTGTAAAATAGTATGTAGCATGTGGTATAACATGTCCAAATTTCGTTCGGATCGAAGCTATTTTGAGTGAGATATGAAAATCATAAGCAAACATGTTAGAAACCGAAAAGAAAAACAAAACTGTGAACTGCTGACCCTAAAGGCAAAATTCGGTACTAGCTACAGTTTCTAGAAATTTATGGGCTTTTGGATTATTATAGTACACTGAATAAGCTTTCCATAGACTCCGGAACGGACTAATTCCGACTTCGGAGCAAGGAGTTATGACTTTTCAAAGTAGTTGTGTCAAATCTGTCCAGCAAATTCGGTGCAGTCCTCTTGCACATATGTTCTGGAATTTTGTGCTTGGAATTTGAAGATGGTCCATGAACGAAAATTGTAGCCCCAGAAGTTAGCTTCGCGTGGGCGCAAGAATCGCTCAAAAATGTTTTAAAACGAATTAGTTATGCCTGTTTTAGCGAGATACGGTAAAGCTGAAAAAAATGTAAAAACTGTTATGTTTGGGCATTTTTAATTTCTATTTTGGGCTGCCTATGATGTCTAAAATGGGTGGCATATATTTTCTAAATATATCTTTTTATGATGTTTATAGTATATCTATAGGAGACCCTTATACTTCAAACTAGATTGTGTATGAATGGTGATTAACGAGACACATGTAATTAGGTTACGTGAAGGTTAATTACTAGCGTGTATTGTAGCAGGCTCATCAGGCAAGTTCCTTACCCTATTTTTCATTATAAATTTTTTTAACTCTTATTCAGTTGATTGCAGCGAGGGTAAGTTTGGGCTTGTGATTAATTAATCATTCGTGCAAGCTTCTTTATTGTAAAGTTCTATAACTTCAATTGTGATGCAAAATGTTATTGATGATTCAGTTCCTATTGTGACTGCTATACTTTAAAGTTTGTATACCCTTGATGAACTATATTCAAGCATGCTTTCTAGCTTTCGTTTCAGCTAGATGTTATTGATGCAAAAATAGTATATTGTTTGAAAAATTCAAATCCTTTGAAGCTATTGAATGTTTACCAATCCAAATTGCTTTGGTGAGGTCCCGCATGAATACTAAGATGAACAACCCGAATAACGGGGCAACTGATGTCGGGCATATAGTCCCATTTATGCTTATGCGTTTAAACTTTATACTTGTGCACAATGTAGGGTACGATAGGCTGATCACCTGGAGTACTTGCAGAGACCGTTTACAATCTATTTGATTGTTAAACCGTCTGATGGTTTTTGATGAAACAAAGTAATGTTCAGGGTATCTAACACCCCTTAGTATGTTGTTGAGAATTCCAGAACTCTTATCTTGTTATTCCAGTTTATCTCTTGATATTTAATTCAACCATTGAGAAATATTCATACTAATGCTTCTACTTCTGATGTATGTTCTCAAACTACTCTATATACTTGCTGGGCAATTTGTGCTCATTCTTGCTTAAACTTTTCATTTAAGGCTGATAACGCTGAGGGCTCGGGCAAGGACAAAGGAAAATCTAAGATGAAATGATGAGAGTTATTTATGTAATAATTATATTTTCGCATATGATGTAATGTAGCGATAAACGCTAAGTTTAAGTTTCAGTTTATTAAAGGTTGAAAGACTTGGGACTTTATGTTGAATAAGTATGTAATAGTTAATATTATTATTATAATTATTATTAGAGTTACTTAAATAGATGATGAGGTATGTTATCGTGAGCACCATGTCCTGTAATCGATGTTACACGGATTTGGGGGCGTCACAGTGAATGTGCGATATTTGTATAAAGTGGTAGAACGTATGAGGCCTTGAGCCACACTGTGAACACTTCGGTGTTTCTATGAGATGAACTGTTCTATGATTTAACTGTTCAATAAGAGAATGCTCTGTTTATACATGATCCGTTATTGTTAAGTTTGTGCTAATGATTCTTGCCAGACAAAATGTATATGAAAAAGGTAGAAGAATGAAAGTATTTACAAATGAAAGTTAATATTGTTTTAACATGATAGGAATCGAGATTATTCCTATTATTCAAGCTGCTTCATAACCTTGTTCGGTTATTGAAGTTTTAAAGGAGTGTTTAAACTCTTCAAGTTGTTTGTTCAACTGTTATGACTTACTGAGCAATTGAATGCTCACACTTGCTTTAAATGAAAAACATTTTTAGCATACGATGTTAGAAGAACTTAAGGATCCCGTAAAGATCAAGCTGACGGTATCCAGATGAAGTGCCATTCAGAATGTGGATGAGCGAGAAGATCGAGCGAAGACTTGTAATATAAAATAAGTTAAATGAGCTATAGATTAGTTTAATGAACTATTATGTATCCTTAGTGGCGGATGAAAGTCACTCCTGTAAGATGTAATGAATAATGTAATTATAGTTATTTGTAATGAAAAGAGTTATAAGGTTTTAGAACTTGGGAATTTAGAATGTATGTTGTTATATTTCAGTATATAATGATGTATGTTTGACTGAATGATGTACTCGTGACGTACGGAATCAGGGTGTGAAGATAGACCGGATTTTGGGGTGTTACAGTCTACCTACCCTCAAATTAGTTGTCAGAGAATATCTTGAGGCATAACGGTAAATACTCCAACGGATACTTTGCAACGGGAAGAATTTTTGAAAAGGCTATAAATAGCTGTAAGATTTCAAGAAGAAGTGGTGAAGAAAAAGAGATAAAAATAAAATAAGAGTGGAAGTCAAAGAGGCCAAACGCAAGAACCACTCTACAAATCACTAAGAACACAAAAAGCCGAATTGATGAATAAGTAGAGGAATACTATTCTATCACTCAAGATGTGTTTAAAGCTGCTAAATACCAAAAGGAATCAAGCCTCAAAGAAAAGATCATCAGCATCTTGAAAACGATATCATTCGTTCTGCTGAATACCAGAAGGAGTCGAGCATCAAAGAAAAGATCAGCAGCATCTTGAAGATAATATCAACTAAGTTGCTAAGTACCAGAAGAAGACAGAGCTTCATTGCAAAACTTAACAGCACCTCAAACACAATCATTAAATTATGATTTGATTGATCTTAGTGATCATTATGCCAAGTTGAAGAAACTTGAAAAGGGCTAGGAGTCCTGGGATAAGGGTCCAAATTTCCAGGTTAAAGAAACTTGAAGAGGGCTAGGAGTCCTGGGCTGAGGGTCCAAATTGCCAAGTTGAAGAAACTTAAAGAGGTCTAGGAGTCCTGGGCTGAGGGTCCAAATTGTCAAGTTGAAGAAACTTTAACAGGTATTAGTGTCCTTGTCTTAGTGACTAAAATCCAAGCCTGTTAGGCTTGAAGAAACCTAAGTGGTTTAGATGTAAATGGTCGTTATGACCTTATCCTTAGTGGATATCCTGCTCAGTGGAGTGGAAGAGTGCAGTATGAGTTGTTTAGTCTCCAAACCACTTAAAACCTTATGTGTCATTTACTTTATGTTATTTACATTCTGTCAAATACAAATTGTTATATCTTCTATGTGTTTGCATCTCCACGAGACTTAATTTAGATATGAGAATTTTATAATCTCTAAGAGGGATTTATTAAAAGAATATTATGTTGCGCTTAATCAATATGGTTAACTAATTATTCTGTAATACATCTTTTAACTTGAAAAGAATAAGTTTTTAAAGATCTATTTAACCCTCTTACTAGATCTCCATTGTGCCTCTTGAAAACAACACCTGTAATACTTCTTGATGAATTTTTTTTTTGACAAAGTATGGAGTACTATTATTGAATATCCAACATCAAAGCATTACAAACAAAAGGAGGTGGAGAACCTATCCAAACATGGATACCAGACATAGAACCCGACGCACGAGCTACGGAATGTGCGACACCATTCACTGACCGCCTAACAAAACAAATATGAAAATCCTCAATATCAAGGAGGAGTTGCTTACAATCATCAATAACCAAACCTAAAGGACTCGGAAAGGAATCAGATCCCTGAATAGCCTGAACAAGATTGAAAACATCTGATTTAAGGATCACTTTCGCTACTTTACGAGTCTTTAACCAGCTAAGGGCCTCTCTGCAGTTGATTGCTTCCTCCATTTTAGGATCTAAATGACCCGCTAAAGAGCCACACCCAGCAGCAACCAAAGAACCAGCGCAGTCTCTAATCACCCAACCATAACCAAGCTTTGCCTCCTGATTAAAAACGGCACCATCAACGTTACATTTGATCCAACCTGTTCCTGGCCTGGACCAACAAATATGGCCATCTTCAGATATTGAAGTATTTCCATTTACAAGCTTTCCTTGAGCCACAGTCCATTGGAAAAGATAAGAACTCACAAGATTTAGCAGGCTATCTGGCTTCTGGACCCGATTATTCCATAACACCTCATTTCGATTCCAACAAATACACCAAATTATCATACAAGCTAGCTTAATCTCCTCCTGTGAATCACTAACCAACAAACTAAAAAACCACTCAAAGAAGTCTTGGTTACCTGGGGGAACAAAACGCACAGTAGATAGCCTCTAACATTCTTTCGCAAAAGGGAAGGAGGTAAACACATGATGACTGGATTCTGCCGCAGAGTTACACACGGGACAAGTACCATCCACAATGACTCTTTTCTTCAAAAGGTTATCTTTGGTGGGTAGACTGCCATTACATAAACGCCATAGAGTATGTTTCAATTTCGGAGGGATACGAACCGCCCAGAGCATCTTCCAAGTTGGAGCATCATGACGAGGGTGAAGAGTGCTCAGGTCAGAGGTCAAGAAGTCATAAGCGCTCTTCACCGAATACAACCCCCTTCTTTCGAACCTCCAATATAGGCGATCCTCCTGACACCTACTGCTCAATGAAATATTAGAAATCAACGAAGAGTCACGAGCATCAAACAAATCCCTTACTAAATCAGTGTCCCAAGAAAGCGCATCAGGGAGCATGAGATTGTTCACAGAAGCATGCTTCGTCCCTGGAACAAGCGAAGAAGACAACCAAGGATTATCATCGTCAGGCAGCCAAGGCTCCATCCAAATATTAATGCTTTTCTCATTGCCAACACGCCATTTGACACCTTGCTTTAAGAGAGGTTTGGCAACCATGATACTAGACCAGATGAAGCTGGGATTATTGCCTTTCTGAGCACAGAAGAAGGAAGAAAAAGGGTAATATCTGGCCTTAAAAATCCTCGCAACCAGCGAAGATGGACGAGTCACCAAACGCTACCCGCTCTTACAAAGTATGGCCAAGTTGAAGTCATAGAGACTCTTGAAACCTAGGCCCCCATGCTCCTTCCGAGCGCATCATTTCTTCCAACTAACCCAATGAATCCCTTTGGACTGATTAGAGCCCAACTCCCACCAAAATTGATCCATTGAGCTTTCCAACTCCGAGCAAAGGTCCTTCGGCAATAAGAAGACACTCATAACAAAAGTAGGAAGAGCCTGAGCCACACTCTTTATAAAAACTTCCTTACCAGCTTTGGAGAGTAACTTTGTCTTCCAGCCAGACAGACGAATCCACATACGATCCTTTACAAAAGATAGTGCCTGCTTCTTATTCTTCCCCATATAAGATGGTAAGCCAAGGTACTTCCCATGATCAGAGGTAACCCGAACCTGAAGAATGCCACTAACCACATTTTGAACAGCCATAAGCGTATTAACACTGAAAAGAATAAAGGATTTCTGAAAATTTATCAACTTACCCGAGGAAGATTCATATAATTGGATGCATTCCTTTATATGCTGACATTCCGAGGTAGTCGCCCTGAAAAACAAATAATTGTCATAGGCAAAAAATAGGTGGGACACAACTGGAGCACCTTGAGAGACTTTACAACCGTGGATTAGCCCACGACGCTTATAACGATGAAGCAAGGCAGAAAAACCCTCGGCATAGAGGATAAATAAATACGGCGAGAGAAGGCAACCTTGTTGTAAGCCTCTCGAAGGAATGATAGGATCCAACTCACAGTCATTATGAACTATAGAATATTTCACAGTGGAAACACACAACATAATCCATCGAATCCAAACCGAAGGAAACCCCATACGAACCATGATTTGGTGCAAGTAATCCCATTCAAATCTATCATAGTCTTTGCTCATATCAATCTTCAGCGCAGAGAATCCTGACTTCCCTTGCCTTTTCCTCTTTAGATAGTGAATTACGTCATAAGAGATCATAATGTTGTCAGTAATCAGCCTTCCCAGAATGAACGCACTTTGTTACTCTGAGATAATAAAATCAATCACATGTTTGAGGCGATTTGCAAGCATTTTAGCAACTATCTTGTAAATAACATTGCATAGAGAAATTGGCCTAAGATCAGTAACCAACACAGGCTTTGACTTCTTAGGAATTAGCACAATATTAGTTTCATTGAAGCCCTCTAGAAATACCCCTTGCTGAAGTAAGGAGAGACAAACGCCAGTCACAGAATCACCCACAATATCCCAAGAACGTTGATAGAACGCGCGGTTCATACCATCCGGCCCCGGCACTTTATCAGGATGTATAGAGAACAGATCTTCCTTGACATCTTCCTTCGAAAAGGGAGCAATAAGAAAATTGCTTTGCTGATCAGAAATATAAGAAGTAATGCACTCCGTTGCAGCCTGAGTTTGCCCTCCTTGAGACGTGAAAATCCCCTAAAAATAAGAGAGGAGTAGGTTCGGCAACCCGTTATCCCAACGTAACCAGCGACCACTATCATCCTTGAGCTCCAAAACCGTATTGTTTTTCTGACGGGAAGAAGCAAAAATATGAAAAATCGGGAGTTTGATTCCCCATAATTGAGCCACAGCTGCTTAGAGCGTTGTTTCCAAAAATCCTCTTGTTGAGCCAATATCAGATTGAACCTTGAGTGACAATTAGAGTACTGGGCAATAGAATCTTGGTCAGTAAGAGACCTAAGGCCTTTTATCTGCCTTTTACAATCAGCAATATCCTTACGAAAACAGGAGGCAAGACCAGACCCCTACCTCATTAAATCAACCCCACACTGATGAATTTGAATTTGAATAGGACTCCCCGAGCTCCTAGACCAACTGTCCAAAATAATAGTCCAGCATTGGGGCTCCCTAAGCCAAAAGTTTTCGAACCTATATTTGCGAGTATTGTATACTTAGCTAGACAGAAAAAAAATCAAGCATAATAGCTAAGTGATCCGACATAGAAGCCTCTATATTCCACAGCTTCGCATGGGGAAAAGCAGAAAGCCAAGTAGAAGAAACAAGCGCGCAATCAAGACGTTCCTCAATCCAACCCGAAAAACCCCTATGACGCTCCCAAGTGAAAGGATGCCCCTCCATACCAATATCCAGCAGCCCACTATCATCAACAGCCCTCCGAAACCCGTCAAAAAGCCACTGAGGGTGGTCGATACTCCCACGCTTCTCACTTGAAGATAAAAGATTATTAAAATCTCCGAAACAACACCATGGGAGAGTAGAGCAACTACTAAGCTGTCGGAGGAGATTCCAAGACAAAATTTGATTATTTCTAGCGGCATAGCCGTAGAACCCAATGAGGCGCCATTGCAACATGTTAGGGATGTTAACAACAACGTCAATATGATGATCCGAGTAAGAAAGTAAACTGGCAACATTTTTATCTTTCCACAATAGGACAATACCCCCTCCATGTCCAACACTACTCACAGCAAAAACACCTTCGTAACCCAATTTTAGTTTGATTGCATCCAAACGATCTCGAGGCAACATTATTTCAATAAGAAATACAAAAGTAGGCTTTAAATGGCGGACTAACTCTGCAAGGGCCTGAATTGTACACGAGTTGCCCAACCCCCTACAATTCCAACTAAGGGTCGTCATTGGTCTCGGTGGGCTTGGATAACAGCGCCCACCTTCAATCCGTTTTTTGGTGTCGGATTAACCAAAATATTATTCACCGAATTTACCAGACCAGAAGACCCATCCAAGTCATCTGCATAATTATTACTATTCAATGTTCGGCGTCGTTTCTGATCCGCTAAAATAATACCCCCTGAATCGCTCCCCTCAATAATCGGAGTATCAATCCCATGCATGGAAGGAAAGTCAGAAGATAATTCCGTAGATACCGGGGGAAGTTTCAGAGTGGTAGGAATCACGTCTGCTTGATTCAAGGAAGTGGAGGTTTCCTTGCCATGCACAGAAGTTACCAAATGTGGTTCCTGAAAACGCGGAGTTCCCACAACCATCGCCGATTCATCATCCACCGCATCAGACACCGAGGGAGGGCTCGCCTGAGCAGAAGTCCTGATCCAATGATCGGCTGATCTACTACCTTGACGACGCGGTGGACCCCGAAGCCATTTACCATACACAAATTGAGACGGAGGAATAAGATTATCGAACCACAACGCACAAAACTTATCAGAGTGTCCCATAACTCCCTAATAGAAGCAGAACGTAGGAAGTTTTTCATATTTAAAAGTAATCCAAATCCAGTCTCCACCACTCCTCTTCAGCTTCATCTTTCGGGCAACAGACTCGTCACATCCATGGCCACCCTCGCTCGGATGAAAATTTTAATCTGGCCATCGAAGTTGTGAGCATCTGAGGCAACAAACTTACCTATGTAATTGCCAATAGCAATCCCAACCTTCTCCGACATAAAACTAATAGGAAGATCATAAACTTGAGCCCAAAGTTCGACTATATTCAGGGGAACTTGAGAAGGTTGCTCACCTGGAAGCAAACGTTTCAGCAGCAAAATATGGTTAGTAAAAGACCACGGACCATCAGAAATAACACGATTCAGATCTCACTCATGAAAAAACAGAAACAAATAACGGCCATCTTCAAACTCCTTTACATCAATACCCTTCATCGGTTGCCATATCGGAATGAGAGTATCCTTCATAGCCCCAAAATTCACAGGCTTTTTCGTAAGAAATCTACCCACCAAGCAGAAAGTGTAGTCAGAATCTTTCACCGGTTCATTCTCACCCTCCAGCACCAAACCCCCGTCATCCTCCCCTTTGAGCGTGAGGTTTCGGCAAGCTTCAGTCAGATCGGAATCCATGAGTAGGAAAAAAGGGCAGACAAAGAATAAAATCAAAGGGATAGAGACATGCCAAAAGGCAAGAGAGAGACTTGTCAGAGGACGAGATAAAACCGTATGTATTTTTAAGTGTACTAGAAATGGTTAGACAAATATTGTATAACTATATATATTATTCATTGTATTGTCGTGAATACTGAAAAATAATCTAATTGTCGTGAAGAAACATTGCAGAAGTATGATCTTTAATCATTGAATTGTCGTGAAGGAACATTGCAAAAGTATGAGCTTTAATCATTGAATTGCCGTGAAGAATTGCCGTGAATCATCATTACATGTGTTGGCTTAGAGATGGAAAGAAGGAAGAACAGGAGAGAGAATATCTCTGCACGTTGGTATATAACTGGTAAAGGTGGGTAACCTAAGGATAAAGAATGCCCAACAAATGCACCTGACTTTTCAAAATTGTGAAAATGTAAAAGCCTCTAATCTCATAGTAATTGCACCAAGGAGGAGCCCCAACACTGATGGAATTCATGTCACAGGAACCCAAAACAT
This sequence comes from Panax japonicus, assembly GCA_020205505.1. Lineage (NCBI taxonomy): Eukaryota > Viridiplantae > Streptophyta > Magnoliopsida > Apiales > Araliaceae > Panax > Panax japonicus. The sequence goes on from CM035108.1 coordinate 37,007,775, forward strand.
CCAGATTATGAACTCTCTTGTAAAAACAGGTACTTCTTGATGAATAAATATAAATATCTATACAATATATAGTATAACCGGTATATACCGTTTGAAAAAAAAATAGATACTGATATCGGTTAACCGATATATGCCTATTTTTTATACTGTTATCGGACCGATTTTAAATTTTACATAATTATTTATACTGAACCGATTAGTACCGATAAAAAATCGGTTGTACCAAATTTTTTTAACACCCCTACCTTTGAGTCATGGAACATGTTTGGGCGCGTGCGGGTGACTATCCGGATTGAGTCTCGCCCATGAAGTCGTGAACAAGTCAGTAAAGTAAGCAGAATTCTTGATACAATTTTAATAAAACATGATATATCTTGTGATTTATTTATCTATTTTTTGTTAATTAGTGATAATTTTCTCAAATTACCGTCCATTTTATTTGCTATTTATTTATTTTGAGAACTTATATTATTACAATTCATTACAGGGGAGGAGGGAGTGAGTATGCTTTTGCATACTTTTTAACTTAATAAATCAAATGAGAGTCCTAAATTTTTTTAATTGCGAATAGACACTAAATTAATACAAACACATACTTTAATAATTGATATGTTTACTTATAATAAAAGTCGTCATTTTTTTGTACCAATATAAATCTTATCCGTTCTTTTATTAATTAGTGTAAATAAAAAAAATAAAAATAAGATAAGCATTGCTATAGATGATAATAACTTTAAATAAATTATAGGCTTAAATATAAATTAGTACCCTAAACTATAAGACATATTCCACTTCGGTGATTCACATTTTAATTTTGTCAATTAAGTTATTAAACTATCAATTTTTTCCAATTACACAAATTGAACACGCCACGTCAGCAATTGCTAACGTGGCTAATTTAAATGGAGTCTTAACAAGCTTACGTGACAAATAAATAATTTAATATTCATTACATAATAAAATCATTTTATCAGCATGGGCAAAATGGTCAAGATCTTAAAAAGCCCTAATTAAAATAAAAGAAATAGGCATAAATATGTTCTTCCTCAACCTCCATGGATTCCGGCCGAAATCAACACCACCACCACCACCACCACCACCAATCGTCCACCACCAACAGCATCAACAACGGCCTAAAACCCAGACTCACGAATCAGAGCCGTTGATTCAGTTAAATGGGCATCAACACCACCACCACCATCACCACCACCAGACGGTGGAGAAGGAAATGAAAAGATTACCTTCGTCAGTTCGGTTCAGCGCTTACCTTCGTCAGTTCTCAATAACAAGCATCATCATCAGTTAGTGAAAAATGGATCTATTGAAAAGAAGGAACCAATAACCACAATTAATTTTGCTCCGGTCGCGTTGACGGCAGAACCACCGGAGAATGACGTTTTCGAATCCGCCCAGAAAATCATCCTCCGCTGGGACTCCACGATTTTGGAGGAGACAAGAGAGAGAATGATCTTTGACGGCGATCGTCACGAGATCGATCGCTACTTACAGGCTGTTGATGGAGTCCAACAACGCCATCCAGATCTCCATGGACCGACTCGCTTCTCGATCCAAGCTCACCGACTCCTCCGACACCGCCATCGTCGCCATCCAGAATGCTCTCAGCCGTCTCCTCCGACACCGCACCCGCCGCCACGCCCCTTTTCTGCCGCCTTCTCTACCAGATCTGGGTTTGGATTTATCTTGGTTTCGAGCCATGGAGATCTTTTTCCGTCGTTGCTTCTTTCCGCCACCCATAACCACCGCTTCCCAAGTCCCTCCGCCACCACTCCCTGCTGCTTCCTTCTCTTGTTGCACATGCTTCTCTGATAGCCCTTCACATAATTATTAATAGTTATGGAAATTAATACCTAAATAATTTAAAAATAGAAAACTTTATGAAAAGAGAATTAGGGTGTAGACTAATTAAAAGGCGATTGCCATCTCTGTCTTTCTGGCCACCCTTTATGAGCAAAACTTTAGCTGGAAGATTGATTCCTCCGATATCGGCTCAATCAGTGGTTCCGCCGGTGGTCAGAATTTGAATGGGATGAATTAAATCAGAGAAAGAGAAAATGAAAGAGGATTTCAAAGTAATTTTTGTTAGGTTTTAAAGTGATTTGACAAATTTGCCCTCACTGTATAATAAATGTTTAAATAAATATTAAAATAATCTTTTTTATTTACACATCAGTTGCTTTATGACCCACTCAGATGGCCACGTTAGCAATTTCTGACGTGACAGTTCAATTTGTTGTAATTAAAAAAAATTGATAGTTTAATCATCTAATTGACAAAATTAAAAGGTGGATCACCGAAGTGGAATATGACATATAGTTTAGGGTAGTAATTCATATTTAAGCCTAAATTATATAACAACTAGACCTAGCAATATAAGTAGTTAACTGTTGGGTCAAACCATATTAACTGGAACCAAATGGGTCGGTTAACCATTTTTATTTATTCAGATTGGTTAAAGTTTGAACCCATATTTTTAAAATAAATATAATTAATTAACTTGTTAACCATTTTTCAACCCATATTCTATTCAATTGCACTCCTCTCTCTCTCAGTAACCGCACCAAACACGATTATTTTTTTTGGGTGGGTAGGGGTAGAGGGTGGGTGGTGTATACATAATCGCTTAATATTAATTTATTTTGGGAGAGAGTGGTGGGGTGGGTGTGGGGTGTGGGGTGTGGGGTGGGTGGGGTATACATAATCGCTTAATATCATTTTTTTGAGAGGGAGTGTTGGTTGGGTGGGTGGGGTGTGTGACAACCCGAGAATTTGGGCAATTTATTAAAATCTTAAATGATGGATTTAAGGTCAAATAATAGACCTAGACAGAAAATAAGTGTATACGTTTAATGTTATTGGGATGGAATTTTTAGGGTTTCAAAATTCTGTAAAGGATATAGGTGAATTATTCAGGATTAAGGATTTATGTGATTATGTTCTGTGTTTATGGTTAATGATGTGTTCAGAATGTGGTTAGGGTCAAGGAATTGATCAAATAATTTATATCTGTAACAAACCCTAAGTTTATATTAAGAACGTCAAACATTCAGTTAGAAAACCCTAACGTCTAACAAGAAACCCTAAAAATCGGTTCTGGAAACCCTAGTTTCAGTTTCGGGAGTACGAAATCCTAATTCGGATATTGAAAACCCTAGATTGGGAATGCAATGTAAGTACAAGGTTAAACGTCATTAATATTGAATTTATTAGGAAAAACCCTAATGAATTACTGGAAATTCTAGTTGATTATTAGAAAACCCTAATACCAGAACTGAAAACCCTAATTTCAGATTCTGATAAAATGAAACCCTAATCTGGGAATATAACGGAGAATTTTAATGCTTTAGTGCTATTAATTAAGTATTAATTAGGGTAATGATTAATTAATTAACAAACCCTAATTTCCAATTTTTGGAACCCTAATTGTTCAGTACATCAGAAACCCTAATGTTCAATTGTGGATTTAATTGCTAAAATTAGCAATGTTAATTAGGAAATCCTAATCCTAATTATTTCAATTTATGAGTAATTAGAAACCCTAATCTAGTTACGAATATTTAATTTCTAAATTAGAAAATTAAATTTTCTATTAGAAACCCTAATTAGTGGTTTATATACCCTTATGACCATTTTGACCCTAATTGCGTAATTAGCGAGTGTAATTATGAAATGCTAATCAGCAAGAATGAATCTATGATTAAGACATTTTTATATAATTAGAAAATTCTAATTATAAGTTAGAAATATTAATTTTCTATTTTTAAAACCGAAATTCGGAAAGGCAGAAATTAAATTTTTACAAAGTTAAGGGTTAAAATCTAAACCCTAGAATGCTCCAAACCCTAAACCCTAAGGGTTTCATCAAATGGCAAATTGTAGAAATAAAATTTTGCATGAAAATGACAAAAATGCCCTTATGTTATATTTTATAATAGTAGCTTGCAAATCTTGCTAAATCCTTGGTTGTTCACCAACCCTAACCCTAACCTAGCCTAGAATGTGACTTGTTTGACCAGCAATCTCAGCAAAATAAGCAATATGCATTGAATCATAGGATATTTATGGATTAAAGTGAGAGAAAAAGGGCCACTTTATGTTCATTTTCTACAACTTATCTCTCTCTCCATCTTCGAATTTTAGAGTGAGAAAGAGTGAGAAACTAAAGCCATGATAAAGTTTTAGCAAGCCAGAAACAGATCAAAGGATCAGAAAATCAAAATCAAGCTCAAAAGAGATATAAACTCTAAAATTCGAAATTTATGATTTTGATGTTTAATGTTGTTGTTTGTTGGTTAAATATGTGTTATAAGGTGTCAATTAGAGATCTGGGTTGTTGGATCATGGATCCATAACACCTAGATGCTCGGATCTAGTAATTTAGAAAATCTGGAAAAAGTTGGAAAATGTTGACTGACAAGCCAATGTCAGGGCTTTTAGATTCTTCTGTGTTAATGATATGTGGTATTTAAAGTTATAAATGTGTAGTATGCCATGAAGGCTTCAATCTAGAACTGGAATCATGATCATACCATGTCTAGATCTCCAGATACAAGTGGTCAAAGATCGTTGACCGATCACGTTTTCTGGATTTCTTGGCAAACCCAGAAACCCAGATCGTCTGACAAGCTTTTTGAAGCTTTTGATCTTGCTGTACTTTGATTTTTTGGCCAAGTTGTTGTTGATTAGTTGTAGTCTGGTATATACACTACATATTGAAGAAATTAGAACACCTAGATCGTAGCCGGAATGATCGAAAATTAAGGTCAAAGTAGCTTTGACCGACTGTTCTTGACGAAATCTGGAAAACCCAGAAATCGTGAAGAACAGTGCCGGACCTGCACTTTGACCGGATTGAATCTTGTTGATCTGTTGTTGTTGAACTCAGATCGTGTTAGGTAATTGTTCCTTGACATAGTAACTACACATTTGAACCATAATATTACATATAAAATGACTGGAACCTAGATTTAATCGAGCCATAAGATGGCCACTCGAACCTGTCTGGAAATCTGGGAAACCCAGAAATCCTTGCAGGCCTCTGACATCGACTTTGCAGACTTGGATCTTGTGTTTATGTTGCTTAATGACTTATATGGTGTTATATAATTGTAGTACTACATAAATACTACAAGGCTAGCATCTTAACAAACCCAGAAATCGAACAGAACACGGAAAAATCGCGGTTAAACTAGCCCACTCGCACACTGATTTGTCAGTGTTCTTGAGTGAAGAACACCTATGGCGACAGACAAGTGTCGCTAAAGGCCTATAGCGACAATTTATTTATTATTTTTCGGAAAATGATTAAAAATTAGAAAAAATGGTTTTTAATTATTAAAAATACAAAATAAATTATGAAAAATTATTTTAAAGTCTGAAAAATAGTTTTTAACTATTTTAAGTATATTTCAAAAATATTTAATATTTTTGGAATATAAATGGTATTTATTTATTTAATTACAATATTAAATAAATGAATTAAAAATAGTTTTTAATTCATGAAAAATCATGAAAAATAATATTATGGTATAAGAAAATATTTGAAGTTATTTTTGATGACTTTTAATATTTTGGGATGAAATTCATTAATTAATCAATATTAATGATAATTAGTTTATTTAATAGATATATTAAATAAGTTAAGGAAAAATGGAATTAATGCTTTATAAATTATATAAAAATGATTTTTAAGGTATTAAAAATACTTTGTGATATTATAATTATATTATAATATTATGTAATGATTTTCATTGATATTTTATATTAAATGAATACTAATGATTAAGGAATTATGTGATATTTAATTCATTAAATACGATTTTAAGGATTGGAAAATGTTGATAAATGGTAATAATTATCCGAAAATTATTACGAGCCTAGGAAAAATGTTTTGACTGATAAGATAATTATCTGTGATGATGGTTAAGTGGTTAGTCAGAGTTTAATTGAACTTAAACTCGATATTCGTCCGACTAGACCGTCGTGATGATAGAATGGTGTCGGTTTCAAGTCAGACTGAAATAGTTTGACTTGATACCTAGTCTTATGTGTTGTATAGACTGATAGGCGTATGTGGTAATGTGTTTAGGTTATTCTGTGGATATAAATATAACAGTATTATACTTTGATGATATTATTCTAATATTGGAGATCTATATTATTAATATTAGGTCTTCGGGGTAAAGCGTTATTAAATTGCGTGCGGTAATCAACGGTTCAGGCAAGTTTTCTTATACTTAACTCTAATAAGAGTGTTTTATTCAAGCTGATGGTTAATCGTTGTTGATTGCCATGAAAATTGTACTCTGTACATCTTGCATGTATAAGTCAGGTATGAAAGGCTGATCACCTTCATTAACAGTTGGTTCAGAAATGTTTGTTCATGTTTAAAATTTGTTCAGTCAAAAGTTTGTTCGTGATAATTCTCAACTATATTGATAAATTATAGTCAGCTTATTATTCATACTCTTCAATCATGATATATTGTTATGTTGTTGAATTTAAACTTGCTGGGCAACTTTTATGCTCACCCTTGCTATATCATGATAAACATTGCAGATAAAGCGAATGTGTTCGGATACAGGAAAAAGGTTAAAGCCAAGTTCAGCTTGGGATATAAAGTGCGGCTTGTTTATAATAATATATTGTGATAAATATTTTTGTATAATAGATATTATATGAATGGTGTTTAAGTTAAGGTTACTTGACTTGGGTAAAATAGTGTGTAATGTATTGTATAAACAATTTATGTTTATATCTTCTGCAATTAGTGAAAGAATTAGTGTACCAGATCCGAGGTGATTTGGGGCCCGGATTCGGGGCTGCTACAGTTGGTATAAGAGCTGTTGGTTATGAAGCTTAGGTAGGAATACTTGAGACCAATAACCGCAGTGATTAGGATAAGACTAACTCACATAGAGTTAGTTGGTCAGTAAGATTCAAAGACGAATCTCGGTAAGTTGTTAAGCTACAGAGTTCCCTAACTCTGATAATAAAGTTGAACAGTAATGGTGAATAGATTGACTCTAAAAGACTGAAAGTACAGGGATAGGAGATCGTAAAATAAAACGATCATATAGTGCATGGAATTGAATCGTAATATATACGATAAGATCACCCTGTGATCTAATAAAGGTTATGATATGGGAAATGAATCAATCTATTGATTGAAAAGTTTACAGCAAGATGTTGTATGAAAGTCGTACTATGAAATGGTACTATGAAAACTCATAAAAGAGTTATGGATTATGAATGCGAATTGAATTCGTATTGAAAAAAAAGGGGTTAAGATTAGGTGGGGATTTCAATGAGGACTCGTGCCAGCAACAGAGTTGTATGATTCCTTGTATGGGCGGGGAATTGTACTTAGTGTAAAAACTACTCAGTTGGTGGCATTGGTAATAATTGAAATATTGTGTCACGCTAGTAATTATATATAGATAAATAGGTCATAAGTAGAGAATATAGGATTAAGTACGAGTTCTTAGAACTCATACTTATGTGACATTCTTGACGCATAGTTATATGAAATGTTTATGAGCCCCTCAGCGAACGGACGCCAAAGGTCAGACTAGGGTAAGTTCGTAAACTCATATAATTGTGGCCAGGTTATGAAATCATAAGTGTGGTTTTATGAATTGGGTATAGTTGTGTGTAAAAGGAGTGTTAAGGATTATAGGAACAGATAAATTATTAAGCAAATGATCATTAGTGGAGACTTAGGTTTTCCTAAACTCCTAGCTATGCTAAATTTCGAAATGATTGACATCAAGCTAAATACGCACTATGTGCCTTTTAAAAAAAATGTAGACTCGTAACCATTTTTGAAACGGTTTAAAAGTACAGTCTATGCTACTTATTTCGGCTAGACGCAAATGATTTGAAATATCAAAAAATTGTTTTTATTTATCACTTATGTACCATGTAACCTGGTGCAGAGATGATAAAAATGATGGAGTCATCAATGCATTATTACTTAATATGAATTTGACCTGAAGTCACTATTCTACTATGGTATGATGTAGTATGATAAAATCACCAATGACGGAATCCTCAACGGGCTGTAAATACAGTGCGGCATCATGACGTCATTCTCGAAAATGATTTCAAAAATTTTAATTTGCCAACGGGGTTTGGCTACACCTAAATAATTCGATTGAATTGAATTATTGATATGGGTCTATGCTATTTGATTCAGCTAGACTAATGTTATAAAAACTCCAAGTGTTTATTGAAAGAATTTCCCGAACCAAATTGCTTTGGTGCGGAATCCAATGATAAGACTGAGGTGAACGATAATATTTGGATAAATAATCCAATCTAATAGCGTAAATATTTGCTAAAAAATGACTAATACGTTATACATGACGTAACTGTACGATGGGATGATCACCTAAAGTACTAATAATGGTAGTTTACCTTCTTTGTGATTGTAAACAGACCAAGTAATGTATTGTTTTGCGGTATAATCACTACCGTTAAAACTAAATGTGTTCATGGTCTATATGACCCCTCAGCACAATTTCAAAACTTTTACTCTGGTGAGAGGTGTATTGGGTGGCATGAAATAATGTGTGTGAATGGTGTAAGGTGCACGGTGTAAGGTGTAAGGTTCATGTGTGAATGGTGTAAGGTGCACGGTGTAAGGTGTAAGGTGAATTTCGGGGACGAAATTCTTATAAGGAAGGGTGAATGTGACAACCCGAGAATTTGGGCAATTTATTAAAATCTTAAATGATGGATTTAAGGTCAAATAATAGACCTAGACAGAAAATAAGTGTATGCGTTTAATGTTATTGGGATGGAATTTTTAGGGTTTCAAAATTCTGTAAAGGATATAGGTGAATTATTCATGATTAAGGATTTATGTGATTATGTTCTGTGTTTATGGTTAATGATGTGTTCAGAATGTGGTTAGGGTCAAGGAATTGATAAGATAATTTATATCTGTAACAAACCCTAAGTTTATATTAAGAACGTTCAAACGTTCAGTTAGAAAACCCTAACGTCTAACAAGAAACCCTAGAAATCGGTTCTGGAAACCCTAGTTTCAGTTCCGGGAGTACGAAATCTTAATTCGGATATTGAAAACCCTAGATTGGGAATGCAATGTAAGTACAAGGTTAAACGTCATTAATATTGAATTTATTAGGAAATACCCTAATGAATTACTGGAAATTCTAGTTGATTATTAGAAAACCCTAATACCAGATCTGAAAACCCTAATTTCAGATTCTGATAAAATGAAACCCTAATCTGGGAATATAACGGAGAATTTTAATGCTTTAGTGCTATTAATTAAGTATTAATTAGGGTAATGGTTAATTAATTAACAAATCCTAATTTCCAATTTTTGGAACCCTAATTGTTCCGTACGTCAGAAACCCTAATGTTCAATTGTGGATTTAATTACTAAAATTAGCAATGTTAATTAGGAAACCCTAATCCTAATTATTTCAATTTATGAGTAATTAGAAACCCTAATCTAATTACGAATATTTAATTTTTAAATTAGAAAATTAAATTTTCTATTAGAAACCCTAATTAGTGGTTTATATACCCTTATGACCATTTTGACCCTAATTGCGTAATTAGCGAGTGTAATTATGAATTGCTAATCAGCAAGAATGAATCTATGATTAAGAAATTTTTATATAATTAGAAAATTCTAATTATAAGTTAGAAATATTAATTTTCTATTTTTAAAACCGAAATTCGGAAAGGCAAAAATTAAATTTTTACAAAGTTAAGGGTTAAAATCTAAACCCTAGAATGCTCCAAACCCTAAACTCTAAGGGTTTCATCAAATGGCAAATTGTAGAAATAAAATTTTGCATGAAAATGACAAAAATGCCCTTATGTTATATTTTATAATAGTAGCTTGCAAATCTTGCTAAATCCTTGGTTGTTCACCAACCATAACCCTAACCTAGCCTAGAATGTGACTTGTTTGACCAGCAATCTCAGCAAAATAAGCAATATGCATTGAATCATAGGATATTTATGGATTAAAGTGAGAGAAAAAGGGCCACTTTATGTTCATTTTCTACAACTTATCTCTCTCTCCATCTTCGAATTTTAGAGTGAGAAAGAGTGAGAAACTAAAGCCATGATAAAGTTTTAGCAAGCCAGAAACAGATCAAAGGATCAGAAAATCAAAATCAAGCTCAAAAGAGGTATAAACCCTAAATTTCGAAATTTATGATTTTGATGTTTAATGTTGTTGTTTGTTGGTTAAATATGTGTTATAAGGTGTCAATTAGAGATCTGGGTTGTTGGATCATAGATCCATAACACCTAGATGCTCGGATCTAGCAATTTAGAAAATCTGGAAAAAGTTGGAAAATGTTGACTGACAAGCCAATGTCAGGGCTTTTAGATTCTTCTGTGTTAATGATATGTGGTATTTAAAGTTATAAATGTGTAGTATGCCATGAAGGCTTCAATCTAGAACTGGAATCATGATCATACCATGTCTAGATCTCCTGATACAAGCGGTCAAAGATCTTTGACCGATCACGTTTTCTGGATTTCTGGGCAAACCCAGAAACCCAGATCGTCTGACAAGCTTTTTGAAGCTTTTGATCTTGCTGTACTTTGATTTTTTGTTGTTGTTGATTAGTTGTAGTCTGGTATATACACTACATATTGAAGAAATTAGAACACCTAGATCGTAGCCGGAATGATCGAAAATTAAGGTCAAAGTAGCTTTGACCGACTGTTCTTGACAAAATCTGGAAAACCCAGAAATCGTGAAGAACAGTGCCTGACCTGCACTTTGACCGGATTGAATCTTGTTGATCTGTTGTTGTTGAACTCAGATCGTGTTAGGTAATTGTTCCTTGACATAGTAACTACACATTTGAACCATAATATTACATATAAAATGACTGGAACCTAGATTTAATCGAGCCATAAGATGGCCACTCGAACCTGTCTGGAAATCTGGGAAACCCAGAAATCCTTGCAGGCCTCTGACATCGACTTTGCAGACTTGGATCTTGTGTTTATGTTGCTTAATGACTTATATGGTGTTATATAATTGTAGTACTACATAAATACTACAAGGCTAGCATCTTAACAAACCCAGAAATCGAACAGAACACGGATTAAATCGCGGTTAAACTAGCCCACTCGCACACTGATTTGTCAGTGTTCTTGAGTGAAGAACACCTATGGCGACAGACAAGTGTCGCTAAAGGCCTATAGCGACAGTTTATTTATTATTTTCCGAAAAATGATTAAAAATTAGAAAAAAATGGTTTTTAATTATTAAAAATATAAAATAAATTATGAAAAATTATTTTAAAGTCTGAAAAATAGTTTTTAACTATTTTAAGTATATTTCGAAAGTATTTAATATTTTTGGAATATAAATGGTATTTATTTATTTAATTACAATATTAAATAAATGAATTAAAAATAGTTTTTAATTCATGAAAAATCATGAAAAATAATATTATGGTATAAGAAAATATTTGAAGTTATTTTTGATGACTTTTAATATTTTGGGATGAAATTCATTAATTAATCAATATTAATGATAATTAATTTATTTAATAGATATATTAAATAAATTAAGGAAAAATGGAATTAATGCTTTATAAATTATATAAAAATGATTTTTAAGGTATTAAAAATACTTTGTGATATTATAATTATATTATAATATTATGTAATGATTTTTATTGATATTTTATATTAAATGAATATTAATGATTAAGGAATTATGTGGTATTTAATTCATTAAATACGGTTTTAAGGATTGGAAAATATTGATAAATGGTAATAATTATCCGAAAATTATTACGAACCTAGGAAAAATATTTTGACTGATAAGATAATTATCTGTGATGATGGTTAAGTGGTTAGTCAGAGTTTAATTGAACTTAAACTCGATATTCGTCCGACTAGACCGTCGTGATGATAGAATGGTGTCGGTTTCAAGTCAGACTGAAATAGTTTGACTTGATACCTAGTCTTATGTGTTGTATAGATTGATAGGCTTATGTGGTAATGTGTTTAAGTTATTCTGTGGATATAAATATAACAGTATTATACTTTGATGATATTATTCTAATATTGGAGATCTATATTATTAATATTAGGTCTTCGGGGTAAAGCGTTATTAAATTGCGTGCGGTAATCAACGGTTCAGGCAAGTTTTCTTATACTTAACTCTAATAAGAGTGTTTTATTCAAGCTGATGGTTAATCATTGTTGATTGCCATGAAAATTGTACTCTGTACATCTTGCATGTATAAGTCAGGTATGAAAGGCTGATCACCTTCATTACCAGTTGGTTCAGAAATGTTTGTTCATGTTTAAAATTTGTTCAGTCAAAAGTTTGTTCGTGATAATTCTCAACTATATTGATGAATTATAGTCAGCTTATTATTCATACTCTTCAATCATGATATATTGTTATGTTGTTGAATTTAAACTTGCTGGACAACTTTTATGCTCACCCTTGCTATATCATGATAAATATTGCAGATAAAGCGAATGTGTTCGGATACAGGAAAAAGGTTAAAGCCAAGTTCAGCTTGGGATATAAAGTGCGACTTGTTTGTAATAATATATTGTGATAAATATTGTTGTATAATAGATATTATATGAATGGTGTTTAAGTTAAGGTTACTCGACTTGGGTAAAATAGTGTGTAATGTATTGTATAAATAATTTATGTTTATATCTTCCGCAATTAGTGAAAGAATTAGTGTACCGGATCCGAGGTGATTTGGGGCCCGGATTCGGGGCTGCTACAGGGTGGATAGGTAGGGAGGTGGGTGGGGTGGGGTGGGGTGGGTAGGTAAGTGGGGTGGGGTGGGGTGGGGTATACATAATCCCTTAATATCATTTTTTTGGGTGGGAGTGTTGGATGGGTGGGTGGGTAGGTGGGTAAGTGGGTGGGGTGGGTAGGTAGTTGGGGGTGGGGTGGGGTGAGTGGCGAGTGCGTGGGTAGGTAGGTAAGGTGCGGGTGGGGGTGCGTGGGTAGGTGGGGTGGGGGGGATGCGGGTAAGGGTTGGGTAAGTAGGTGGGGGTGGGGTGGGGGTGGGGGTGGGGGTGGGGGTGGGTGGGTAGGTAGGTGGTTAGGTAGGGGTAAGGTGGGGGGGGGTGTGGAGTAAGAGGTATACACATAATCACATACTATTATTATTTTTGGTTGGGGTGTGGTGTGGTGGGGTGGGGTGGGTGCGGGATGGGGTGGGGTGGGGGTAAGGGGTATATACATAATCACATAATATTATTTTTTTTTTAGTGATAGTGGGCGTGGGGGGTGGTGGGGTTGGGGTAAGGTGTTGAGTGGGGTGGGGTGGGGTGGGGCGGGATGGGGTGGGGGGTAAGTGGTATATACATAATCACATAATATTATTTTTTTAGTGGTAGTGGGGGAGGTGGGGTGGGGGTAAGGGGTTGGGTGGGGTGGGTGGGTGGATAGGTAGGTGGGGGTGGGGGTTGGGGGGTAAGGGGTATAAACATAATCACATAATATTATTATTTTTGGTTTGGTTGTGTTGGGTTGGCTTGGGTTGGCTTGGGGTGGGGTGGAGTGGGGTGGGGTGGAGTGGGGTGGGGTGGGGGTGGGGGGTAAGGGGTATATACATAATCACGTAATATTATTTTTTTTTAGTGGTAGTGGGGTGGGGTGGGGTGTGGGTAAGGGTATATACATAATCACATAATATTAGTGTCAAATCAGGTTTTCATGAAACCCATAACCCATAACAATATTAAAATGGTTAATATGATTTTTAACCATAACCATATGGTTCCAACCCACATTATCCATATTAAAAATGGTTAATATGATTTTAGTTTTTAAATGAAATCATAACCATATTTTGCCAAGCCTATATACCACAGAAGAAAGCATCAGTAGTGCCACCTTTTCTGATGAAATTCACCAACCAGAAATTGCATTGTACAAAGTTAAACTGAAAATTTACTATTAGTAAAACCCACAAGCCATATACGGAAAATCAAAAGTGTTCACAATAAAGTATAATCAAAGTGCTTAAAAAGCAAAACTTTATTTAATAAACTGGTCTGAAAAACAAGGTTTCATAGCACTCCATACATTGTTCAGGGATTACAATGAACAACTTCAGCAATAGGTTACATGAGTAACACAAACTGAAATGACCCTTTTCCAGTGCTCATTTTCCTTCACCAAAAGATGAAGGAATACACTTTGATTAATGATAAACATGACAAGGGCTCGAGCCTTGAACTACAAAGCTAAAATTACATGGTGCCGGGATAGCTACTTACCATGGGCAACCCTTCTCAAATCCTCGTTTTCCTTGTTTAAAAGATCGATCCGGGATTGAAGGATGTTGATCATGGCTTGAGCCCTCATCACTTCAATCTTCAATGTCTCTCTCTCCATCGAAACATTAAGGATCTCGTTTTCTAGATTGCTGATAAATTTTAAATACCCAGGAGGAACGGATTTTTCAAGATTAGCAGCATCAAATGTAGTCGGGTTGGCTGGCGGACGACTCTCTCTGTTTTCGATGGAATCCAACAAAGGGAACTCCAAGAGTGCAAAATTTGTTGATGGAGCTGTCGGCTCCTGGCTTGTGGTAGTTGAATCTTCCGAACCATTTGCATGACTAGAGTTCAGATCACTATGCTTTGCTCTTTTGATTTCGAACAAAGGGATGGACTCCGGATCGGCTTCATGATTTGAAGGGAAATCTTCTGTCCTTTCCCTCTTGCAAGCAAACGGAAGAGTCAGAGAGTCAATTGGGGGTTCGCTTAGACGAAGAGGAGCCTTGTTTGCATCCTGTATCAACAAGCCTATTGTTAGGAACAAGTGGATTTGTTTAAATCTGTTTAATTAGCAGTAAATTTGAAGGCACATTAAGATAAGTAGTTCGTAACACTGGTATGATTGTGCATGTTGGTATCATCATTAGAGCAGAAGAACCAAAAGTAAGATACAACCAAGACAAATACATATTTTTACCAGAGAATGATATAGCACATTAGCACTTGAGAAATAGCCTACAAACATATGATATCATAAATGAAGTTTACTATACGGACACTTTTTCTGCTGTAGGTAGTGAAGCTAATTACATTATTTACAGCCCTACATTGTTGTAGTCCTACTTGCTAATCGTATAAAGTGTTGGAAATAATCAACTTGCGGGTATTGTGCTTTATGCAAGTGAAGACTAAAAAGGACTGTATTGTACTACTCTTTCTGAAACCATATATTTGTTTATCCAGCAAAAATAATTGAACCTTGTTACTTTCTCTCCAAAATAATTGAACCTTACTCCTTTCTCTCCACAATAATTGAGTCTTGCTACTTTAACTCCATAACGATGACAATTAAAAATAACAGGTGCAAACAATTGTGATTCTCCCCATTTCTGGGGACTCACATACTAGATATCCCAGTCTTTTGCAAGGAAAAGATAAACGTGCTCATGAATATTAATGAGTTAATAATAAGGTTGAGATAGAAACATAAAACGAGTGTTCACATCCCCACACCCTTTTTATAGCCAAGTATCAACTTCAAAGATATTTCGGTTGACATTGTGATAAGCTGATTGGTTGATTACCTTTTTTTTTTTGAAATGCTTAGCTAATCTTTTATTGCAAGAGGTACGAGTACTTGGTCATAATAATTAAGTACCCCATGAAAAGATTGGGCTTTATGAATGATAAACTAGATGTTATACCTTATCTCATGTCTTATGAAATTAATGTAACAACAAACATCAATTTTTATTATCATATCAAGTAATTTTCCATCACCATGACAAGGTGAAGAACAAGAAAGTCAAGCAGATACGAATTTTCTCTTAATGGGGATACATTAAATCTCCACATAAAAAGAGAAGAAAAGAAAAACGAAAAATGAATCTCTTAGTTTAATTGCTAGCAGCACTGCATCAGAGAACTTGAGTCTTGTGCAGTGCGCAAACTTTTAATTAAACTAAGTTGATAGTGCACTTCACATGCTTCCATACCTTACACCGCCCAAACCAAATTTTATTTCAATGAGGGAGGATCTGATGAAAGCTATACTGCTCTAGGAGCTAGTTCTAGTAAACTTTTAGCATAAATGAAGATTATGATACTTAATCATTCCAGCTGCGGACATCAAATTATTGAATCTTCACAACTAGCTTTCCCCTAACAGTTATGCGAATCAATTGTCGTCATTCAACATTTTCATCCACGATAACTCACTTTTTCTTAAGCTTATTAATCTTAAATTTCTTAAATTGGTGCCACCTTGATCATTTAGATTCACTTTCATATAAACCTACAATTTGATAAAACAAAGAAGCTGGCTGCTAAGAAAACAACTTAGCTCGGTTTTACTACCCTATTCAAAGAAAAAAATAAACCTCATTTCCTAAAAGTTTATATAATAATTTCTTAACCCTCAATGTACATGCTATATTACACATATTCCCCCTCAGAACCTTCAACACAAGTTAGCTAATTATGCTCATTCAGAATAAGTTAATAACCATTATCAATGGGAAACTTATAGTTATTTTCAAGCCCCTATTCCCATGAAGAATATCCTGCTTGACCTCCCTGATCTGACATAGAGGATAGCAAAAATGATCAACTTTAGCAAGACCACATATTATGTTATGGTATTGATCCCTTTCCAAAACGTGCCGAAGCCGGATCTAACTGTGTGCAAGGATCCACAAGATACATGATAAAAAGAAACTAAGAAACTCAAAATATAGGATGAAAATAACAAGAACAAGACAACACAAGCAACAGGCAATTTAACTTTGTTCGGCCAAATTTGCATACTTTCCTGCAGAGAATCAACTTCCACCAGGATTCAAGAATTTATGGAACAAATCAAGGCTAAACTGAAAGCTCTGATGGCTAAAAGTTCACACCAAAATAATGAACTGAAGACTTGAAGAAAGAGTCCACACCAAAATACTAAAGACTTGAAGAAAGAGTCCACACCAAAATAATGAACTGAAAGCTCTGATGGCTAAAAGTTTTAAAGACCGTAGAATAAGGATTTGTTGATGGTATAACCCCATCAAAGATCCTAATGATAAATATTACCAAAAAATATCCATCATTGATGACCAAATGGACCACTTCACCAAGCCCCTCATGGCTCAATGGTAAAAAAACTACTCATAAGGCTTTGAGTGTATGAGGTCTTGAGAATGCCAAAGACAAGAATGTTAAATTTCAATCGAATATAGCAAAAAAAAAATGGACCACTTCAGTTGCAAGGAAGCTACATGGTTTTTTAGTTGATCAATGGCTCGATCTGTAATGGCAGCATGCAATAAATGTAAGAATATGCGCTACTACATCACGTGTCCTGCGCATGCACTTTCTTTTATTGGTGCATAAAATTTTATAAAATATGTATTATAACACTGCAAGTAATTTTGACAACCACCCAAAAGATAAGTAGAAAATACGCTAGAAAGGTTAAAATGAGATATCAATATATGTAAGCATGTACTTATAATTGCAATACATGTAAGCATGTATTCTTTAATGTGCTGACATGTTGCTAACTCAACAAATGTCCTATTGACGAGGAAGAGCACTCGGAAATAGACAAATATCTTAATCACGAGTTGCCTGACAGATTAAACAGTATAAATTACCAGAATTATTGCCCATAATTGTCTTTCTTAGTTGAAGTATTAGCTATACACCGAGAGCCTTTGACTCGAGTGGTATTATAGACCTCTTGCTAAGCAAGAGGTCCTAGGTCCAAACCCCCTCCCCCCAAATTAGCAAAAAAAACAAAAAAAAAAGGAATTAGCTATACATGCGTGCAACAACAAATGGGAAAACAGATAAGTAAGTTCGCAGGTATTCTAGGAGACTGTAGAAATAGAGCATTTATGAGCTAGTCCAATTATGGCATACATGGAGGCCACCTATTTGGCTTTTTGTCCATACATGGAGGGGAAAAGGAAACAAGCAATAGTTTGTAAATAAACAAAACACATAATGCTAACATCATTGATTCAATAGTCAATGAATAAAATTGATACACATTGAGAATAAAAAGAACTGACAAGGTAACCAAGGCTGAACCATTTCTTTTTCCTTTTCGTTAGCAGCCAAGAAATGCACCTCAAAGATATATATGACTCGTCAAAAGCACAAGACAAGTAGACAACTACGAAAGTGATGCAAATTTTAATGGCTTCATAAGGAGAAACTTAGTGTTAATAGTTCATTTAGCATTTACTTAGAAAAGTAAAATGCATAGCATTATACATTACCTATTTTGCTTAATAGCTTAACATTTGTTGGTATTATAATTTTAGTAGTTTGGATAATTAATTCAGGATACTGATTGTGTTCGTAGGATACATTCTTCTTGTAGATCATTCAGTTTCTAAGAAGGGTTTCTCTTAATCATGAAATCCGCTGCAGTATGAATGGTAAAATGAGAATTATAGCTAATGCTCCAAAATAAATTTCGAAAGGATTACCATGTGAATCACTGAATCTTGGTCTAGACTCAAGTCAGTTTGAATATTATAGCTAATGCCATATTAACTGGGTGTACTAGATGTAATGTACGTAATGACAATACACACACACACACATATATATATGTATGTATATCAGGTAATGAACAAACCTGCTCAAGGTCATTTCTTACAGCCCTTGCATCATCAGCATTGGCCACAACCTCCTCAGCCTCTCCTCCGGGAACCAAAAGGGCTGCGTCCTCATCCCATTCCTCTTCAACAAATGGTGCATACCGATCCCCATTTGGTGGTCCTAAACCACTCTTCTGAAAAATTCTGCACAGCACAAAAGCATCCTTTTCCCTCCCAAACAAGAATAAGAAATTTTTGTAAGTTCAAATTTCTCACTGCACAATCATATTACCAGTAATTTTCAATTTAAAATCACCACAACTCGCACCTGTGCTACACCGGCTTTCTCCAATTCTATGTCTGTAAGTCTATACTCATGCATTACCCAGTTGGTTCGCTTGCCATCGGGAGCTCGCCCACTATGAAAGACTAGTGTTTTTTTCATTCCAATTGTATGACCCTTATGACGTACGGCCCTATCCTTCCCGGTTGCTTTCCAGTACCCTCTGCCAGTGGCACGGTTTAGTCTAGATCCATTACCATACTTCCTATCGACAGGGCTGAAGAAATACCATTCTAAATCTCTGCTGTTCAGTAACGAATAACCTAAACAGCAAATGTCATTGCACTTAATTAAATAAAATTGGGTGAAAAAAAAGAAAGAGAAAAATACACAGATGCCCACACGATGACATACATATACGTAGATAGAGACATGAACATAAACAGTGTGTGATAGAGAGAAAACAATATCAAAAACCAAGATAGAACCTTGGAAAGGCAAAATTGCGAAAAACAACCAAAGCTAAAAATAAATTTTTACTTAAAAAGAAATCTAGACATAAGATATATAGAGAAAAAGATGAGGCTGTAATACCTGAATCAATAACCAAAGAAATAGAAAAAAAGAAGCCAACAAATTCATACACAATTCACAGATCCTCGACAATTATTCACAATACAAAACAAAAAATGAGACAAACATACACAAGATAGAACTTTGGAGAGGGAAAAGGGGGAAGAAAGAACAAGCAAAGCAAAAGAACAAATATTGAAAAGAAATGTGAAAATGAGATATATAGAGGAAAAATGAGGCTGTAATACCTTAATCAATAACCAAAACAATCACATTCATAAAAAATTCAGTGACCCTCCCCAATTATTTAATATACAAAACAAAACAAAAATGGGACAAACATACCCCCACTACCATAACATTCTAATTATATTTTGTTCATACCCTTTCTTGTTAGTTGAAGATTCAAAGATAAAAATCTAATCTTTATGCATTTCAAAGTCTCCCACTTCCAAATTCCAGAAACACAAATACATAAACCATTATACTAGTACTAATTAAATAGTAAAACATTATAGTTAAAAATTAAGTTTGTACAAGTACACCCAATTCAACAAAATAAAATGTCCGTACAACAAATCTAAAAATCAGCGAAACGAACACAAAATTCATGATCTAACTCAACAAAATCAAAAGGGGTATCTTGAAACCCAAGGGTATATAGATGTGTATATACATATAGCACACAAAATACAGAAACAGAGACGGGGGATTTACCTTCAAGTTCCCAAGGCTCAGATTTGTAAACATCGATTTCAGAAACAGCTTGAAATCTAAATGGCTTCCCACAAGCCTTACGCGTCAAATAATACCGAACAAGTTCCTCATCAGTTGGGTGAAACCGAAATCCCGGCGCCAGAAACTTCGTCGGCGGCGGCGGCGGCGCTGCAATGGCCACCGGTTGAACGGCCGTCACCAATTCTTGATCCATCACTAAACCTCCACCAAAATTGGGGGTTTCGGATTAATCTTTGCTCAAGAAAGAAGACGATTAAAGGGAATTGAACGGATTAAAGGTTTCTTCTTCCAGTTGAATTTAATTTGGGGTTACAAGGAATTTAAGAAAAGTGGGTGGATAGAATCTTGCTTGACACGGAAATCGATGAAAATTGAAAATCAATTCCCCCATGAATGGCGTTTTGATTTTATTTTTTTTAAATTGTTCCTGACCGATTTCGTTTACTTGCCTTTGAAGTTCAGATACTTCTATGTTACTTCTTGTTGAAGCCTCCCTTCTCTCTCTTTGGCCCTCTTGCGTAACGACAACCACTTCTTTTCTCTTTCCATTATTTGTCTTTTTTATTTTATTTTTCTTGATATTTTGTCATTTTCTAAATGTTTCAAGAACATCTTTATTGATAAAAAGGGTGGACCTGTATCCGTTCACAGGTCAGGTGGGGATGTAAATTAGGTGAGAAGGGGGGGATTTAAGGGTCATTCCAATCTCTATTTACACGAATTTATTACACGAATTTAAATGTATTTAATTATATATTTATTACGGATTATTCTAATATATGTTTATTAGACCTGTCCAAATTAATACCAACGGACAAGGGGTTGTGTATTGTTAGAATTTTAGGCGAAAACTAACACAAATAATACTTGCATATGAATTGGTAAGTATTTAAGAAGCAGAAGCAGAAGCAGAAGCAGAAGCAGAAGCAGAAGCAGAAGCGGTTGAACTGAATATCAAATCTATAAGTGACACCACGAACACAGTTATTACGATCCTTCGTGTTCACACCAAGTACACCAAAACTTAAGAAAAATTATACGGGAAAAATAATACGTTATTTTACTTTAGCCCTACACACAGTAAGCATCACTATTTAAGGTAAAACCCAATACCTATGGGATAAGTCTACAACTGACTAAATCAGGAGAGTTATCTCATATGGAGTCCTAACCATATCAAGTATTATTTAAAATACTTCCAAGTGATATGGAATTATTCCAATCCTTATTGGGTTATCCTATATACATACCCAAGTCCCAAGTGAATGTTCATGATACACGGGTCCGACCCGGATCAATTACTAACATCTCCCACTCACACTGTGATGCCCCCAAAATAGGTATACATCACCCATATTAAATCGCCAAATACATGGTACAGAATACAAATAAAAACTTAATTATACAACTGTCGTGTAAAATACGATAAAACATAAGCTGACAGTTTTAACACGAATATTGTCTTATATACAATATCCACACTCAATGAAGTCATCATTACAATTATTATCACATTATTTCATAGAATAGTGAGTACAACTAAAGCCACTTGTCCTGGACCATCACTCCATTCTCCGACTCGTCCCAATTATATTCTCATTTCCTGAAGAGAACAATAAAAGAAAAGGGTGAGCTCAACTAGCCCATTAAGAAATATTATAACTAAGATAATGCAGAATAAATTATCCTTAGCCTTCAACAGTATAACAACTGATAAAATATAATAGACAATAAATTTTAGATCAACAACTGCAGCGGAACAAACAATCCATTAGAAGAATCAAGTAGATCATGATATCTACTATCTTCTATGATTTAAAAAGTTTTTCATCAACTTTATCGCTGAGTCTCAGCTTAATAAATAAACCACATCATCGAATCATCCCTGCACTATGGGCCACGGATATTCATATAATCATCAATGGTAATGATTATACCGAATAATTCCTGGTCATAATCATACCAACAACTGTCCATCAATGCACTACGGGCCAATGAGGATTTTTACCACATCATTTGTAACATTACGGGTCATGATTATACCGAATGATCCCTAGTCATAATCATACCAATCAACAGTCCATCTATGCATGTAAGCCAAAGATGACTTTCATCACAATATAAGCATGAGGATGATGACAATGATATAAAGCATTAATCAAACAAAATCAAGGATAAATATTAAAGACTTTAAATTTATCCAGAGTTTAAAAATATTCAAATCGTCAACATGATACTGCTTTGTGGAGTAAAATTCAAGAATGATATTGTATCAAAAATGATTTGGACCGAAAAGAAATCAATTTTTGTCATGAATAGTACTCCGGGTGAATAGTACCCAGGTGAATAGTACCCTGTGAATAGTACTTCTAGAATAGTACTTAATGAATAGTACTTTGTGAATAGTACTTTATAAATAGTACTTAGTGAATAGTACCTGTGACACCCCCAAAATAGGTATACATCACCCATCTTGAGTAGCCAAATACATGGTACAAAATTCAAATACAACTTAATAATACAACTGTCGTGTAAAATACGACAAAACATAAACTGAGAGTTCTAATACGAATATTATCTTCTAGACAGTATTCAAACTCAAATGGAGTCCTCAATATATTTATTATCACACTATTTCATAGAATAGTGAGGACTACTAATGCTACCATCTGGACCGTCACTCCATTCCCCGACTAATCCCAACTATATTCTCATTTCCTGAAGAGAACAATGAAAGCAAAAGGTGAGCTCAACTAGCCCAGCAAGAAATATTATGACTAAGATAATGCAGAATAAATTATCGTTAGCCTTCAACAGTGTTAAACTGATAAAAATATAATAAGCATCAAGTTTAACTACAACGGAACAAATAATCCATTAGAAGAGTTAAGTAGAGCATGATATCTACTATCTTCTATGATTTAAAAGGGTTTTCATCACTTTTATCGCTGAGACTCAGCTTAATAAATAATCTACATCATCGAATCACCCCTGCACTACGGCCAAGGATATTCGTGTACTCATCAATGGTCATGATCATGCCAACAACTATCCATCAATGCACTACGGGCCAATGAGGACTTTTACCACATCATTTGTAACATTACGGTCATGATTATACCGAATAATCCTTGGTCATAATCATACCAAGTCCATCTATGCACTACAGGTCACAGATGACTTTCAACATAATATAAACATGAGGATGATGACAATGATATAAGAATTCAATAAAACAAGTTCAAGGATAAATTTTTAAAGATTTATAATTTAATTTATCCAGAAATCAATAACGTCCAAATTGTCAATATGATACTGCTTTGTGGAGTAAAATTCAACAATAATATTGTACCAAAAATAATTTGGACAGAAAACGAATCAATTTTTATCATGAATAGTACCATGGGTGGATAGTACTCGAGTGAATTGTACCCCATGAATAGTACTTTAGGAATAGTAATCCCGTGAATAGTACTCTGACATGAAAAAGTTAAAACTTATCAAGAATGCTTAGAATAATATTTTTATGAAAAGATACTAGATGAAACGCAAATATCAAGCATATTCTACTAATTTCATGGAGTTTAGAAGCAAAAACATTAACAAAACGAGTATAGAATTCGAAATCTGAAACGAAATAATATTAGTTACATACTACAGAGTACGGAAGAAAATATTATTTCAAGCGAATATTGAACAAAAATAATATCCCTTACCTTGAAAAGAAGAGTATTCCAACTGGTATAGCGGGGATATTCTTGAAAAAAACTTTCACTATTTTTTACGCTCAAAGCTTTCTAAAACTCTAAAAAAATACGCTCAATATTATAGAAGAAGAATTCTCTGATTCAGATGTGATTTTTAATTCTAACTAAGCATCATATTTATAGGAGAATGGAAGGATACTATTTAATTTAGAAAATCACGGACGCACAGTGTTTGAAATTAAACGAATTCATGGGCTGAAACCCTGAAATTCACGGATGACTAAAACTCTAAGTAAAACAAAAACTAAAAAATATAATATATATATATATATATATATATATATATATTATCATACTTATAACACACATTATTTTAAAAAAATGAGTAAATTGGGGTCCAAATAATACGCCAATATTTACAACCAATACTTCATAAAAAATCACCTTAATATTTTTAACAACATTAATCATTATTATTATAATTCGCAATATTTTATAACCAGGTCGCTTCTAGGAAAGAAGATGCTTTCTAATAAGGATTTCTCCCTATTAGTGTGCAATTAGGTGACCAAACCTCTCCTTGACAGAACTTCTAAACATCGTCAATATTGCAAATAATAATATTAATAACTTTGTCGTCTCAATTATTGATTTACTAATATATAAAATATCGACAATAATTGAATCAAATAACGTGAGATACTATGCAGTAATTACTGTAGCAATAATTTAACAAAACTGAGTGACTTCTCACGTAAGCATCAATAATCAATACCGTGTGCTACTATGCAACCACGCGTATTACTGTACTTTTAACACCGGGTGTTTCAATAGTTAACTGTAAAACTTTCGCCGTTATTTTTATAAAAAGATATTTTTGTTGTTTTCTCAATCCGACAATAATTCCATTGTGGGGTCCACTAATGATTGTACCGTCTTACGAATATTCCCTATTAAAACGAATATTCCCTGACCAATCGAATATAATATAACAACTTGCATACTTTGAAAAAATTATAAATATTACCCATAACTATAACATTATATTAAATTAATTCCATAATATTCAAAAATGATATTTATAGAAAATTCATCTTTATTCATAAAAGTGGGGGTCTTACAACCTCCCCTTCTTATGAAATTTCGCCCTCGAAATTAGGGTTCATACCTGATATGATGAATATGTGAGGATACCTTGATTTCATTTTAGATTCTAACTCCCAGGTCATTTCCTCAACATCGTGGTTTCTCCACAAAACTTTGACTTGAGGTATAATCTTGGAGCGTAAAATATGCTCATTCTTATCCAAGATTTTAACATGAACCTCTTCATACGTTAAATCTTCCGCTATTTTGTTCAGTTCTAACTCAATAATGTGGTCCGGGTCTTCCACATATTTACGTAACATGGATATGTGAAAAACATTATGAACACGAGACATACTTGACGGTAAAGTAAGTCTATATGCCACAGTTTCTACTCGATCAAGGATTTAAAATGGGCTAATAAATCGAAGATTGAGCGTTCCTCTCTTTCCAAATCTCGTAACTCCTTTCCATGGAGCAACACGTAACAACATATGATCTCCAATATTGAATTCCACGTCCTTTTGATGAAGATTAGCATAACTCTTTTGTCGATCTTGTGAGGTTTTTGTCGGATCGTTTGAATCTTTTCTGTAGTCATACGTACCATATACTGGAGAATTACACTTTTTTTCATACAACGCCTCAAATGGAGCCATGCCAATACTTGCTTGATAACTATTGTTGTAGGAAAACTCCACCAATGGTAAGAACTTGTCCCAATTTCCCTTGAAGTCAAGGACACGGAGTCTTAATAGATCTTCAAGAGTTTGAATAGTCCTCTCTGACTGCCTGTCCGTTTGAGGATGATAAGATAATTTAAAACATAAATCCATGCCCATAGCTTTTTGCAAACTAACCTTAAATCTTGAAGTGAATCTTGGGTCTCGATCTGAAACTATGGATACTGGCATACCATGCAGTCTTAAAATCTCATTTATGTACATACGAGCAAGACGTTCAAGTGTATAAGTTTCTCGTATAGGTAAGAAATGAGTAGACTTGGTCAATCTATTAATAATGACCCAATTTGCATCTATGCGTTGAGAAACCTTGGGAAGACTAGTAACGAAATCCATGGTAATGTGCATCCCACTTCCATTCTGGAATTTCAAGTGGTTGCAATGGACCTTTTTGCACTTGATACTCCGCCTTGACTCGTTGACAAGTTAGACACCTTGAGATAAACCCCGCTATCTCTCTCTTCATATTACTCCACCAAAATGTATAATGAATATCATAATACATTTTAGTACTCCCAGGATGGATTGAAAATGGCGTGTTGTGCACTTCCATCATGATTTTATACTTCAAGTCAGAATCGTTAGGAACACAAAGTCTGAAGTTGACTCAAATTATTCCTTCTTCATCAATTCTTGCTTTCGGAATAACACCTTCTTGCACTTTCATCCTCATATGCATCAGCTCCAGGTCTGTAGCTTGAGCAACTTTAACTTTATCGATTAAAGTTAGTTCTACTCGTATATTTGCCATCATCATGTGGGTTCCTGAAGTCTTTATATCTATCTCCATCCTTTGCAAGTCATACAAAATAGGCCTTTGCGTTGACAATAACGGACTCGTACCTGTATATGATCTTCTACTCAATGCATCAGCTACTACGTTTGCTTTTCCAGGATGGTATTGAATGGCATGATCATAATCTTTCAACAGTTCGAGCCAACGTCGTTGTCACATGTTGAGTTCCTTTTGGGTGAAGAAATATTTGAGGCTTTTATGATCCGTATAGATCTCCACTTTCTCCCCATACAAGTAATGCCTCCAGATCTTTAGTGCGAAAACTACTGCTGCAAACTCTAGATCATGAGTAGGATAATTTCTCTCATATTCTTTGAGTTGTTGTAAGGCATAGGCTATGACTTTCCTATGTTGCATGAGAACACATCCTAAATCTTTGCCCGAAGCATCACTGTAGATGACAAATCCCTCCGAGCCAGATGGTATTGTCAGAACATGTACTGAAATGAGTCTCCTCTTGAGTTCTTGAAAACTCTTCTCACATTCCTCTCTCCAACCGAATTTTGTATCTGTTGATCGATTTCGCAATCAATGAATACGTGCAAGTATACACGGTCAACAAGTAATAAAGTGATAAGAAAAGTATCGTTCCCACGAGGAATTATTTAATAAAAATTACCAAGTACTAATTCTTAACCAAACTAATTTTATTTAAACAATCTCAAATTGTGTTTTTTCTAATTAAGAAAACTAAATTAACCAATTAAAACTAAGATTTTAACGAATGAATTCAAATAAATAAATATTAAGACTTCAATATCCCCAATTATGAATTATAAATCAATTATCCAATTATCCCAATTATTATGCCTACTGAATTGTTAACAGGAATTCTCAAATGCCAAAAGTCCTTTTCCAAGTGATCAATTGCCTTCTATTTAATCTAGATTAATCTTGCTATATTCCTATGCAAAACAATTGAATTAAACTCTTTCCAATCCCAATTCCTTATGTGTTACATGCGGTGAACAGATATTTCCATTCAATTCACAAACCTAATTATTCACTTTGCAAATAACTAAGTCACATGATATCATGCCCAGTTCTAACCCTAGAATTCCTCTTCCAATTCCTTCTAGAGTAACAAAGTAATTACTGATCAGATAATTAAGAAATATGCACAAGACAAGATAAACAACTCACTTTAACATAAATAACTGGAATATAATGAATAACTAATTCATAGCCATAAAAAGTTCAATTGAAATCTTAATAAAAAAGTTAGTTCATAATTAATGAATTAAAACCAAGAATCCACAATTGAATAGACATTAAAAGATAAAAGTAAGATGAGAGAAGAGAATAGAATCTGTTGTCAGCAAATCTGATGCTCCCCTCTTGCTCTTGCTCTTGATCTTCAATGGTCTCCAAGTTGCTTCAATCTCCAAAACTAATAAGAACTAGGGTTATGTTCTAATCTAAAGGAGTGTTTAATCTAGGCTAAGCTATGTAATCCCCAAGCTAAGCTATGTAATCCCCTCTTATTTTATGCCTTACATCATGTATTTATAGGTTACAAGTCTAATTTTGAGTTTAGGAACAATCCCAATCCAATTTGGAGTCAAAAAGGTGTCAAAATTTGCCCAAAACGCGTCCAGGCCCGCACCAGGCCCTTCCCCAGCGCCCCGGCGCTGGGCACGGCGCTGGCATTCTGCCCCCCAGCGCCCCGGCGCTGGTATCAAGCCAAAAACGAGCGCCCCGGCGCTGGTCAAAAAGTTAACATTTTCTGCTCCGACGTCCTTTGGGAAAACGGCCATAACTTCTTTGTCCGAACTCCGATTTAGATGATTCAAGATGATCCGGAAAGAGGAAAAGTAGATCTACAACTTTCATTCTTGAACTGTTTCGAAATAATGTCCGGAGCTATAGTCAAATTGGCTCTGAAGTGACTGTTGTGTAAATGACAAGCCAAAAACGCGAATCTAGCCACCCCGAACGTCGATCCATGTAACTTTTGTCCCAAATCCTACAAAACAATATAAAACATGCATGAATAGACACAAACACATAAAAACATCCTAAAAGACTTGAGAACAACAATAAATTAAGCCCGAATGTACCCAATTCATGTGTATAAAACTCACTCATCAAATACCCCCAAACTTAAACATTTGCTTGTCCTCAAGCAAAAACACCAAAATGTTATGCAATGCAATGTAATGAAACTAATCTATATGCCTACGAATCCAACAGTAATGACAGAAATAAGTCTATCCAACTGGCCTTAGAGAAATCAAGTAAACATGATAATACATCATATTAAAACAAATCAGTAATTTCCCAATCAATCATCAAATCTTAGACTGTTATCACTGATATAGTGCGTGTGTGCTCCACAACAATGTTAACTGATATAAAATCAAATTTAAGACATAATAGATATCTTCGAAGGCATCATACAGTGAAAACTCACAAAATTCACGAACAAGCTAGATCCAACTAAAGTCAAACATCCACCAAGTTCAAGAGTCCAATCTGGGATACTTATGCTTTACTTTTCATTACGGGGGCTTTTTGCTCTTTTCCCGTTTTATTGTTTTTTTTAACCATGACTGTGCAATGTCTTATTCCATTAGGCTAACAGTGTCACCCCTTAGCGAGCTTTCGACCAACGACTCCCAGACCATATAAGACCTTAGGGCGCTAGGTTTTAAGATACCCCTTCAGACGTACTTACTCAAGTAACAAAGGCCCCGAAACAAAACTAGTCACGGTAATTTTTTTTTTATTCTTCTTTTTTTTCTCTTTTTTTTTTGATAGATGGTTGGTGAGTGCGTTTTACGCTCCATCTCATGCTTATGTTTATGGGGAGTGTTTCTCCTCAACCCACCACAAGACTCAACATGTTTTTTTTAAAGCTTATATACCCCAAAATTTCCCCTCAAACTTAAGTTTTTATCAAAATTTAGCCATCTCCGCCTATTCATGTCTTTCATTCCTTCACACTAGTATTATCCTTAAAAAATCCATTATATATCAATTTAAACTTAATCAGTCAACATAGCTGTTATTAACGTGCTAACCTTAATTATACCAGTTTCAAACAGGAAAAGATTCAATTCATAACAAGAAATCACATCAAAGCCTGAATATTCAATACTATACTTATATACTTAATTCCAGTCTCATCATTGGCCAAAATAGACTTTTACTATCTAACAGTTGGAATCATGCAAACATAAACTAAATGCAACAAACATAGTAAACTAACTACTATTTTTGCGATTTTTAATTTTTTTTTTTTAAAACAAAAAACTGAATGCAAAAACTAAATGTAAATAACCCGAAAACATAACGAACTTACAATGTAAATAACTAACTATATGCAATACTACACTAAAATGCCCCCAAACTTAAACTAGACATTGTCCTCAATGACTGAAATAGAAAAAATTAAAACAGAGGACTTCCCTGAAAATATAACAATCTTCCTCCTTGTCCGCTAAGTTTGGAGAATAGGCTAAGCACATGGAACAAATTGGGCACCACACTTGAATTTGACTTGAATAACCTGTAAAACAATGATAGAAGCAATTTTATTAAATCCTAAATAAATGAAAATTCAAAACTACTAATATAAAACCTAATAAAAACTAAAAATAAAAAATAAAAATTAAACTTGGGTTGCCTCCCAATAAGCGCTTGTTTTATAGTCTCAGCCTGACTTTTTCTGGTCAATGCTATCCAATTCCTCTTCGAAAGTTGAGGAACCCTCCATCCATCGGAAATAATATAGCTTTTGGTAGGTTCCCATTTACGATAGCCATTGTATTAAAGTCACCTAGCATGCTCTTTGTAGATAGGATCCCCATTAAGAACGACAAACCACTAGGTGTTTCCTCCATTATGTCGATGATCAGATTAGGGCATTGAAGCTTAATAAACATAATGGAATCTTCCTCTATCTTCTCTTTTTCATCCCACCATAGTTTCGAAGGTGTACTTGCTTTTACATCACAGAGAGTATTGCCGACGACATGACTACCAATCGGACAAGGTTTTGCAAATCTAACCGGACTCTTAAACTGTTGAGGAGAAGGCACTTGAGGCATAAACAACATTGGCTCATCATCATTGGGTCTCACAATTAGTTCTTCACCGACCTTGTTGTCATTATCCCCACTTGTCTCCTCTTTTTCATCTCGTGGCTCATCCAGTTGTAGATTTGGCTCGGGTTCACCATCAGTCTCGGAATCTGTGTCATAGGGCCAGGTGTATTGAGGACGGTTGTTCAACGCATGTGCTATCTGTTCCACTTGATTTTCCAGATTCTTGATCAATGACCCTTGGCTTTGCAAATTCAGCTCTACTTGATTCATTTTCTTATCTTGTTCCTCGTTCTTTTTGTCAGAAGCTCTAATGAATTTTTCTAAGGCTTCTTCCAAACTTGATATCCTCTCTTGTTGAGTCATGTTCGTGTATGGCCATTGATACATAAATTCATCCATGGTACCTGAAAAGAGAGAAATATAGAAAGAGAATTAAAAATAAAAATAAAAATGTTTAAATTAAGACTAATTTGATTGAAATTAATATTGGTAAATAATTATTAAATTAATTCCCCGGCAACGGCGCCAAAAACTTGTTGATCGATTTCGCAATCAATGAATACGTGCAAGTATACACGGTCAACAAGTAATAAAGTGATAAGAAAAGTATCGTTCTCACGAGGAATTATTTAATAAAAATTACCAAGTACTAATTCTTAACCAAACTAATTTTATTTAAACAATCTCAAATTGTGTTTTTTCTAATTAAGAAAACTAAATTAACCAATTAAAACTAAGATTTTAACGAATGAATTCAAATAAATAAATATTAAGACTTCAATATCCCCAATTATGAATTATAAATCAATTATCCAATTATCCCAATTATTATGCCTACTGAATTGTTAACAGGAATTCTCAAATGCCAAAAGTCCTTTTCCAAGTGATCAATTGCCTTCTATTTAATCTAGATTAATCTTGCTATATTCCTATGCAAAACAATTGAATTAAACTCTTTCCAATCCCAATTCCTTATGTGTTACATGCGGTGAACAGATATTTCCATTCAATTCACAAACCTAATTATTCACTTTGCAAATAACTAAGTCACATGATATCATGCCCAGTTCTAACCCTAGAATTCCTCTTCCAATTCCTTCTAGAGTAACAAAGTAATTACTGATCAGATAATTAAGAAATATGCACAAGACAAGATAAACAACTCACTTTAACATAAATAACTGGAATATAATGAATAACTAATTCATAGCCATAAAAAGTTCAATTGAAATCTTAATAAAAAAGTTAGTTCATAATTAATGAATTAAAACCAAGAATCCACAATTGAATAGACATTAAAAGATAAAAGTAAGATGAGAGAAGAGAATAGAATCTGTTGTCAGCAAATCTGATGCTCCCCTCTTGCTCTTGCTCTTGATCTTCAATGGTCTCCAAGTTGCTTCAATCTCCAAAACTAATAAGAACTAGGGTTATGTTCTAATCTAAAGGAGTGTTTAATCTAGGCTAAGCTATGTAATCCCCAAGCTAAGCTATGTAATCCCCTCTTATTTTATGCCTTACATCATGTATTTATAGGTTACAAGTCTAATTTTAAGTTTAGGAACAATCCCAATCCAATTTGGAGTCAAAAAGGTGTCAAAATTTGCCCAAAACGCGTCCAGGCCCGCACCAGGCCCTTCCCCAGCGCCCCGGCGCTGGGCACGGCGCTGGCATTCTGCCCCCCAGCGCCCCGGCGCTGGTATCAAGCCAAAAACGAGCGCCCCGGCGCTGGTCAAAAAGTTAACATTTTCTGCTCCGACGTCCTTTGGGAAAACGGCCATAACTTCTTCGTCCGAACTCCGATTTAGATGATTCAAGATGATCCGGAAAGAGGAAAAGTAGATCTACAACTTTCATTCTTGAACTGTTCCGAAATAATGTCCGGAGCTATAGTCAAATTGGCTCTGAAGTGACTGCTGTGTAAATGACAAGCCAAAAACGCGAATCTAGCCACCCCGAACGTCGATCCATGTAACTTTTGTCCCAAATCCTACAAAACAATATAAAACATGCATGAATAGACACAAACACATAAAAAAATCCTAAAAGACTTGAGAACAACAATAAATTAAGCCCGAATGTACCCAATTCATGTGTATAAAACTCACTCATCAGTATCTTTCTGAGTCAGCTGAGTTAATGGAGTAGCGATTCGAGAAAACCCTTCTATGAATCTTCAATAATAACCAGCTAAGCCAATAAAGCTACGTACTTCGGTCACTGATTTAGGTTGCTCCCAGCTTTGAATAGCTTTAATCTTTATCGGGTCAACAGATATTCCATGACTTGATACTACGTGCCCAAAGAATGCTACTTCCTCAAGTCAGAACTCGCATTTCTTCAACTTGGCATAAAGCTTGTTTTCATGAAGCTTTTGGAGTATCATCCTCAAGTGTTGCTCATGATCTTCACGACTTTTGGAATATATGAGGATGTCATCAATAAAGACGACCGCAAAGTGATCCAAATATTCATTGAATACTCGGTTCATCATATCCATGAAGGCAGCAGGAGAATTAGTCAATCCAAAAGACATGACTAGGAATTCATAATGCCCGTACCGAGTTCTGAAAGCCGTCTTTGGAATGTCATCGGTTCTAATCTTTAACTGATGATATCCAGAACAAAGATAGATCTTTGAAAAGAATTTGGCGCCTTGCAACTGGTCAAACAGGTCATCAATGCGAGATAACATATATCTATTTTTGACAATGACATGGTTCAACTCCCGACAATCAATACAAAGTCGCATACTCCCATCTTTCTTTTTCACGAATAGAACAGGAGCACCCCAAGGAGAAGTACTAGGACGAATGAAACCGATGTCTAACAATTCCTGCAGTTAGGTCTTTAACTTCTGAATTTCAATAGGAGCCATTCGATATGGGGCTTTGGAAATGGGTTTTGTACCGGGTTCAAGGTTGATACAAAATTCAATTTCACACTCTGGGGGTAGGTCAGGAAGTTCTTCAGGGAATATGTCAGGAAATTTATTAACAATAGAAATATCATTCAAAACTGACGTATTTTTGTTTAAATCCGTGACATGAGCTAAGAAAGCTTGACATCCATTTTTTAATAAACGAATAGCTTTATGGCTTGAGATGACAGTGATTGATTTTAATGGTTTGGTTGCTTGAATTCGCATAATAGGTTGGTTAGGAATATGAAAGCTAACAACCTTACGAAAATAATCAATTTTTGCATGATGAGTAGTTAACCAATCAATCCCTAGAATTAAGTCAAATGTAAGTGTTTTCAATGAAATAAGATCGACAGGTAATGTGAGGGTACCGATTTGAACCAAACAAGACTTATAAACAGTGGATGTAATGAAGGTTTCTCCCAACGGAGTTTCAACAGATAAGTCAAAGTCTAATTTCTCCGGAGTCAAATTTAAATGTTGAGCGCAAGTAGGAGAAATAAAAGAATGGGTAGAACCGGTATCAAATAAGGTATAGATTTCGATAGAGTTTATAATAAGCTTACCCATGATGATCTCGTTTGGGTTCCTTGCTTTCTGGGAGGTTACGACAAACGCTCTCCCTTGAACTATAGGTTTTGACTTTTCTGGAACGACCTTTGGTGCCTCCATCCCAGCTGGACTTGGCTTCTCTTAAAGAAAAAATCGAGCTAGGTGACCTTCTCTTCCACAATTGCAACACGTTTTGAACTGTTGCGCACAATTTGAACTGATATGTCCCTCCCCTCCGCATTTGAAGCATATGATAGGTGATCGTTCTCCTTCCTTAACAACGGGTGCTGGTGTTGACATCTTTCCATCATTGTTGAATCTCCTCTTCTTGAAATGTCCACTTTTATTGTTTTGGCCATGATTACCACCGAAGTGGTTACCATTTCTGGCATGTTGAATCCCTCCACGTTTGTTGTCACCGCTTCAATGACTGTTACCACTGGTATTATCAACTTTTCGGCTGCTCTCTCTTGGTTGGGTTGACTCATTATCGCGCTCCAATAACTGAGCCCTATTTAAAACATATGAATACAAACATAGTTTATGAGAGATAAGGTATTGACGTATCTTGGGTTTTAAACCTCTTAGAAACATCCGCGTCATTCTCTCCTCATTATCAACTAAGTGGGACACAAACCGGGATAACTCAGCAAACTTGGCTTCGTATTGCGACACTGTCATGTTGTTTTGCTCTAGTTTAATGAACTCTACCTCTTTCATGTAACGAATACTTTCGGGAAAGTACTTGTTGTTGAACAATTCTTGGAACTTCTCCCAAGACATCTTCAGTGCGGCAGGTTGAGTACGCTTTACAGATTCCCACCAGTAATCTGCCTCTGCTCGCAACATGAATGTGGAAAAGGGAACCTTTTGCTCCTCGGAGCATCCTTAGACATCAAATATCTTGTTGATCTGCTTTATCCATGTCTCCGCCTTAAGTGGTTTTGTCTCTCCAAAAAACTCCAGTGGTCCCAACTCCTTGAACTGCTTAGCGGTGACCGTCCGAGAATTACCAGTGTTTCCACCTGCATTTTGGACAGGAGCCGCTCTCGCCTGATGTTGCATGAATTGCATAAAGCCTCTGAACATCCAATCGTTCATCATCATTTGATCATTGTTGTTTACCTGCGGATTATTGTCTTCCTGTTGCACATTATCCTGTGTATTGATCTATGGTGACTCAACAGTCTCCTGTGCTCCATTGCTATTCTCAACATTCTCAGTTGTCATTTTCAAATACTGCCTCAAAACAAGGGTTTTTTCATACACCACATATTATCCCTATATTCTGACCGACCAATTAAATAACAAATAAACTTAGGTAGGTCATACTAGCGAAGGAATTCCTCGTCTCTCCCCTCCTAGTTCCTGTCTCACATCTCACCCAGGGATTATATCCCTAAGCTTTGATACCATCTGTGACGCTCCCAAAATAGGTATACATCACCCATCTTAAGTCGACAAATACATGGTACAAAATTCAAATACAACTTAATAATACAACTGTCGTGTAAAATACGACAAAACATAAACTGAGAGTTCTAATATGAATATTATCTTCTAGACTGCAAAATCCCAAATTTTACGAATAAAAATTTAATTTTCTGGAAATATTTTTTTAATATTATGGTGTGGATTTGAGATAATGTTATAATTGTGGGTAATATTTATAAATTTTGCAAAGTAGCAAGTTGTTGTATTATATTCAATAGGTCGGGGAATATTAGTTTTAGCAGGGAATATTCGTACAACGGCGCAATCATTGGTGGACCCCACAAAAGAATTATTGTCGAATTGAGAAAACGACAAAAATATTTTTATGAAAATAACGACAGAAGTTTTACCGTTAATACTGTTGAACTACTCGGTAGTAAAAGTACAGTAATACACATGGTTTCATAGTAATACACGGTGTTGATTATTGATGCTTACGTGAGAAATCACTCAGTTATACTCAATTATTGCTATAGTAATTGCTGCATCATATCTCTCATATTTTTTATTCGATTATTGTCACAGTATCATCTGCATTATATATTATATTATTAAATTAATAATTGAGACGACAAAGTTATTCATATTATTAAATTGCAATATTTACAATGTCTAGAAGTTATGTCAAGGAGAGGTTTGGTCTCCTAATTGCGCGCCAACAAGGAGAAATCCTTATTGAAAAGCCCCCTCTTTCCTGGGAACAACCTGGTTATTAAATATTGTGAGTTATAATATTAATGATGAATAAGTTCGTGTTGATTAAAGATGAATTTGATAGTTTCATTGTGTTGGGATTATTTGTGTTAGTAGAAATCAACATTTATTCCGATGATAATTTATGTGTGGAGGTTATATTGTTCAATTGGGTATTCGGAACATTTTTTGTGTTAGAGTACTATTCATGAGTTACTATTCACGAGTTATTATTCATGA
Organism: Panax japonicus; assembly: GCA_020205505.1. NCBI lineage: Eukaryota > Viridiplantae > Streptophyta > Magnoliopsida > Apiales > Araliaceae > Panax > Panax japonicus. The sequence continues at coordinate 37,044,263 of CM035108.1, forward strand.
GTTACTAGTCACGAGTTACTATTCATGGGTTACTATTCATGAGTTACTATTCACCTGAACAATATATTTCTTTTCGGTCCAAATTATTTTTGGGTACAATATTATTCCATGAGGAGATGTGCTAATTTTTTAGACCGTTTGTTGAAGTTTTAATAGTGAATCAATATGGATCGCTGGTTTAAAGTTTTAATAGTGAATCAGTATGGATCGCTGGTTTAAAGTTTTAATAGTGAATCAATATGGACCGTTGCTTTAAGTTTTAATAGAAAATTAATCTGGACCGTCCTTTTAAAAGTAAATCAATTTGGACCGTTCATGAATTAGTTACTATTCAATCCACTCTCCTATAAATAGAAGCTCATTCCTTCATTATTTCTTACGAATTCACTGAAACTATAGAGAGAGAAATTATAGAGAGAAAAAAGAAGAGTTTTCTGCTACATCACTACTTTGATATCCAATTTCTTTAACGGTAAGGGGTATTATTTCTTTTGTATTCATGAAGAGAACTTCTGTTATTCCAGTCTTTATTATTCTGTTGGAATAACCTGTATACGCGGGCTACCCTATACATGGTGAAATTCTTCTGTTATTCTATTCTTTATTATTCTGTTGGAATAACCTGTATACGCGGGCTACGCCGGACTTGGTTTCATCTTTATTATTCTGTTGGAATATCCTATCTTTGTGATTTATGCTAGCCTGGTTCATCTTTATTATTCTATTAGAATATCCTGTCTGTGCGTTTTACGCCGGACCTGGTTCTGTATTTACTATTCTGTTGGAATAACCTGCCTGTGCGATCTATCACATGCTTGGTGATTTCTTTTGTTATTCCATTCTTTATTATACTCAGTTAGTTAAAGTTTTGACTTCTATACTCCATGAAATTAGTGGAATATCCTTGATATTTGTGCTTCATCCAGTATCCTTTCATGGAAATATTCTTCTAAGCATTCTTGAATTTTACTCTATAAAGAAGTATCATGTTGACAATTTGGACATTATTAGTTCCTGAATAAACTAATTCTTGAACTTATTTTATTGAATTCTTATATCATTGTCATCATCCTCATGTTTATATTTTTGAAAGTCATCTGTGGCCTGTAGTGCATAAATGGACTTGGTATGTTCATCATCATCATCTTTATATATTTGAAAGTCATCTATGGCCTGTAGTGCATAGATGGACTTGGAATGATTATGACCAGGGATTATTCGGTATAATTATGACCGTAATGTTACAAATGATGTGGTAAAGTCCTCATTGGCCCGTAGTGCATTGATGGACAGTTGTTGGCATGATAATGACCATTGATGAATACACGAATATCCTTGGCCCGTAGTGCATTGATAATTTATGGTCGTGACCCTAATGAATATCCTTAACCGTAGTGCAGGGATGATGTGGATTATTTATTAAGCTGAGTCTCAGCGATAAAAGTGATGAAAAAACGTTTTGAATCATAAAAGATAGTAGATTTTATTCTCTACTTGATTCTTTTAATGGATTGCTTATTCCGATGCAGTTAAACTTGATGTCTATTGTATTTTATCAGTTTAAAATTGTTGAAGGCTAATGATAATTTATCCTACATTATCTTAGTCATAATATTTCTTACTGGGCTAGTTGAGCTCACCCTTTCTTTCACTGTTCTCTTCAGGAAATGAGAACGTAGCAGGGACTAGTCGGGGAACGGAGTGATGGTCCAGAGGATAGCATTAGTAGTCCTCACTATTCTATGAAATAGTGGGTTAATAAATGTATTGAGGACTTATTTTGAGTGTGGATATTGTCTAGATGACAATATTTGTATTAAAACTCACAGCATATGTTTTGTCGTATTTTACACGACTGTTGTATAATTAGTTTGTATTTGTATTTAGTACAATGTATCTGGCGACCCAAGATGGACAATGTATACATATTTTGGGGGCGCCACAGTTGGTATCAAAGCTTAGGGATATGATCCTTGGCTAAGATGTGAGACAAGAACTAGGAGGGGAGAGACGAGGAATTCCTTCGATAGTATGACCTACCTAAGTTTATTTGTTATTTAATTGGTCGGTCATAATATAGGGATAATATGTGATATGTTAATTAACCCTTGATTTGTGGCAGTATTTGAAAATGACATTCGAGAATATTGAGAACATTAATAGAGCACAGGAGACTGTTGAGTCTCCACAGACCAATAATCAGGATAATGTGCATCAAGAAGGCGACAATCCTCAAGGAAACAACAACACTGACCAAATGATGAACGATGGAATGTTTCGAGGCTTCATGCAATTCATACAACATTAGGCGAGAGCGGCTCCTGTCCAAAATGCAGGTAGAAACACTGTCAACTTTCGGATGGTCACCGCCAAACAGTTCAAGGAGCTGCGACCACCGGAGTTTTTTGGAGAGCCAAAACAACTTAAGGTGGAGACGTGGATAAAGCAGATCTGCAAGATATTTGATGTCTTGGGATGGTCCGAGGAGAAAAAGGTTCCCTTTGCCACCTTCATGTTATGTGCAGAGGCAGATTACTGGTGGGAATCTGTAAAACGTACTCAACCTGCCGCACTGAAGATGACTTGGGAGAAGTTCCAAGAATTATTCAACAACAAGTACTTTCCCGAAAGTATTCGTCACATGAAAGAGGTAGAATTCATCAAGTTGGAGCAAAATAACATGACCGTGTCGCAGTACGAAGCCAAGTTTACCGAGTTGTCCTGGTTTGCGTCCCATTTAGTTGATAATGAGGAGAGAATGACGCGAATGTTTCTAAGAGATTTGAAACCTGAGATACGTCAATACCTCATTTCTCATAAACTATGTTTGTATTCAGATGTTGTTAATAGGGCTCAATTATTGTAGCGCGATAATGAGTCAACGCAACCAAAAGAGAGCAGCCAGGAAAATGATAATACCAATGATAATAGTCATTGAAGCGGTGACAACAAGCGTGGAGGGAATCAGCATGCCAGAAATGGTAACCACTTCGGTGGTAATCATGGCCAAAACAATAAGAATGGACATTTCAAGAAGAGGAGATTCAACAATGATGGAAAGACGTCAGCACCAGCACCCGTTTTAAGGAATGAGAACGACCACCTATCATATGCTTCAAATGCGGAGGGGAGGGACACATCAGTCCAAACTGCGCGATGCCATCCAAAGCATGTTATAATTGTGGAAGAAAAGGTCACCTAGTCCGATTTTGTCATGCGCCGAAATCAAGTCTAGCTGGGACGGTGGCACCAAAGGCGATTACGGACAAAACAAAGTCGGTGGTTTTAGGAAGAGCATTTTTCGTGACTTCTCAAAAAGAGAGTAACCCAAATGAAGTTAGCACGGGTTAGTTAATTATAAATTCTTATGAAGTTTATACCTTATTAGATACCTGTTCTACCCATTCTTTTATCTCTCTTGCTTACGCTCAACGTTTAAATTTAACTTAGGAGAAGTTACACTTTGACCTATTGGTTGAAACTTCGTTAGCAGAAACCTTCGTTACCTCCACTGTTTATTAATCTTGTTTGATTCAAATCGACAATTTCACGTTACCTGTCGATCTTATCTCTTTGAAAATACTTGCCTTTGATGTGATTTTAGAAATCAATTGGTTAACTACTCATCATGCTTTTCGTAAGGTTGTTAGCTTTCATATTTCTAACCAACCTGTTATGCGAATTCAAGCAACCAAACCACTAAAGTCAATCATTGTCATATCAAGCCATAAGTAAAGAGCCCCGATACTTTCGTTGTTGACCTCCTTATGTGGAATGCACCGAAGCCAAACTTTCTATAGGCAACGTCGTGAATGACGATGACAAGTTGATATGTATCAATGTGACGTACTATCTAAGTTATGGATGAGAGTCACAATTTTGAATGATATTTCTATTGTTAATAAAATTCCTGACGTATTCTTGAAGACTTCTTAGCCTACCCTAGAGCGTGAAATCGAATTTTATATTGACCCCAGTACAAAGCCCATTTCTAAAACCCTTAGATATTTCTTCAACCAAAACGAACATAACATGCGCCAAAAACGTTGGCTCGAGCTATTGAAGATTACGATAGTACCATTCAATACTATCATGGAGAAGTGAACGTGGTAGCTGGCGCGTTGAGTAGAAGATCGTATGCGTTTACAAGTGCGAATATACGAACCTATGTGAAGATAACGAATATACGAGTAGAATCGACTTTAATCGATAAAGTTAAAGTCGCTCAAGCTACAGACCCGGAGCTGATGAACACGAAAAAGAAGGTTCAAGAGGGCATTATTCTAGAAGCAAGAATCAATGAAGAGATGAAATGTCAATCCTCGATTTAATTGGCCCATTTGAAATCCTCGATCGAGTAGGAACTGTGACTTATAGACTCGTTTTACCGCCAAATATGTTGTGTGTTCATAACATTTGTCACGTATCGATGTTACATAAATATGTGGACAATCCAAACCACATTATTAATTTATAACCGGACGAGATAACATATAATTTAACGTATGAAGATGTACCTGTTAAAATCCTGGAATATATTCTATGCTTAAAGGTTATACCTCAAGAGTTAGAATTTGACGAAGTGTACTCATCTGTTCGGTATACCAGGTACGTATGTAAATTTCAAGGACAAAATTTCATAAGGAGGGGAGATTGTAAAATCCCAAATTTTACGAATAAAGATTTAATTTTCTCGAAATATTTTTTTAATATTTTGGTGTGGATTTGAGATAATGTTATAATTGTGGGTAGTATTTATAAATTTTGCAAAGTATGCAAGTTGTTGTATTATATTCGATTGGTCGGGGAATATTCATTTTAGCAAGGAATATTCGTATAACAACGCAATCATTGGTGGACCCCATAACATAATTATTGTCGGATTGAGAAAACGATAAAAATATTTGTATGAAAATAACGGCGGAAGTTTTACCGTTAATACTGTTGAAATACTCAGTAGTAAAAGTACAGTAATACGCGTGGTTGCATAGTAGCACACGATGTTGATTATTGATGCTTACGTGAGAAATCACTCAGTTATACTCAATTATTGCTATAGTAATTGCTGCATCATATCTCTCATATTATTGATTCGATTATTGTCACAGTATCATCTGCATTACATGTTATATTATTAAATTAATAATTGAGATGACAAAGTTATTCATATTATTAAATTGCAATATTTACAATGTCTAGAAGTTCTGTCAAGGAGAGGTTTGGTCACCTAATTGCACGCCAATAGGGAGAAATCCTTTTTGGAAAGCCCCTCTTTTCTGAGAACAACCTGGTTGTTAAATATTGTGAGTTATAATATTAATGATGATTAAGTTCGTGTTGATTAAAGATAAATTTGATAGTTTCATTGTGTTGGGATTATTTGTGTTAGTAGAAATCGACATTTATTCCGATGATAATTTATGTCTGGAGGTTATATTGTTCAATCGGGTATTCGGGACATTTTTTGTGTCGGAGTAATATTCACGAGTTATTATTCATGAGTTACTATTCACGAGTTACTATTCACAAGTTACAATTAATGAGTTACTATTCACCCGAACAATATATTTCTTTTCGGTCCAAATTATTTTTGGGTACAATATTATTCCATGAGGAGATGTGCTAATTTTTCAGACCGTTGGTTGAAGTTTTAATATTGAATCAATATGGATCGCTGGTTTAAAGTTTTAATAGTGAATCAGTATGGATCGCTGGTTTAAAGTTTTAATAGTGAATCAGTATGGACCGTTGCTTTAATTTTTAATAGTAAATCAATCTGGACCGTCCGTTTAAAAGTAAATCAATTTGGACCGTTCATGAATTAGTTACTATTCAATCCACTCTCCTATAAATAGAAGCTCATTCCTTCATTATTTCTTACAAATTCACTGAAACTCTAGAAAGAGAAATTATAGAGAGGAAAAAGACGAGTTTTCTGCTACTTCACTACTTCGATATCCAGTTTCTTTAACGGTAAGGGGTATTATTTCTTTTGTATTCATGAAGAGAACTTCTATTATTCCAGTCTTTATTATTCTGTTAGAATAACCTGTATACGCGGGTTACCCTATACTTGGTGAAATTCTTCTGTTATTCCATTCTTTATTATTCTGTTGGAATAACCTGTATACGCGGGCTACCCTATACTTGGTGAAATTCTTCTGTTATTCCAGTCTTTATTATTCTGTTGGAATATCCTGTCTGTGTGTTTTACGCCAGACCTGGTTCCATCTTTATTATTCTGTTGGAATATCTTATCTGTGCATTTTATGCCGGACCTGGTTCAATATTTGCTATTCTTTTGGAATAACCTGCCTGTGCGATCTATCACATGCCTGGTGATTTCTTTTGTTATTCCATTCTTTATTATACTCAGTTGGTTAAAGTTTTGACTTCTATACTCCATGATATTAGTGGAATATCCTTGATATTTGCACTTCATCCAGTATCTTTTAATGGAAATATTCTTCTGAGCATTCTTGAATTTTACTTTACAAAGAAGTATCATGTTGACAATTTGGACGTTATTAGTTCCTGGATAAACTAATTCTTGAACTTGTTTTATTGAATTCTTATATCATTGTCATCATCCTCATGTTTATATTTTTGAAAGTTAGTTGTGCCCTGTAGTGTATAGATGGACTTGGTATGATCATCATCCTAATGTTTATATTTTTGAAAGTCATCTGTGGCCTATAGTGCATAGATAGACTTGGTATGATTATGACCAGGGATTATTCGGTATAATCATGACCGTAATGTTACAAATGATGTGACAAAAGTCCTCATTGGCTCATAGTGCATTGATGGACAGTTGTTGGCATGATCATGACCATTGATGAATACACGAATATCCTTGGCCCGTAGTGCATGGATAATTTGTGGTCGTGACCCTAATGAATATCCTTGGCCGTACTGCAGGGATGATGTGGATTATTTATTAAGCTGAGTCTCAGCGATAAAAGTGATGAAAAAATGTTTTAAATCATAAAAGATAGTAGATTTTATTCTCTACTTGACACTTTTAATGGATTGCTTATCCCGCTGCAGTTAAACTTGATGTCTATTGTATTTTATTAGTTTAACATTGTTGAAGGCTATTGATAATTTATCCTGCATTATCTTAGTCATAATATTTCTTACTGGGCTAGTTGAGCTCACCCTTTCTTTCACTGTTCTCTTCAGGAAATGAGAACGTAGCAGGGACTGTGTGGGGAACGGAGTGATGGTGCAGAGGATAGCATTAGTAGTCCTCACTATTCTATGAAATAGTGTGTTAATAAATGTACCGAGGACTTATTTTGAGTGTGGATATTATCTAGATGACAATATTTGTATTAAAACTGATATCATATGTTTTGACGTATTTTACAAGACTGTTGTATAATTAGTTTGTATTTATATTCAGTATCATGTATCTGGCGACCCAAGATAGGCGATGTATACCTATTTTTGGGGCGTCACATAGATAGTATTCAAACGCAAATGGAGTCCTCAATACATTTATTATCACACTATCACTCCGTTCCCCGACTAGTCCCAACTATATTCTCATTTCCTGAAGAGAACAATGAAAGCAAAGGGTAAGTTTAACTAGCCCAGTAAGAAATATTATGACTAAGATAATGCAGAATAAATTATCGTTAGCCTTCAACAGTGTTAAACTGATAAAATATAATAAACATCAAGTTTAACTGCAGCAGAACAAGCAATCCATTAGAAGAGTCAAGTAGAGCATGATATCTACTAAATTATATGATTTAAAAGTTTTTTCATCACTTTTATCGCTGAGACTCAGCTTAATAAATAATCCACATCATCGAATCACCCCAGCACTACGACCAATGATATTCTTTAGTATCACGACCACAAATTATCCATGCACTACGGGCCAAGGATATATGTCTATTTATCAATGGTCATGATCATGCCAACAACTGTCCAGCAATGCACTACGGGCCAATGAAGACTTTTACCACATCATTTGTAACATTACAGTCATGATTATACCGAATAATCCCTGGTCATAATCATACCAAGTCCATCTATGCACTACAGGCCACAAATGACTTTCAACATAATATGAACATGAGGATGATGACAATGATATAAGAATTCAATAAAATAAGTTCAAGGATAAATTTTTAAAGATTTATAATTTAATTTATCCAGAAATCAATAACGTCCAAATTGTCAACATGATACTTCTTTGTGGAGTAAAATTCAATAATAATATTGTACCAAAAATAATTTGGACTTAAAATGAATTAATTTTTATCATGAATAGTACCCCGGGTGAATAATACTCGAGTGAATAGTACCCCATGAATAGTACTTTGGGAATAGTAACCCCGTGAATAGTACTCCGACATGAAAAAGTTAAAACTTATCAAGAAGGCTCATAATAATAATTCCATGAAAAGATACTGGATGAATGGCAAATATCAAGGATATTCTACTAATTTCATGGTGTTTAGAAGCTAAAACTTTAACAAAACGAGTATAGAATTCGAAATCTGAAACGAAATAATATTACTTATATACTATAGAGTATGGAAAAAAGTATTATTTCAAGCGAATATTGAACAAAAGTAACATCCCTTACCTTGAAAAGAAGAGTATTCCAACTGGTATAGCGGGGATATTCTTGAAGAAAACTTTCAATGTTTTTACTATTGAAGGTAAGAGTATTCTTGAATAATATTATTAGATAACATTAATAGCAATGTATAGAAAGTCCTTATTGGAAAGCCCCATCTTTCCTGGGAACTGCCTGGTTGTCAGTATTATGATTATGTAATATTATTTGTGAATAATTAATTATTGATTTATATGATAAGGAAAATATTTATTTCATGTGGATATAGGTGGAGAAAATTTTCAATGTGACAATTGTTGAAAAATTGTTATTTTATCTTTTCTGATAAATAATTCATTTAAATATATTATTATATTTTAATAATATAATAATGGTGATATTTTTATAATGAATGTGAGATATATGAGTATATGAGGAGGAGGAGTATTTTTATTACAATTAATGTTTAAAACATGTTAAACATGTTGGTGGACCCCATTTCTTGACTGAAATTGGTTTATAGCCCGTAAAATCGCACGTTTGTGGATTTCGACCAATTTTTGTTTGGAATTTGGAAAAACTTTCTTTTGTAAAGTTGTAGAGAATAGAATTTCCTATGGAAAGGACACGAGGTTCAAATTTTTTTGACAAAAGGGCTATTTATTATGAATTGTTTAAGTTCCGGAGTTCCGAAATAATCGATTTTTGGAAGTTTTAAATAATTTTATTAACAAAAACATTTTTTTTTATTCTGGTGGGTTGGTGGCTAATGTCTAGACCAAAAATGTGGGCTAAGGAAAATTTATATAAATATATAAATATTTTATTAAATTTTCTGCTTTGGTCCTCTAAGCATTTTTCTATAAATAGGGTTCTTAGGTTAGAATTAAAAATCACACCAGAAACTGAAGTTTTCTCTCTCTTTCTCTCTCTATATTATCGAGCGTATTCTTATGAGTATTGTGATACTTTTAGTGTTGCTATATGGTACAAGTTCCCTTCAGCACTATATCCGGTATTCTAGCTAGAAGTACAGTCTTTTCAAGGTAAGGGATATTTTTTTTAAAATGATATTATTTCTTCTAATATCATTATGCCAGATTATTGGTAAGATTTTTCTTGTGAAATTCTTGTCTTTTAGTGTCAGGGTTACTATTCACGTATATGATATTATTCACGTATGCATCACTATTCATGAATACGGCACTATTCACAGAAAAATTAAAATTTTGTTTTTTGTCCAAAATATCTATTATGGATACTAGCTTTGATTGTATCCATGTTTTGATCATTCTTGACTTTTACTTCACTATGATTATTAATGAAGTATTTTTGAACTTGAACTGTTTAAAGTACAAATCCTTAATATTTGCTCTTTTGTCTCACTGGATTCGTTTTCTTTAAAATATTTTTCATCATCCTCAGTTCTAAATGATGGTATTACTGAATATCTTTGGCCTGTAGTGCAAAGATGAATGAATTTTTGATGAATATCTTTGGCATGTAGTGCAAAGATGTACAGGTGTTGAGATGAACATGACCGCCTGATGAATATCTTTGGCCTGTAGTGCAAAGATGAATATTTGATTCAAGATGAATATTGATTGATGTTACAGAGATAAAATATTGATGATGGACTTTTAAATTAATAGATAAAAGTAGATTTCATTCTCTACGTAACTTTTCTATGAATTATTATTTCCGCTACGAATATTGATCTGAAACTTGTTGTCTATTGTATTTTATCAGATTTTTCCCTGTTGAAGACTAACGATAATTTGTTCTATATTATCATAGTCATAATATTCTTTACTGGGCTAGTTGAGCTCACCCTTTTCCTTTTTGTTCCATTTTTCTTCTTAGGAGGCGAGAATGTAGCGAGTTCTAGTCTGGTGGAATGAGGATTCTAGAAAGTTGTTTTAGTAGTCCTCACCATTTTTATAAAATAATGTACCAATAATTATAATGAGGACTTATTTGGGTGTAAATATTGTCTAGACGGCAATATTTGTATTTAAACTACAGTTTTCATGCTGTATTAATAAAGTTGTAGTTGTTTCTGTACCATGTTATTGACGACTCAAAATGGGTGATGTATACCTATTTTGGGGGCATCACAGTTGGTATCAGAGCTTAAGGATATGATCTCTGGCGGAGATCGGGGAATAGAACTAGGAGGGGAGAGACGAGTAAATCCTTCGCTAGTGTGTCATATCTAAGTTTATTTGTTAGTTGGTTAGTATATAAGGATATTATGTGATATGTTAATTTCCTTAATTAACCCTTGTTTTATGGCAGTATTTGAGAATGTCGATTGAGAATGTTAACAGTGGAGTAAATGAGACCGTGGAGACACCTTTACTCATCAACGAGGAGAACATGCAACATGCTAGAAATGTTCCTCCCGTGAACAACACCACTGAGCAGATGATGAACGACAGGATGTTTAAAAGCTTTTTGCAGTTCATGCAAAATCAGACGAGGGAGACTTGTGTACAAAATACAGGTGGAAATGATAACAACACACGGTTTGTCACAGCCAAGTAGTTCAAAGAGTTGGGACCACCAGAATTCTAAGGAAAGCCGGATCCGATTAAGGCAGAAATGTGGGTCAAACAAATCAACAAGATATTCGATGTCTTGGGATGCACGGAGGAATAGAAGGTTCCATTTGCCACCTTTATGTTCCGTAATGAGGCTGATTACTGGTGGGAATCTGTGAAGCGTACCCATCCAGCTGCTCTCAACATGTCTTGGGAGACGTTTCAGAAACTTTTTAATGACAAGTACTTTCCTGAAAGTATTCGTCATATGAAGGAAGTGGAGTTCATTAGACTGGAACAAAATAACATAACGGTGTCCCAGTACGAGGCAAAGTTTACAGAGTTATCCAGGTTTGCACCTCATTTGGTGGAGAATGAGGAACGTATAACGCGGATGTTTTTGAGAGGTTTGAAACCCGGCATACGTTAGTATATCATTTCTCATAAATTTTCTCTCTATTCAGATGTTGTCAACAGGGCTCAATTATTAGAGCGAGATAACGAGTACGTTCAACCGAGGGACCATAACCAGGATCATACTGGTGACAACAGTCATCAGAACAACGATAACTAGCGGAGAAAGAAGAATACGGACAAAGGCGGTAACGACTCTAGTGGTAATTATGGCCATGAGAATAGTAGAAGCTAGTCGGGAGGAGATTTTAAAAAGAGGAGATTCAATAATGACCATGTGAAGACGTCAACACCAGCAACAACTGGTTCTAAGGGAGGAGAACGACCACCGATCGTATGCTATAAATGTAGAAAAGAGGGATATATCAGCCCAAACTGCCCACAACAGTTCAAGGTATGTTATAATTGTGGAAAGGAAAGACATATCGCTCGAGATTGTACGGTAGCGAAACCAAGTCCAGCGGGGATGGTGACTCAAAAGGCTGTCCTAGAAAAGTCAAAGTCAACAGTTTCTGGAAGAGCGTTTGTCGTGACTGGTCAAAATGCGAGGAACCCAAATGAGGTGATCACGGGTAAGCTAATCATAAATTCTTACGAAGTTTATACCTTACTTGATACCGGTGCTACCCATTCATTTATCTCTCCTGCTTGTGCTCAACGTTTAAACTTAACTCCAGAGAAATTAGACTTTGATTTATCTGTGGAGACTCCGTTAGGAGAAACTTTCATCACATCCACTATTTATAAATCTTGTTTGATCTAAGTTGGCACCATCACATTACCTGTTGACCTTATCTCTTTAAAGATACTTGCTTTTGATGTGATTTTAGGGATTGATTGGTTAACTATTCATCATGCCAAAATTGATTATTTTCGTAAGGTTGTTAGTTTTCATATTCCTAACCAACCTATTGTATGAATTCAAGCAACTAAACCATTAAAATCAATCACTGTCATATCTAGTCATAAAGCTATTCGTTTATTGAAAAACGGATTTCAAGCTTTCTTAGCCCATGTTATGGATTTGAATAAAGACACGTCAGATTTGAATAATATTCTTGTTGTTAGTAAATTTCCTGACGTGTTTCCTAAAGAACTTCCCGGTCTACCCCCTGAACGTGAAGTTGAATTCTTTATTGATCTTGAACTTGGTACAAAGCCCATTTCTAAAACCCCATATCAAATGGCTCCTATTGAACTTCAGGAGTTAAAGGTCCAACTACAGGAGTTGTTGGACATTGGTTTCATTCGTCCTAGTACATCTCCTTGGGGTGCTCCTGTTTTATTTGTAAAGAAGAAAAACGGGAGTATGCGACTTTGTATTGACTATCGAGAATTGAACCATGTCACCATCAAGAATAGGTATCTATTGCCTCATATTGATGACCTGTTTGACCAGTTGCAAGGAGCACAATTCTTTTCAAAGATCGATCTTCGTTCTGGATATCATTACCTGAAGATTAGAACTGATGATATCCCAAAGACTGCTTTCAGAACTCGGTACGGGCATTATGAATTCTTAGTCATGTCTTTTGGATTGACTAATGCTCCTGCGGCTTTCATGGATATGATGAACCGAGTATTCAAGGACTATTTGGATTAGTTCATTGTTGTCTTTATTGATGACATTCTCATATATTCCAAAAGCCGTGAAGATCATGAGCACCATTTTAAGCTGGTACTCCAAAGGCTTCGTGAAAACAAGCTATATGCCAAGTTGAAGAAATGCGAATTCTGGCTTGAGGAAGTAGTATTCCTTGGGCACGTGGTGTCAAAACATGGAGTATCTGTTGACCCGGCGAAGATTGAGGCAATACAAAGTTGGGAGCAACCGAAGTCGGTAATCAAAATACGTAGCTTTTTGGGCTTAGTTGGTTATTATCGAAGATTCGTGGAAGGATTTTCTCAAATTGCTACTTCGTTAACTCAGCTGACTCGGAAAGATACAAAATTCTTATGGAGCGAGGAATGCGATAAGATTTTCCAAGAGCTCAAGAGGAGACTCATTTCGGCACCTGTTCTGACAATACCATCTGGTTCAGATGGATTTGTTATCTACAACGATGCTTCAGGCAAAGGGTTAGGATGTGTTCTCATGCAACATGAGAAAGTCATAGCCTATGCCTCGCGACAACTTAAAGAATATGAGAGGAATTATCCTACTCATGATCTAGAGTTGGCAGCAGTCATTTTCGCGCTAAAGATCTGGAGGCACTATCTATATGGAGAGAAAGTGGAGATATATTCAGACCATAAAAGCCTCAAATATTTCTTCACCCAAAAGGAACTCAACATGCGACAACGACGTTGGCTCGAGCTGTTAAAAGATTATGACCACACCATTCAATACCATCCTGGAAAAGCAAACGTGGTAGCTGAAACATTGATTAGAAGATCATATGTAGGAACGAGTGCGATGATGTCAAGTATACGCATAGAACCAACTTTAATCGATGAAGTTAAAGTTGCTCAAGCCACAGACCTGGAGCTGATGCCTATGAAGAAGAAAGTACAAGAGGGTGCTATTCTAGAAGCAAGAATCGATGAAGAAGGAATACTTCGAGACCACTCCAGACTTTGTGTTCCTAACGATTCTGATTTAAAGAACAAGATCATGATGGAGGCACACAATACACCATTTGCAATCCATCCTGGAAATACCAAAATGTATCGTGATCTTCGACATACATTTTGGTGGAACAATATGAAGATAGAGATCGCGAAGTTTATTTCGAGGTGTTTAACTTGTCAACATGTAAAGGCGGAGCATCAAGTGCTTAAGGGTCCATTGCAACCACTTGAGATTCCAAAATGGAAGTGGGAACACATTACCATGGATTTCGTTACGGGTCTTCCCACGGTTTCTAAGGCATAAATGCTATTTGAGTTATTGTTGATAGATTAACCAAGTCTGCTCATTTCTTGCCGATACGAGAGACTTATTCCCTTGAACATCTTGCTCATATGTATGTAAATGAGATTGTGAGATTGCATGGCATGCCAGTATCCATAGTTTCGGATCGTGACCCAAGATTCACTTCATGATTTTGGGTTAGCTTGCAAAAAGCTATGGGCACGGATTTACGATTCTGTTCCGCATACCATCCTCAAATGGTCAGACAATCAGAGAGGACTATTCAAACTCTTGAAGATCTATTAAGACTCTGTGTCCTAGATTTCAAAGGGAGTTGGGATAAGTATTTATAATTAGTGGAATTCTCCTACAACAATAGTTATCAAGCAAGTATAGATGTGGCTCCATTCGAAGCATTGTATGGACGAAAGTGTCTCTCTCCAATATGTTGGGATGAGGTGGGTGAAGCAACATTGTTGGGACCCGAGTTGGTACGTATGACTACGGAAAAGATCCAAATGATTCGAAAATGTATACAAACGGCTCAAGATCGACAAAAAAGTTATGCGGATCTTCATCGAAAGGATGTGGAATTTAGTATTGAGGATCATGTATTGTTGCGTGTTGCCCCATGGAAGGGAGTTCCAAGATCCGGGAAGAGAGGAAAGCTCAATCCACGATTTATTGGTCCATTTCAGATTCTTGACCGAGTAGGAAATGTAGCCTATAGACTTGCGTTACCTCCAAGTATGTCTCGTGTTCATAATGTTTTTTATATATCTGTGCTTCGTAAATATATGAAAGACCCGAACCACGTTATTGAGTTAGAACCGGATGAGATAGCCGAAGACTTAACGTATGAGGAGGTACCTGTCAAGATCTTGGATATGAAGGAGAATGTCTTACGTGCAAAGGTCATACCACAAGTTAAAGTTTTGTGGAGAAACTATGCTATTAAGGAAACGACCTGGGAGTTGGAAATAAAAATGAAAGCGAGGTATCCTCACCTTTTTGAAACACCAGGTACGTACATCAATTTCGAAGACAAAATTTCATAAGGAGTGGAGGTTGGAAGACCCCAACTTATTATAAATAAAATTAAATTTCCTCTATTTATTATTTTAAAATAGTAAGGGTTGATTTGATTAATGTGGTTAGTTATGGGTAAAATGCACAAATATTTCAAATATGCAAGTGGTTATAAAATATTCATTTTTATCGGAGAATATTCGTTTGGTCGTGGAATATTCTTACTGTCGGGGAATATTCATACGACGGCGCAGCCTTGTGTGGGCCCCATAACGAAAAGCGATTGGATGAAGAAAATGACAAGTATAAGTTGTTTATAAATAACGGTGTAGTTGTTACCGTTAATACTGTTGGAATACCCGGTGGTTAAATCACAGTAGCATGCGGTATTGCACCAATTATTGATTCTTACGTAGGAAGACATTACTCAATAATTGTTATAGTAGTTACTGTTCAATATTTTATTTTATTGATTCAATAATTGCTACATTGATATTTTATATTATTGTTGTTTCAATAATCGTCACTACACAATATTTTCATTATCAGATCAATAATTCATATTATTTGAATAATATTACTAGATAACATTATTGGCAATGTCTAGAAAGTTCTGTCTAAGGAGAGATTTGGTCACCTAATTGCGCGCCAGTTAGGAGAAATTCTTATTGGAAAGCCCCCTCTTTCCTGGGAACTGCCTGGTTGTCAGTATTTTGATTCTGTAATATTATTTGTGAATAATTAATTATTAATTTATATGATAAAAAAAATATTCATTTCATGTGGATATAGATGGAGAAAATTTTTAATGTGACAATTGTTGAAAAATTGTTATTTTATCTTTTCTGATAAATAATTCATTTAAACATATTATTATATTTTAATAATATAATAATGGTAATATTTTTACAATGAATGTGGGATATATGAGTATATGAGGAGGAGGAGTATTTTTGTTACAATTAATGTTTAAAACATGTTAAACATGTCGGTGGACCCCATTTCTTGACTGAAATTGGTTTATAGCTCGTAAAATCGCCCGTTTGTGGATTTCGGTCAATTTTTGTTTGGAATTTGGAAAAACTTTCTTCTGTAAAGTTGTAGAGAAAATGTGGGCTAAGGAAAATTTATATAAATATATTAATATTTTATTAAATTTTCTGCTTTGGTATTCTAAGCATTTTCCTATAAATAAGGTGCTTAGGTTAGAATTGAAAATCACACCAGAAACTGAAGTTTTCTCTCTCTTTCTCTCTTTATATTATCGAGCGTATTCTTGTGAATATTTTGATACTTTGAGTGTTGCTATACGGTGCAAGTTCCCTTCAGCACTATATCCGATATTCTAGCTAGAAGTACAGTTTTTTCAAGGCAAGGGATATTATTTTTTTAAATGATATTATTTCTTCTAATATCATTATGCCGGATTATTGGTAAGATTTTTCTTGTGAAATTCTTGTCTTTTAGTGTCGGGGTTACTATTCACGTATACGGCACTATTTACGTATACAGCACTATTCACGAATACATCACTATTCACAGAAAAATTAAATTTTCATTTTTTGTCCAAAATTTCTATTATGGATACTAGCTTTGATTGTATCCATATTTTGATCGTTCTTGAATTTTACTTCACTATGATTATTAATGAAGTATTTTTGGACTTGGACTGTTTAAAGTACGAATCCTTAATATTTGCTCTTTTGTTTCACATGATTCGTTTTCTTTAAAATAATTTTCATCATCCTCAGTTCTAAATGATGGTATTACTGAATATCTTTGGCCTGTAGTGCAAATATGTACAGGTGTTGAGATGAACATGACCGACTGATGAATATCTTTGGCCTGTAGTGCAAAGATGAATATTTGATTCAAGATGAATATTGATTGATGTTACAGGGATAAAATATTGATGATGGACTTTTAAATTCATAGATAAAAGTAGATTTCATTCTCTACGTAACTTTTCTATGAATTATTATTTTCGCTGCGAATATTGATCTAAAACTTGTTGTCTATTGTATTTTATCAGATTTTCCCTGTTGAAGACTAACGATAATTTGTTCTATATTATCATAGTCATAATATTCTTTAATAGTCTAGTTGAGCTCACCCTTTTCCTTTTTGTTCCATTTTTCTTCTCAGGAGGTGAGAATGTAGCGAGTTCTAGTCGGGGTGTGTAATGATGATTCTAGAAAGTTGTTTTAGTAGTCCTCACCATTTTTGTAAAATAATGTACCAATAATTATAATGAGGACTTATTTGGGTGTGAATATTGTCTAGACGTCAATATTTGTATTTAAACTACAGTTTTCATGTTGTATTAATAATGTTGTAGTTGTTTTTGTACCATGTTATTGACGACTCAAAATGGGTGATGTATACCTATTTTGGGGGCGTCACAGCTTTCCAATAAGGATTTCTCCCTATTGGCGCGCAATTAGGTGACCAAACCTCTCCTTGACAGAACTTCTAGACATTGTCAATATTACAAATAATAATATTAATAACTTTGTCGTCTCAATTATTGATTTACTAATATATAAAATATCGATAATAATTGAATCAAATAACGTGAGATACTATGCAGCAATTACTGTAGCAATAATTGAACAAAACTGAGTGACTTCTCACGTAAGCATCAATACCGCGTGCTACTATGCAACCACACGTATTACTGTACTTTTAACACCGGGTGTTTCAACAGTTAACGGTAAAACTTTCGCCGTTATTTTTATAAAAGGATATTTTTATCGTTTTCTCAATCCGACAATAATTCTGTTGTGAGGTCCACCAATGATTGTGTCGTCGTACGAATATTCCTTGTTAAAACGAATATTCCCTGACCAATCGAATATAATATAACAACTTGCGTACTTTACAAAATTTATAAATATTATCCACAACTATAACATTATATTAAATTCACTCCATAATATTCAAAAATGATATTTATAGAAAATTTATTTTTATTCATAAAAGTTGGGGTCTTACAGTACCCGTATTTGTAAATAGTACCGTATATGTGAATAGTACCGTATTCATAAATAGTACCCATGAAAGGAAAATATTAAAGAAATCGATATTCCATGACGAGTACAAAAGAAAGAATATCTCTTACTGATAAGTGGGTTTTACACCTACTTATTGGATATTAATTCACGCAAACTATGCCCATCTAAAGTACATTTTAGTGTGTTTTTAGTTGCATTTCATGTTATTTTGCATTGCATTTACATAAAACTCCTTTGGTGGAACAATTGCAGGAAATGGCATGATTTGATGAGGCTAGATAGCATGAGACTGATGGATGCATGGCATGAGGATCAATTGGAGCAGAGAAGCTAAGCATGGGTGTTGATGGACAAGGAAATAAGCAGCAGCATATCAGTATGCAGTAGCAGAATCAGAACTCAGGTTGCAGAAGCAGTGCGACCGCGCGGCTAAACAGGCTTGAGGACGCGCGCCCGCGCGAGTACCCGGATAGATCAGATTTTGAAGACGCGCGCCCGCGCAAGAAATACATAGGAGGAGCACGCGGCCGCGCGTGATGGCTGCTGCTGCTGAGCTGTTTATTTTTATTTTTTTATTTTAAAGGTTGTAATTAATTAAAAACTATTTCTGACTGGTGTCAGACATATCATTCAGTACTTTTGACGTATTTTCATATTGGGAATGAGGGTTTACACTCGGGGAGAGATTCTAATGGAGAACGAAGCCTAAACTCCATCTTTTCTAATTCTTCGTGGGATTTCCAATCATTGTGGATAACTTTTGTTATTTTGCTGGATTTATATGAGGATTTGAACGTTAATATTGGTTTATAATCAGCAATTGGGTTTGATCATTTCTATCCCTTCTCTTTCAATTGTTTGATTATTAGCCACGTTTAGCTTTGACCCCATGATGGCTTTTGGTTCAGTCATGAACTAAACTCCATTATGGGATTCTAACAGATTTTAATATGTAGTTCAACTGCATGCTTGAATGCTGGACTATTTTGCATATCAATAGGAATTTCTATCATGGTTGTTTTGCATGTATGAATGACTGATCACCATTCGTTTTCAGTACTTGTATGTAATTGACAATGAACATGCGAGTATGGAATGTAATCATGATAGCATACGTATATGGGGCTATTTTGCATGGCTTGTGTATTTCGTGAACCAGATAGACATATACTGTTTCACCGTATGAGTTAATATAAGGGCTTGTGCTTAAATTCAATATAGTTGCAATTTCACATAGACATATAGTGATTTTAGTTATATTGATGATTACATGGTGTCTATCGCATGTGGATGTTGTGTAAGTAGGGCATAGTACATTGAAAAATGGCTATGTCTATATTAGTGCTCTTGGCTACTTTCCTGTGATATGTGAACGTTCTTGCATAATGATGGTAATTAGATGAAGTATGAAATGAAGTTAGGATCCCATTATTTCCAAATTTGCTTTATTACATTCTTATTCTCATTTTAGTTATTATTTGCATTTAGAACAAATTCACAATTATAATCATTAGTTTAAGCATATAAAAATAGTGATTTAGTTGATGCATAAGAGTTTAAATAAAACAACATTCTCTGTGGGATGATACTCTGCTTACTCTGTATTACTTGTTGACACATGTACACTTGCATGAGTTAGAGCTCTTTTGTTAGAACTGAAAAGAGGCAACACATACAAGTATTGTGATGCCCCCCAAAATAGGTCCAATCCACCCAACCCATTTTGAGTCGCCAAATATATGGTATATAAAACAACTACAACTTCATTATTACAATTGTCGTACAAAATACAACAACACATGTGGTGAGTTTTGATACAAATATATACCAACTGTGACTCTCATCCCAACCTTGAATAGCACACCACAATGACACCTTACATAAAGGTACAGTCAATAACTATTTTAGAAATTAAAATCTTTGGGAAGTGCTCAAGGAAACCTTCGTACATGGGAGGCCATACGTCTAGGTTATGATAGATATCATATGTCCACAGAATTATCCCTGGTTGACCCAATAGACCCCAAAGAAAAATGAGAAGATTACTATCATGTTCTTTCCAATGGTGAATTTTCCCTTGACATATAATTATCTCAATTGTCTCCAATTGAGAATTATATTTCAACCAAACTCCAAGGTTATATAGGTAATGCTCGTAGATATACTCAGCAAGTGGATGTGCACAATCCTATCTTATGATAACACGTGGTTGTATGTCATTAGACATCTTGTATGATAGTGGAAAAACACCCTTCCAACGTTGGGTTTACCTCACCCTATTTGATTCACCAAATATAACTATTAAATGACGTATAAAATACAACACACTTATCTAAAGTTCTTAATAAAATTATTTCCATACTGTTTAGGGAGAACCTCAACAACTATAGACCACCGTTCTATTCCCCTGTTATCCCCGTTCGACCCAGCTACACTCTTATTACCTGAAAGGAATTGTGAAGCAAAAGGGTGAACACAAATAGCCCAGTAAAGAATATCATGGCTAAAGATAATTAAATTATCAATAGCCATCGTTAGTAATAAATCAGAGATTTAGAACATATGGTAGATGATAAAACTTTTCAACCATAGTTGCAGTGGAATGATCAATCCATTAGAAGAGTCAAATAGACCATAAAGTCTATTATCTTCTCCATGTTAAAAGTCCACCAACAATGTTTTTTCCCTGTAACATCAATCAACAGTTCTTGTCCACAATCATGTGAATAACTCATAACCATAATTGTGGTTCTAAATTCCTCTTCACATCTAGGACGAAGATAATTTTCATCACATGTCTTTACCTAAAATATCAATGATCATGGTTATACCAAATCACAGTTCCTGTTCATAATCATACGAAATGGTTCATCTTTGCACTACGGGCCAAAGATATTCAACAACAGGTCATCTTTGCACTACGGGCTAAAGATATTCAACAACAGGTCATCTTTGCACTACGGGCTAAAGATATTCAACAACAGGTCATCTTTGCACTACGGGCCAAAGATATTCAACAACAGGTCATCTTTGCACTACGGGCCAAAGATATTCAACAACATGTCATCTTTGTACTACAGGCCAAAGGCATACAATTGTAAAATCAATAAACAACAGTCCATCTATGCACTACGGCCCAAAGATGACTTTCATCATAATATAAGCATGAGGATCATGACAAGGATATAAAGAATCAATCATATGAGATAAAGGATTAATTTTTAAAGACTTTAACAATTTAATTTATCCAGGATTCAATAATATCCAAATTGTAAACATGATACTGCTTTGCAGAGTAAAATTCAAGAATAATATTATATCAAAAATGATTTGAACAGAAAATAATATTTCAACGAATATTTAACGAAGATAATAACATTATTCATTATATTATAAACTCCATTTAATATTATTCATTATATAATAACATTAAATTTATTTACTAATATTATTAATCATTAAATAATATTTTAAATCAATGATTTCATAACACCTTAATCCAAATGTTATAAATCACTTAATAATCTCATAATCTAATATTATTAATATTACAACAATATTTTAATCATTTCTTAAACTTATAAATAATTTATTTTAATTATTTACACTTTACTATTTAATGCATTTAATCATTCTAAAATGCCAAACTCATAAGATTTCATCACCAATAACCAAAACTCTCATAAAAAATCTGCATATACCTTAATATAGGATTCTCAAGCCATAAAATCGTATTTTCCAATTTTCTTACTTCACATAAAATATTTAATTTATTTATTTATAACTAGTCCATTTTCATGAAAAATACCAAATCAGTCCCAGAAAATTTTCTTTTCTGGGATTTAGTAGAATATAGTCCCATATTGAACATATATTTTTCTTGGAATTTTTAAAATTCATTTACTATTTTTTATATGACCAAAACTGCTGAATATTTAGACATTTATCATAAACTGTACTTTTGTCCAAAAATTTCGAAATTTATAGAGTATACTTCTGTTATATATATGTTCTCCCAATAAAATTTTTACCAATTTTAGAGTTAACCACAAGGAGTTATAAGGGTTTACTTTTAAAATAGTCTTTTCCCATAAAATTCATAACTCCTAATCCATAGATCCAAAAATTGCCATTTTTGGACACAATCTAGAAAACTCATCAAATTATAATTTCAAATTTTTCCATAATTTTTTAGGGTCGGAAAAATTATGAAACTGAAAAACATAATAACCCTTACAATCCCTTACCTCAAAAGAACAGTACTTCTGACCGAAATATCAGATGAAATGTTGAAGAAAACTTGCACTGAATAACAACTCTCAAAGTATCTAAATACTCACAAAAATACGTAGAGAGAGAAAACTTATGTTTCTGGTGTGATTTTCAATTCTAACCTAAGCACCTATGTATAGCAAAATGCTAGAATGCTAAAGCAGACTAAATTATTAAAATATTATTTTATAATTCATTCCACGCATGCCACTTGACCAGCTAGCACTCTACTTTTGAAAAGAAGAAAAAATTCAGCACATTTCAACAAAGGACAAGAGTGGGGCCCACCCATTTTTAAATAAAAATATTTAATTTCCGAATCTTCAATAATTCATAATAAATAGCCCTTTTATCATAAAAATTCGAATCTTATTTCTATTCCATAGGAAATTAAATTCTCTACAACTTTGTAAATTTAAGTTTTTCCAAATTCCAAACAGAAAATGTCCGAAATCCACATACAGATGATTTTTAATACGTCCATTTCGACAAAATACTGATGAAACACCTCAACATTAATTCCTTCATTTATATCCATATAAAAGAAATATTTTCTTATCA
Source organism: Panax japonicus (assembly GCA_020205505.1). Taxonomy (NCBI): domain Eukaryota; kingdom Viridiplantae; phylum Streptophyta; class Magnoliopsida; order Apiales; family Araliaceae; genus Panax; species Panax japonicus. The sequence goes on from CM035108.1 coordinate 37,067,528, forward strand.
TATAAATGAATAATTAATTATTCACAAATAATATTACAGAATCACAATAATGACAACCAGAATGTTCCCAGGAAAGAGGGGGCTTTCTGATAAGGATTTCTCCTTATTGGCACGCAATTAGGTGACCAAACCTCTCCTTGACAAGACTTTTAAGATATTGCCAATAATTCTATCTAATAATATTATTTATTGATTTGATAATGGGAAATACTGTGCAATGATAATTATTGAAACAACAATAATATAAAATATCAACGCAGCAATTATTGAACCAATAAAATAAAATATTGAACAGTAATTACTGTAACAATTATTGAGTAGTGCCTTCATACGTAAAAATCAATAATTCAAAAATACTGTGTAATACCGTATGCTACTGTGCAACCACGCGTATTACTATATTTTAACCACCAGGTAATCCAACAGTGTTAACGGTAACAATTACACCGTTATTTATAAAAACTCAAACTTGTCATTTTCTTCATTCGACATGTAATGACTCAAACAATCCTATGTAATATTCAACTATTATAAGGTAAAAATTTGCGTATAATTTTTTTTTTGTCATTACTTTTTATTGTGACTAAACTATTATTTATTTAATAGTTTACTTAGCATCTTGATTTATGTAGGATAAAGAAATAGTGCACCATCTTGAAATATTTAAGATTACTTGGAATAGTCATATCAATAATATGTGCTAACTATTGTTGTTAGAGAAAATAATAGATAAAAGACCATGTTCATAAATTGGGCCAACCCAAGCATATGCTTGCAAGCCTTTTATTATTTTGTATAAAGGGCTAGTACTTATCTAAAATAGGTGAATTATATTTTATTAGCCCAACCAATTTAAAAGAATCAACTCAGCCCAATCTCCTTGCCAGCCTTCCTTAAGCTTCATGTAACAGCCCAAATAGGAGGGAAGATAACTGAAATAGTTAGCTGGTAAGTCTGTTTATATAACAGACAAAGAACACGTTAGATAAGGCTTAACAGGTATGTAGAGTCTGCTGCTAGGGTGGCTGTGAAGGGACTGCACAATGCTAGGTTAGGGATGATGACTGTGTAGGGGGCAACTAGGGGGTGATGCAGTTAACAGTATAAGCTCAGCCATAAAAAGGGCCAAGCTTATTAACTAGTTTAGCTTCATCCCTTATCAGAGGCCAAAGAGCTATAACAATCCAGTCATATAGAGAGAGTGGGAGAGCTTCGGCTAAAAGAAAGAATTGGGCAGTAAACTATTGCCACCTCTAAGCTAATAAGGTACTCTTTCCTATCCTCTTTCCGGTCCATTTTCTTACCACTTCTTCCCTGTTTCGGCCGAATGGCCTGGAATAGATATAAGGGGCAGTTGTGCTGTTTCTTTGGATATGTGTACTGTTGTGATTGTAACTGTTTAGTATAGTCTTATGCTTGTTGATTGATTAAGCCATACGGCTGGGAGATAATGATGCTAAGAGAGTATGTAATATATGGATATATAAGAACTGCACTCTAGGTGTTTGATGATTTGCCAAGCTAAGAATTAATTTAGTTTATGGTTTATGTTAACTGTGATTTAAAGAAAAGGATAGTCGAATAAACCATATATTATTACTAAATTATCGAGCATGCTAAAAGATTTCACCTTCTCATTGTAACTAGTTGATTAATATTCATGATTGAAACTAAAGTAACATAAAGGAGCTGCTATACTGTAATAATAATGTGATTTCGGTTAGCATGATCTGGGTTACCAATGAACTGTTACAGTGATAAGTGGACTGTTATGCTATAATTATTAATAAGGACTGCTATTGACTACCATGGTTGTAATACTAATCTCTTTTACTATAAATGACTGTCATAAGCCTTAAGTATGGCCATTTGATTTTTAATGTCTAAACATAACTGTGTAAGTGTTTTGTTGCTATGAACCTAAAGCCTACTAGAGACTGTTTGAGAAAAATCTTAAGGTATTACACCCATATGTTTAACTATGGAAAATATTATATATAGCAAGTACTTGCACATGAAATTCAATATTTGGTGCTGTTTTGGTATAATGGTATTAGACCATGTCTATAATACTCTATATGGACTGTGTTGATCATTACTAGAAAGAATTAATAGCTGGGACAAATTAGTATGCTATATGTGTATCATATTCTTAACTAAAAGGGTTGAATACCTCAAGGTAATTTAAAAAGCAAGCTATAAACCTTGTATTAAACTTTAGTACTAAAGAAATATGTGTGTGTAACTGTTATTATAATAAACTGGAAAAGTATCCTGTGCTATACTACTATGAACTGCAATGATAAGTTTTATCAAAACTATTTTGGAAGCCTATGTTTGAGTACTAGTACCTTGTATACAAGTTTTTAGATCATGAATATATAGGATATATCAAGTGCATGATTTTATAACCCTTGTGATTAAGAGATTGAGGGGCTGTTTTGATTAAAAACTTAAAGACCTTACCTCTAAATGCTTTAAATCATGTATATATATGGTAGATAAAATGTTTTGTTAGAAAGAGATACATAATAGTGCTTGCTACTGTTTTGGTGTGATAAACCATGCCTAAGATACTAATCTAAAACTGCTAAATGGCAAAACATCATGTGGGTGGAAAGAGAGTCCCAAATTGGTTGGTTATTTATGATGTAAAATTATATTATCATGCCCAGAACCGGTATACTTAATGGACTATGACAATATACTTATTGTTGGGGCTGGAATGAGCATAAATGGTTGCTAGAAGGACTTTAGTGCTATACTAACTGTTATTACATTATATGAACTGTTATGTGTTGCTTTACTAACGGTTGTAGTATTAAAATTCACTGCTATGCTATATTACTATGCTGGCTGACTGCTTGTATTACTTGTGTAACCTTGTTAACTGTCATGGTATTATGAGGACTGTTTTGAAGACTTAGCACTGAACCGTGCCAAAAAGGGATAGTATAAAAATGAAGACTGTTTTGTGCTAACTTTGAGCTGCTATGAAAACTGCTATATCATTTGATTGACTGTTATGTTATTATGATATTATTATGTACTGAATTTGAGTAGAGGAGATAGGATGGGCTGAGGAGTAATAAGGAGAACAAAATGGGTATGTGACATAAATATATGGCTGCGAAATGGGTAGCTGAACATTATGTACCCAAACTGTTTGATAAAAGTCCTTAAAGGACTGTTTTGCTTAACTGTTGGTTAATTTATAGAATTAAAGCTTGGGCTAGACACTTACACCACATATAATGACATTAGAAAGTTTAAACTTACTATACTAAAAGGAGATGCAATTTCAAGCTAAAATCATAGGTTAAATCTATTGTGTCAAGCTATTTTTTTAACCACTGTTTTGGGCAGTGTCTTGGAACTGAAATGGAGGTTTTATTTACTCAAAAGTACCCTTATATACTATGTATTGTGTATCTAAAAGTGGGTATGAGAAAAACATGATTTAAAGGTCACTAAATTTGCATCATGAGCAAGTCATTTAGGAGTTGGAGACTGCCGAAGCTGCTGCAGGCAGCAGCAACCAGCGCCTAGCGTGGTGCTGCACTGCGCTGCAGAGCCAAACATGTGGTTTGACTCGCCATCTTAACCAACATAGATTATGTATAGGCCTTAGTTGCTAGGTTGTTTAGAAGGCAGGTGTACCATTTAGTGGGTTGTGAATAGGTTAACTAATGAGAAGCCAAAAATGGCCTGAAGTAAGGGGCACAGCTGCCCATTGGCTGCACCAGTTCGTTGCAGACGGCAGCGAGAAATGTGCGCCAGCAGAACCATAGAATCCCATTTGGTTTCCAAGTTTAGTTTAAAAAGCATACTCATAAAAGTGGGTTGAAGTTGTTTAAATGAGCAAGCTACAAAAAGGAAGGCTGAATAGGGGAACATGGCTGCTGTCTTTGACAGCAGCGACATTAGTAGCAGCAGTTAGCAAAAAGGGGGAAAAAGGGGGTTGCTAAAGCAGTTTGGACAGTCTGCCTTATCAAAATAATATGGCTGTCTAAAGCTAACTAATAAGTATAGTCTAAATTAGTTACAAACAAGCTAAATGCTGACTGCTATGTGATGGTTGGGGGTCGCGAGGCCAAGTGTTGCCACACCAAGCTTAACTAAGCCTCATGGGCCCAAGCCAAGCTTGATTGCTGGCACAAAAGCACAAGATATGAAGCATTAATGTGTTATAAAATCCTAATAAGATGTAGGCTATATACATGTTGTGTGACACCATTGAAGAGAAAAATGGTGAAGATAAGATCATGGATGAGATATTTGAAAAATGTATTTTATATATAAGAAATCTATCCATAACCATTGAAACTACGTGATATATGACTAACATGCTTGATTAATGCAAATAATAAATGTAATATGATTCCTATTACTTGTTGCAAGTATGTCGAACCCAACAAAATGAAAATTGACTAATGTGAAAACATGGATGAGATATTTGAAAAAATGTATAAAATATAGGCATCTAACTACAAACTTGACCACTAAAATTATGTGGTGTGTGATCATACACAAGCTATATGGTTTAGCCAATTAGCTAATAAACTTGAAAATGCAAATGATTGTGTAGGCTCTGTGAGATTGTATTAAGCTGAATCAATAGTCTACAAACGAGGCAAGTTTCGAACTCTTACTCTTTATTGAGCAATTATTCTGCAGTGGACAGGTTCTTTAATTTCTGAACTGTCTGTCCTTATTTATGAATAATATAAGGATAAAAAGCCTTTTTATTCCAATCAGCTTCAAAAGAATAGATATCAACTTTTCTATCTTGAATGAGTTTACATTAAAAGTATGTCAATACCATTACTTCGGTTAGACAATTGTTGAGATATATTGATATTATTCATGAAGTTGTCAGTTAATGCTTTCCAAGCCATTTTGTTGTTATGGTATGGATTCTTATATAATGCTGTGAATGAACAACCCTTTTATAGGGGCATATTGTACCGGACATATGATTCCAAAGGACATGTAAAGTGTCATTAGACTGTTATGTTGTGCACAATGTAGGGTACTTAGGCTGATCCCCTAAAGTACGAGTCTAGGATATATATCAGCTTTTATAAACTGTATGTATCCATGAATTATAGTATTATTACTGTCAATTCTAGTAAAGAGTTCGCTGGTCATTTGACCTTACAGCATGCTAAAGTCTAATTTTTCAAATTCAACACTTTTAAAGAAGTATCTTGTTCAGTATTTATTATTGAATCCTCATTAATATAATATTTTTGTTCCATTATATTTTGCTGCTTATTTCCTTGCTAAGCAAACTTGTTGCTCACCCTTGCGTTAAATATAATGTTTTCAGTTAAGAATGAAGTTGCTGGTCCATCTGGAAAAGACAAGGGAAAGAGAAAAGTTGTTGAATAGTCTTTTATTAAGCGCATGTGCTTATTTAAGTAGTAAATGTAATAAATATTGTTAATACTATGTTGTGTAATGATATTAAATTCGTAAGTTATGTAAAGGTCTATAGAACCTGGGATTTAAGTTATGTAATATAAGATAGTTTTCTTTTAATATGAATGGGTATATTAGTATCGTGAGCACCAAACCCGAGTTAAAGATAACCCGGATTTGGGGGTGTCACAGGTTGGTATCAAAGCTGTTAGGTTATAAACCTTAGGAATGGGGAAAAACACCTTAGGATTATGACCTTAAGAAAAATAGTCAACTCATTTCGAGTATAATAGATGAATTCTGGAAAATTCATTGTTAAAGAAAATAAATAGTTTAAATATGTTTACTTGATAATGTTGTATGGAAACTTATCAAGTTTTTTTTTATTAAATGTTTTGTAGATGCCTGAAATAGCTGAATCCAGTCGAGTCAAGGAAGAGGTGAAACAAGAAGAGCCAGAGGAGTATATTGGGGGTTTCTCTGAAGAACCCTTTATCGAAGAGGCTGACACCCTAATGGAACTGACTCTTAAGAACCTCGAACTGGAAAATCGAATTGAAGAATTAGAGGGAGAGAAGGAAGAATAGCAAGCTTCCGTAGAGTTGTATGAGTCATTGGTAGTATATACCATATCGAAGAATGTAGAGATGGGTCATGCACTCCATGGCTCCGCCTGCCAAAAGGAGGCTCTGAGGCAAGAAAATGTTATTCTTAGACATGAGGTGGAAGTCCTGAAGGCTGAACTAGTGAGGACTGAACAACAACGAGATAGGGTTTCAAGAAGAGCTTATGAGTTGGAGATGGAAGTTAGGGGCAAAGATGTCAAGATAGGCAAAATGGACTATGCGTTTGAATCAGCATTCGGACGCTGGAAGCAAAGGGTGCAGCTACACCCTATAGATGAAGGTGGAAGCGAGTTGGTGTTAACTCGAAAAAGGGTGTTAGACATTGGAGATGAGGAGCTTTACAGCGCCAAAAGGCGGGGCATGCTTCTCTAGTAGTTGGACTAAGCTCTTATGATGTGTCTGTTTATTATAAGTATTTTAATATTATGTATGTAGTAGGTAGATGTACCCCTCTTTTGTATACTACGAGGTTAATACTTTTGAGCCCGTCTTTTGTAGATAAGGGCAGTTTAAATGTAAATCCCGACTATATATAGTCAAAAAGGGATTAAGATGTGTAGCCGTATGCAACAGCATATAATGTGTTTGGCAAAACGTTTAAAAGGCATATATATATGAATATTTTCTGTTATTGAAAGACCTGGGTATTTAATACAATGTGCATTATTATATCGATTAAATGATAAAGATATAAAAACTTATATTATACAGAAAATGCCACCAAGATGGAGAGGAAGAGGAAGAGGAAGACTTGGGGTACCAACCCCATCAACACAAGAAGAGTCCGTAAATAACACGGAAGGACCTGAAAATCCTATGCAGTAGTTTATCGACTTATTAACTCAAGCATTTCAAGGAAGGAATACCGCACCGGCCGTAAACCCAAACCCTCCTGAAGGTCGTTTGACCACCTTTAAAGATTTTAAAGCAGTAGGACCCCCAGAGTTCAAGGGAACCAACAATCCGATAGAAGCCCAAACTTGGGTAAATGAAATGGAAAAGGTCTTCGAAGTTGTCCGAGTTGCTGAGAATTAAAAGACAGCTTTCGCCACGTTCATGCTGAAAGGAGAAGCAAACTACTGGTGGGGAGATAATAAAAGTAGAGCTGGAGTAGGAGTCATAACGTGGGATAGGTTTAAAGAACTATTCTTTGAAGCCTACTTTCCCCGTATCATGAAAAACAAGATGGAAGTTGAATTTCTTGAATTTAAACAAGGAAGTATGACGGTACCTGATTATGCTGCAAGATTTAATGAACTATATATCGAGGTTTGCGCCGCACCAGGTTGACACTGAAGAACGGAAGGCTCGGAGATTTGAACAAGGATTGAAGCTGGTATTGTTCAGCAAGGTTTCGATGTTTCAGATAAATACATTTTCGGGCATACTGGAAAAAGCCATAATCGCTGAAGGAGGAACTGATGCACTGGCTAAATATCACCAAGAGAAGAAGACCAAGAAGATAGCTGGAGGATCTCAAGAAGGAAGCAGCAAGGGAAATAATTTTAACAAAAGAAAGTGGAACAACAAAAACAACAAATTTAGCAACAAGCAAGGAGAACCAAGAAGGAAGATTGAAGCGTGCAAAAAGTGTGGGAAAAATCATCTCGGAATCTGTCTGAAGGGGAAGACAGTCTGTTACAAATGCGGGCAGGAGGGCCACATCTCTCCTAACTGCACCAACCCAAGGAAGAGTCAAGGATGCTTTGCATGTGGAGCTGTTGATCACTAGATCAAAAATTGTCCAAAGAAAGGAAATAACGATGGGAAGCTGACAATCGGGGGACCAACCTCATCCAATCGACCAATTGCAAGGACATTCAATATGACAGTACAGGATGCAGTGGCATCAAAGGAGGTGGTGTCAGGTATCATTTCCGTCAATAACGTTAATGCCTTCATACTATTTGATTCGGGTGCTACCTGTTCCTTTATATCTGAAGAATTTGCTCAACGGTTAGAATTAACTCCTGAAAGATTAGATCGTCCTTTAAACATCGAGGTCGCAAATAAGGAAGTTATTCCCGTAACTCATGTCCATAAAAATTGTAATATGGATATACGGGGTCATAACTTTGCAGTAAATCTAATCCCCATTCGATTAGGTGAGTTTGACCTGATACTGGGAATGGATTGGTTATACAACCACGGGGCGGTAATTGATTGCTAAAGGAAATGCATAAACCTTCAGACTCCTAGTAAATCCAAAATTGTGTTTTATGGTAGTAAATCGCCGAGACAGTCATGTTGTCTGACGATGATGCAGGCCAAGAAGTTGTTAAGAAAAGGGTGTGTTGGTTATTTAGCCCATATCGTTGACACCCAGAGAATGGAGCCAGAAATAGAACAAATACCAATAGTGAGAGAATTCTTGGATGTATTTCCAAATGATTTGCCAGGGTTGCCACCAGATCGAGAGATTGAATTCGTGATAGACTTAGTACCTGGTACAAATCCAATTTCAAAAGCTCCATACTGAATGGCTCAGGTAGAGATGAAAGAACTAATGATCCAATTACAAGAATTATTAGACAAAAAGTACATTCAACCGAGTGTGTCTCCCTGGGGAGCACCTGTGTTATTTGTTAAAAAGAAAGATGGATCGTTACGACTGTGTATTGATTACAGAGAATTAAATAAAGTCACCATCAAGAATAAGTATCCCTTACCAAGAATCGATGATCTTTTTGATCAACTGAAGGGAGCTCGTTATTTTTCCAAGATAGATTTGCGTACGGGTTATCACCAATTGAAAGTGAGGAATGAAGACGTGCCCAAGACCGCATTTAGGACTCGTTACGGCCATTATGAGTTCCTAGTAATGTCGTTCGGACTGACTAATGCACCAGCAGCATTCATGGATTTAATGAACCGGGTATTCAAACCTTACTTAGATAAATTCGTGGTGGTATTCATTGACGATATCTTGATATATTCGAAGATTCGAGAGGAGCATGCTGAACATCTGAAGATGGTATTAGAGATATTGAGAAGAGAAAAGTTGTACGCAAAGTTTTCAAAATGCGAGTTTTGGTTGGAAAAAGTGCAATTTTTGGGACATTTAATCGACCATGAAGGGATATCAGTAGATCCAGCAAAAGTGGAGGCGGTAATTAACTGGGAACGACCGAAGACGCCAACTGAAATACAAAGTTTCTTAGGTCTGGCAGGTTATTATCGTAGATTCATCAAAGATTTTTCGAAATTGTCAGGACCTTTGACAAATTTGACCAGAAAAGCCGTAAAGTTCGTTTGGTCAGAAAAATGTGAAGAGAGTTTCCAAGAATTAAAGAAAAGATTGAGTGAAGCACCAGTGCTATCCTTACCAGACGATACGGGTGGTTTTGTTGTTTACAGCGATGCGTCACACAAAGGGCTTGGTTGCGTTTTGATGCAGCACGGAAAGGTCATTGCATATGCGTCTCGCCAGTTGAAAGATTACGAGAAAGGGTATCCTACGCACGACTTGGAGCTGGCAGCCGTAGTATTCGCTCTAAAGATTTGGAGACATTATCTGTATGGCAAAAAATGTGAGATATACACAGACCATAAAAGTCTGAAGTATATCTTCACTCAAAAGGAATTAAACATGAGGCAGAGAAGGTGGTTAGAACTGATCAAAGACTACGATTGCGAAATTTTGTATCATCCTGGGAAAGCTAACGTAGTCGCCGACGCTCTAAGCCGAAAGGGACGAGAAAGATTAGAGACGCTGACAAATCAAGAGGATCTCATCAAAGAAATGGAGAAAATGAGGATTGAAGTGAAATATCCAAGAGAGCCGGAAGAGAAATTGTACAACGTAGAGATGCGTCCAGTTTTGTTGGACAGAGTAAAAGAAGCCCAGGATCAAGATGAGGAATGCAAAAAGTTGCAAAAACAAATAGAGGATGGAGAGACAACCAAGTTTAAAATCAATCAAGACGGATTATTGCGATTTGAGGGAAGAGTATGGGTACCAGCAGTACCAGACCTAAAAGAAGAAATCTTACAAGCATCACACAGCTCAAATTTCTCAATTCACCCGGGCAGCACAAAGATGTACCAAGACCTTCGACAACACTTTTGGTGGCCCAATTTGAAAAGAGAAGTGGCAGAATACGTCAGTAGGTGCCTAACCTGTCAAAGAGTGAAAGCTGAGCATCAGAGACCAAGCGGATTGCTACAACCGTTAGAAATTCCGGAATGGAAATGGGAACACATAACTATGGATTTTGTTGTGGGATTTCCAACTACACAGAAAGGCTTCGACGCTATATGGGTCATCGTAGATCGATTGACAAAGTCAGCGCATTTCTTACCAATTAAGGTCAGATTTAATCTAGATCAATTGGCTAGACTATACGTTAAAGATATTGTATCAAGACATGGTGTTCCATTATCAATCGTATCCGATCGAGATCCGAGATTCACATCCAAATTCTGGCAAAGTCTGCAAGAACGTATGGGGACACAGTTAAAATTAAGTACGGCGTATCACCCTCAAACTGACGGCCAAAGCGAAAGAACCATTCAGACACTGGAAGATATGCTGAGAGCATGCGTCATGGATTTCAAGGGCAATTGGGATGATCACCTACCATTGGTCGAGTTTGCGTATAATAACAGTTATCACACCAGTATAGGGATGCCGCCTTACGAGGCATTGTACGGAAGAAAATGCAGAACCCCACTCTATTGGGATGAGGTAGGAGAACGTAAATTGCTGGGACCAGAAATTGTTCAACAAACTGCAGAAATCATCCGAGTAATACGAGCAAGATTGGTGGCAGCTCAAGACAGGCAAAAAAAGTATGCAGACTTGCACCGTCAAAAGAGAGACTTTGAAATAGGATCGTTTGTGTTTTTAAAAGTATCTCCTTGGAAGGGAAAAATCAGATTTGGAAAGAAGGGAAAACTGAGTCCAAGATTCATAGGGCCTTTCGAAGTACTGAAACAAATAGGTGAAGTGGCTTATGAAGTAGCTTTACCTCCGAAACTAGGGCACATTCATAACGTATTTCATGCATCAGTACTACGACCTTATAAGCCAGATCACAAGCATGTAATCCAATATGAACCTATTTAGGTTGAAAAAGATCTAACCTATGAAGAAGTTCCTATTCAAATCATTGATAGGAAAGAGCTAGTTTTAAGAAACAAAATAATACCTTCTGTGAAGGTGATATGGAGGAACCACAGTGCTGAAGAAGCTACGTGGGAACTCGAACAAAAGATGAAGAAAAGTTACCCCCATCTTTTTGAGTAACCTTGTACTTGTGATTCCGAGGACGGAATCCTTATAAGGAGGGGAGAATGTAATGACTCAGAAAATCCTATGTAATATTCAACTATTATAAGGTAAAAATTTGCGTATAATTTTTTTTTTGTCATTACTTTTTATTGTGACTAAACTATTATTTATTTAATAGTTTACTTAGCATCTTGATTTATGTAGGATAAAGAAATAGTGCACCATCTTGAAATATTTAAGATTACTTGGAATAGTCATATCAATAATATGTGCTAACTATTGTTGTTAGAGAAAATAATAGATAAAAGACCATGTTCATAAATTGGGCCAACCCAAGCATATGCTTGCATGCCTTTTATTATTTTGTATAAAGGGCAAGTACTTATCTAAAATAGGTGAATTATATTTTGTTAGCCCAACCAATTTAAAAGAATCAACTCAGCCCAATCTCCTTGCCAGCCTTCCTTAAGCTTCATGTAACAGCCCAAATAGGAGGGAAGATAACTGAAATAGTTAGCTGGTAAGTCTGTTTATATAACAGACAAAGAACACGTTAGATAAGGCTTAACAGGTATGTAGAGTCTGCTGCTAGGGTGGCTGTGAAGGGACTGTACAATGCTAGGTTAGTGATGATGACTGTGTAGGGGGCAACTAGGGGGTGATGCAGTTAACAGTATAAGCTCAGCCATAAAAAGGGCCAAGCTTATTAACTAGTTTAGCTTCATCCCTTATCAGAGGCCAAAGAGCTATAACAATCCAGTCATATAGAGAGAGTGGGAGAGCTTCGGCTAAAAGAAAGAATTGGGCAGTAAACTATTGCCACCTCTAAGCTAATAAGGTACTCTTTCCTATCCTCTTTCCGGTCCATTTTCTTACCACTTCTGCCCTGTTTCGGCCGAATGGCCTGGAATAGATATAAGGGGCAGTTGTGCTGTTTCTTTGGATATGTGTACTGTTGTGATTGTAACTGTTTAGTATAGTCTTATGCTTGTTGATTGATTAAGCCATACGGCTGGGAGATAATGATGCTAAGAGAGTATGTAATATATGGATATATAAGAACTGCACTCTAGGTGTTTGATGATTTGCCAAGCTAAGAATTAATTTAGTTTATGGTTTATGTTAACTGTGATTTAAAGAAAAGGATAGTCGAATAAACCATATATTATTACTAAATTATCGAGCATGCTAAAAGATTTCACCTTCTCATTGTAACTAGTTGATTAATATTCATGATTGAAACTAAAGTAACATAAAGGAGCTGCTATACTGTAATAATAATGTGATTTCGGTTAGCATGATCTGGGTTACCAATGAACTGTTACAGTGATAAGTGGACTGTTATGCTATAATTATTAATAAGGACTGCTATTGACTACCATGGTTGTAATACTAATCTCTTTTACTATAAATGATTGTCATAAGCCTTAAGTATGGCCATTTGATTTTTAATGTCTAAACATAACTGTGTAAGTGTTTTGTTGCTATGAACCTAAAGCCTACTAGAGACTGTTTGAGAAAAATCTTAAGGTATTACACCCATATGTTTAACTATGGAAAATATTATATATAGCAAGTACTTGCACATGAAATTCAATATTTGGTGCTGTTTTGGTATAATGGTATTAGACCATGTCTATAATACTCTATATGGACTGTGTTGATCATTACTAGAAAGAATTAATAGCTGGGACAAATTAGTATGCTATATGTGTATCATATTCTTAACTAAAAGGGTTGAATACCTCAAGGTAATTTAAAAAGCAAGCTATAAACCTTGTATTAAACTTTAGTACTAAAGAAATATGTGTGTGTAACTGTTATTATAATAAATTTGAAAAGTATGCTGTGCTATACTACTATGAACTGCAATGATAAGTTTTATCAAAACTATTTTGGAAGCCTATGTTTGAGTACTAGTACCTTGTATACAAGTTTTTAGATCATGAATATATAGGATATATCAAGTGCATGATTTTATAACCCTTGTGATTAAGAGATTGAGGGGCTGTTTTGATTAAAAACTTAAAGACCTTACCTCTAAATGCTTTAAATCATGTATATATATGGTAGATAAAATGTTTTGTTAGAAAGAGATACATAATAGTGCTTGCTACTGTTTTGGTGTGATAAACCATGCCTAAGATACTAATCTAAAACTGCTAAATGGCAAAACATCATGTGGGTGGAAAGAGAGTCCCAAATTGGTTGGTTATTTATGATGTAAAATTATATTATCATGCCCAGAACCGGTATACTTAATGGACTATGACAATATACTTATTGTTGGGGCTGGAATGAGCATAAATGGTTGCTAGAAGGACTTTAGTACTATACTAACTGTTATTACATTATATGAACTGTTATGTGTTGCTTTACTAACGGTTGTAGTATTAAAATTCACTGCTATGCTATATTACTATGCTGGCTGACTGCTTGTATTACCTGTGTAACCTTGTTAACTGTCATGGTATTATGAGGACTGTTTTGAAGACTTAGCACTGAACCGTGCCAAAAAGGGATAGTATAAAAATGAAGACTGTTTTGTGCTAACTTTGAGCTGCTATGAAAACTGCTATATCATTTGATTGACTGTTATGTTATTATGATATTATTATGTACTGAATTTGAGTAGAGGAGATAGGATGGGCTGAGGAGTAATAAGGAGAACAAAATGGGTATGTGACATAAATATATGGCTGCGAAATGGGTAGCTGAACATTATGTACCCAAACTGTTTGATAAAAGTCCTTAAAGGACTGTTTTGCTTAACTGTTGGTTAATTTATAGAATTAAAGCTTGGGTTAGACACTTACACCACATATAATGACATTAGAAAGTTTAAACTTACTATACTAAAAGGAGATGCAATTTCAAGCTAAAATCATAGGTTAAATCTATTGTGTCAAGCTATTTTTTTAACCACTGTTTTGGGCAGTGTCTTGGAACTGAAATGGAGGTTTTATTTACTCAAAAGTACCCTTATATACTATGTATTGTGTATCTAAAAGTGGGTATGAGAAAAACATGATTTAAAGGTCACTAAATTTGCATCATGAGCAAGTCATTTAGGAGTTGGAGACTGCCGAAGCTGCTGCAGGCAGCAGCAACCAGCGCCTAGCGTGGTGCTGCACTGCGCTGCAGAGCCAAACATGTGGTTTGACTCGCCATCTTAACCAACATAGATTATGTATAGGCCTTAGTTGCTAGGTTGTTTAGAAGGCAGGTGTACCATTTAGTGGGTTGTGAATAGGTTAACTAATGAGAAGCCAAAAATGGCCTGAAGTAAGGGGCACAGCTGCCCATTGGCTGCACCAGTTCGTTGCAGACGGCAGCGAGAAATGTGAGCCAGCAGAACCATAGAATCCCATTTGGTTTCCAAGTTTAGTTTAAAAAGAATACTCATAAAAGTGGGTTGAAGTTGTTTAAATGAGCAAGCTACAAAAAGGAAGGCTGAATAGGGGAACATGGCTGCTGTCTTTGATAGCAGCGACATTAGTAGCAGCAGTTAGCAAAAAGGGGGAAAAAGGGGGTTGCTAAAGCAGTTTGGACAGTCTGCCTTATCAAAATAATATGGCTGTCTAAAGCTAACTAATAAGTATAGTCTAAATTAGTTACAAACAAGCTAAATGCTGACTGCTATGTGATGGTTGGGGGTCGCGAGGCCAAGTGTTGCCACACCAAGCTTAACTAAGCCTCATGGGCCCAAGCCAAGCTTGATTGCTGGCACAAAAGCACAAGATATGAAGCATTAATGTGTTATAAAATCCTAATAAGATGTAGGCTATATACATGTTGTGTGACACCATTGAAGAGAAAAATGGTGAAGATAAGATCATGGATGAGATATTTGAAAAATGTATTATATATATAAGAAATCTATCCATAACCACTGAAACTACGTGATATATGACTAACATGCTTGATTAATGCAAATAATAAATGTAATATGATTCCTATTACCTGTTGCAAGTATGTCGAACCCAACAAAATGAAAATTGACTAATGTGAAAACATGGATGAGATATTTGAAAAAATGTATAAAATATAGGCATCTAACTACAAACTTGACCACTAAAATTATGTGGTGTGTGATCATACACAAGCTATATGGTTTAGCCAATTAGCTAATAAACTTGAAAATGCAAATGATTGTGTAGGCTCTGTGAGAACGTATTAAGCTGAATCAATAGTCTACAAACGAGGCAAGTTTCTAACTCTTACTCTTTATTGAGCAATTATTCTGCAGTGGACATGTTCTTTAATTTCTGAACTGTCTGTCCTTATTTATGAATAATATAAGGATAAAAAGCCTTTTTATTCCAATCAGCTTCAAAAGAATAGATATCAACTTTTCTATCTTGAATGAGTTTACATTAAAAGTATGTCAATACCATTACTTCGGTTAGACAATTGTTGAGATATATTGATATTATTCATGAAGTTGTCAGTTAATGCTTTCCAAGCCATTTTGTTGTTATGGTATGGATTCTTATATAATGCTGTGAATGAACAACCCTTTTATAGGGGCATATTGTACCGGACATATGATTCCGAAGGACATGTAAAGTGTCATTAGACTGTTATGTTGTGCACAATGTAGGGTACTTAGGCTGATCCCCTAAAGTACGAGTCTAGGATATATATCAGCTTTTATAAACTGTATGTATCCATGAATTATAGTATTATTACTGTCAATTCTAGTAAAGAGCTCGCTGGTCATTTGACCTTACAGCATGCTAAAGTCTAATTTTTCAAATTCAACACTTTTAAAGAAGTATCTTGTTCAGTATTTATTATTGAATCCTCATTAATATAATATTTTTGTTCCATTATATTTTGCTGCTTATTTCCTTGCTGAGCAAACTTGTTGCTCACCCTTGCGTTAAATCTAATGTTTTCAGTTAAGAATGAAGTTGCTGGTCCATCTGGAAAAGACAAGGGAAAGAGCAAAGTTGTTGAATAGTCTTTTATTAAGCGCATGTGCTTATTTAAGTAGTAAATGTAATAAATATTGTTAATACTATGTTGTGTAATGATATTAAATTCGTAAGTTATGTAAAGGTCTATATAACCTGGGATTTAAGTTATGTAATATAAGATAGTTTTCTTTTAATATGAATGGGTATATTAGTATCGTGAGCACCAAACCCGAGTTAAAGATAACCCGGATTTGGGGGTGTCACAGTTATTCTCTTATGGGCCCACAAATGACTGCGCCGTCGTACGAATATTTCCCGACAATAAGAATATTCCACGACCAAACGAATATTCCCCGACAAAACTGAGTATTTTATAACCACTTGCGTATTTTGTAAACTTTACATATATCACCCTTAACTTTAATATTTTATCAATTTAACCATTTAATGAATAATAATTATAAAAAAATTGAATACTTTTATTTCATAAAATTCGTGGTCTTGCAAGTATAATAGAATATACGAAACTTCAAATGGATTTTTATCTGCAATGCGGTAATCCCGACTTGTCCCAGCTATATTCTCATTTCCTGAAGAGAACAATGAAAGAAAAGGGTGAGCTCAACTAGCCCAATAAGAAATATTATGACTAAGATAATGCAGAATAAATTATCCTTAGCCTTCAACAGTATAACAACTGATAGAATATAATAGACAACAAGTTTTAGATCAACAACTGCAGCGGAACAAGAAATCCATTAGAAGAGTCAAGTAGAGCATGATATCTACTATCTTCTATGATTTAAAAAGTTTTTCATCAACTTTATCGCTGAGACTCAGCTTAATAAATAAACCACATCATCGAATCATCTCTGCACTACGGGCCATGGATATTCATGTAATCATCAATGGTCATGATTATACCAAATAATCCCTGGTCATAATCATACCAACAACTGTCCATCAATGCACTACGGGCCAATGAGGACTTTTACCACATCATTTGTAACATTACGGGTCATGATTATACCGAATGATCCCTGATCATAATCATACCAATCAACAGTCCATCTATGGACGTAAGCCAAAGATGACTTTCATCACAATATAAGCACGAGGATGATGACAATGATATATTAATCAAACAAAATCAAGGATACATATTAAAGACTTTAAATTTATCCAGAGTTTAAAAATATCTAAATTGTCAACATGATACTGCTTTGTTGAGTAAAATTCAAGAATGATATCGTATCAAAAATGATTTGGACCGAAAAGAAATAAATTTTTGTCATGAATAGTACTCCGGGTAAATAATACCCTGTGAATAGTACTTCGAGAATAGTACCCTATAAATAGTACTTTATGAATAGTACTCATAAATAGTACTTCATGAATAGTACTTTGTGAATAGTACCCGTATTCGTAAATAGTACCGTATATGTAAATAGTGCCGTATACGTGAATAGTACCCATAAAAGGAAAATACAAAAACAATGATATTCGATGACGTGTACAAAAGAAAGAATATCTCATACGAGTATAATAGAATATATGAAGCTACAAATGGATTTTCATTCGTAATGTGATAATCCACGTAGACAGATCAGTTTTATAATTTAATAAAGAATGAATACGAAGGGTCATTCACCATGCATGCGGTAGTCCGCGTAGACAGGTTATTCCCACAGAATAATAAAGAATGGAATAATAGAAAAATTTCACCATGCATGCTATAGTCTGCGTAGACAGGTTATTCCAACAGAATAATAAAGAATGGAGTAACAAACCTTACTAGTATTGAAATAAAATAACTCTCTTCATGAATATGAAAGAAATAATACCCCTTACGACTGTTGAACGAAAATAATATTCCTACGAATATTGAACGAAGATGATATTCCTTACGAATATTGAACGAAAATAATATTCATACGAATACGAAAAATAATATCTCTTCAGAATAAGAAATAAATAATACCCGTTACGACTATTGAACGAAAATAATATTCCTATGAATATTGAACGAAGATGATATTCCTCACGAATATTGAAAAAAAATAATATTCATACGAATACAAAAAATAATATCTCTTTAGAATATGAAATAAATAATACCCCTTACCTCAAAAGAAGACTGAATACTGGAATAGTGAGGTAGTAGTCTTCTCTTCTTCTTTCTCTCTATAGCTTCTCTCTCTATAAATGCTCTTGTGAGTCTTAGTGAATTGGTGAGAATGAAGGAAGAATGAGATTCTATTTATAGGAAAATATAGTTTCGATAATTGCTCGTTTTGGGGTTCAAAATATTACAGTATAATACCTTCATCTTTTCTTTCATTTTTAATTTAGTCCTGCAAGTATTATCAAACTTGCACCACCTCCCCTAATAGTATATCATGTGAATCAATAGTACAACCATGTGACTCAATATTCTATACATGTGAAAAAATAATTACATTATAGTACCTTCATCTATACCTTCATTTTTAATTTAGTCATACAAGTATTATCAATCTTGCACCACCTCCCCTAATAGTACATACATGTGAATCAATAGTACACACATGTGAACACATAGTTACGAGCATGTGAATTAATGGCAATTAATTGCTCATTTATTCGATTAATTACCCAATTGGTCAGTATAACTTCCAGACATCAATTATTATCGAAATAAATCTCGATTTCAATTAACACTAATAATCCCAACATAATGGAACTATCGATTTCATCTTTAATCTACACGAACTTATTCATCATTAATATTATAACTCACAATATTTAATAACCAGGTCATTCCCAGGAAAGAGGGGGCTTTTCGATAAGGATTTTTCCTTATTGGCGCGCAATTAAGTGACCAAACCTCTCCTTGACAGAACTTCTAGACATTGTCAATATTGCAAATAATAATATGAATAACTTTGTCGTCTCAATTATTGATTTAATAATATAAAATATTATACAGATGATACTGTGACAATAATTGAATCAATAATATGAGAGATATTATGCAATAATTGTTGTAGCAATAATTGAGTATAATTGAGTGACTTCTTACGTAAGCATCAATAATCAATACCGCGTGCTACTATGCAACCACACGTATTACTGTACTTTTACTACCGGGTAGTTCAACAGTTTAACGGTAAAACTTTCGCCGTTATTTTTATAAAAAAGATAATTCTGTCATTTTCTAAATACAACAATACTTCCGTTGTGGGGTTTACCAATGATTGTGCCGTCGTACGAATATTCCCTGTTAAAATGAATATTCCCCGACACAACAAATATTTTATATCAACTTTCTTTCTTTGCAAAATTTTTAAATATCACCCTTAACTTTAACCTTTTATCAATTTAACCAATTACTAAATAGAATAATAATTAAATAGGAAAATTGAATATTTTCATTTCATAAAATTCGGGGTCTTACACAGACACTTGGGTTATAAAGGTACATACTCATCTCAAATCAATAATCTCTAGAATTCTTCGTATAGGTGCCTTGACGTGCGACTAACGAGAAATAAATGATATCAAGGGCGAGAGCTCACATACTAAGTCTCCATCATAACTAATATGAATCATCTCAAAAAAAAAACTCGTCATGTCCTAGACCAGTCGATCACATTCTGTTTAGTATTTCGAATCCCTCATTAATTACATTTCAGAAATTCACTTAAACCCATTTGCCTTGGTATGCTAACCTTTAAAAAAGATATACATATAGTATAATACACAAAGTTTAAAATAGTTACGCGTGCATTGCATAACCAACAGCTGAATGTGATGCCAGACTAGTGTCTTCCCTAAACTCTCATGTCAATCTTCATTAACTTTGATGCTTTCCCAGACAAGTACCCATAGAACCTCATAATGTGAACTTAGGAATACAATCTAGAGTAGCAACATAAAGTCTTTGTTTCATGACATAGGTTCAAGTTACTAAGGACAATAATTAATGAACAGGGCTCACATAGTGATTGAATAGGGATCCACCACATCACTCTTCTGTATGTCGCTTCTTTTGCACATGAGGTACAATTCTCATGTTACGGTGGAGTGCCAAAAAAATGTCGCTCTAGCTAAAACAACACCGTACGGACAGTAGTTAATCGCTCTATAGCGTTTAACCTTAGAAAACATCCTATATACTTCAGATAATATCTAGTATGAATCTAGTGTCCATCAACCCATAACAAGGCTACACCTCTTACAAGTGTTCCGTCTGTAATGATACCTCTTCTTGGACCCAGCCAAGGCGACTAAATCATAATGTCTCAAAAATAGTGCCCAACCATTTAGACCACCATAAAATAGTCTCATCTCACTCGATATTAGAAACGTCGAGGCAAGTTATCCGTGCGAGTAGATCAACCTTTTTGACTTGTAACATTTTATATGTGTGCTTATATATAAACAACAAGTTAAAACATAGAACTGAATAGAAATCGACATTATGTAATAAATTTTATTGCATAAAAATATAGTAAACAATATCCAAAAGATGTCCATTATCAAACATAAAACATATCAAGGTCTACGAAGTCCCAAGCTCCTAACATGAGCTCAAAAAAACATCCCTAAGAATGGGCTTAGTTAAGGGATCAACAACCATGTCACTCGTAGAGATATGTTTGAGGACCACCTTCTTTCGTGCCATAATATCCCTAATATAGTGAAATTTAGTCTCAATATGCTTGGCCTTTCCATGGTACTTGGGATCCTTAACGTAAGATAAAGCAGCCGTATTGTCACAATGAATAGTGACATGGTCACTCGAATGTGATTCAACATGCATGCGCTTGAAGAATCTCAGTAACCATACTGCTTCTTGTACTACAAAGTAACATGCAATGTATTCTGACTCCATAGTGGATAAAGCAACACATGGTTGTTTCTTGCTCAACCAACTAATGGTTCCACCACAAAGCAAGAAGTTATACCCAGTGGTAGACTTTCGCTTATCCAAGTCGCTAGCCCAATATGCGTCGTTGTACCCTTATAAGCGTAGCTCACCACCCTGATAACACAATATATAGTCCGTGGTGCCTCTCAAGTATCGAAGTATCCTCTTAAATGCCACCCAATGAGCAAATCCAATATTTCTTTGAAACCAACTAACCATCCCCGCTGCAAAACTTATATCGGGACGTGTACACATCATTGCATACATCAACTTACCAACTACACTAACATAAGGAACACGAGCCATCTACTCTTTTTCTTGATCAGTCTTAGGGCAAAGTCCTGTCTTAGTTTACGACCCTTCTCAATGGGAGTGTCAACTGGTTTAGAATTATGCATACGAAAATTCTCTAAAATAGATTTTATATAAGTCTCTTGACTTAAACCCAAAAATCTTTTAGAGCGATCCCTGTATATCTTAATTCCGAGTACAAATTCTGCTTCACCCATGTCTTTCATCTCAAAATTAGATGATAACCACTTTTTAGTTGTGACAGTTAATCCCATATCATTTTCAGCTATCAAGATATCATCAACGTACAAACATAAGATCATAAAGCTTTTTTTGACCTGTTTAACATATACACAATGATCTTCCTCAATCATTGTAAACCCATCAACAATGATGGCTTGATGAAATCGAAAGTACCATTGTCTAGATGATTGCTTTAAGCCATAAATGGAACATTTGAGCTTGCACACTTTGCGCTCTTGTCCCTTAACCTCAAAGTTAATTGGTTGATTCATTTAAATCTCCTCATCTAGTTCTCCATATAGAAATGTAGTTTTAACGTCCATTTGATAAATCTCCAAATCTAAACGTGCGACAATAGCTAGAATAAAGCTAATGGAGCCAATTCTCACAACTAGTGAGAATGTCTCATCATAGTCCACACTTTCCTTTTGGGTGAACCCTTTCGCCACAAGACGAGCCTTATACTTATCGATTGATCCATCCGCCTTTCGTTTAATTTTAAAAACCCATTTATTTCCAATGGCCTTACGACCAGGCGTTAGATCAACCAACTCCCAAACCTGGTTCTTTCCCATAGAACCAATATCATCCATCATAGCATCTATCCATTCATTACGAGCATGTGAAGTGAGAGCTCCCTTATATGTAGCATGCTCATTATCATCTTTTAGAGCACATATAAGGGACTCTCCTTTAAGCAAAATAAGGGATTACTCTTCAATTTCAAAAAAAACTTTTGAGGTACTTTTGTACATTTACTTTAACGTGGCTCAAGATTTTGTGAAACAGGTGGTGCCCCATTAGGCGGTAGATCATTCCCACCATCCTTAGTGACAAAATGATGAGAATAAAATTCCCTTCCTTCGCTAAGGAATGGTGAAACATCTCCCACTGATTCGGCCATTTCATATAGCTCAAAATCCTTTCTTGTGTCACCCCTGCTTGGAAACTCATTCTCTATGAATTCCATATCTCGTGATTAAATCTCAGTCATTACTCCACCAAATTTGTTCATATATCATCACATAACCCTTCAAGTGTTCAGGATACCTTATAAAGATACCCTTCCTTCCTCTAGAGTATAACTTCCCAAGTTGTTGAGAAGGAATAAGCGCATATCCTGCCGACCACCCATGATCTTAAATGATCTAAGGTTGGTTTTCTGCCTTCCCAAGACTCATATGGAGTAGAAGTAACTGACTTAGTAGGCACACGATTAAGGATGTAGGCAGCAGTCATAATTGCATCTCCCCAAAAATTAATTGGAAGATCAGCTTACGCCATCATCGAGCTAACCATCTTTAATAGCGTACGATTCCTTCTTTCTGCAACACCATTTTGTTGTGGAGTGCTAGGAATCATTAGCTGCCTGATGATACCTTTTTCCTCACTAAGTCCTTTAAATTGTTCAAACAAATATTCGCGTCCATGGTCGGTCGTAAGAACCTTTATGGATCTATCCCTAAGATTTTTAACTTCATCAATGAAACGTCTAAAGCAACCTAATGCTTCTGACTTATGAGAAATCAAATAGACATATCCATATCCCAAATAATCATCTATAAAAGTGATGAAATAGTTTCCACAATGTCATGCTCTAACATTCATTGGACCACAAATGTTAGAATTAATTAGCTCTAAAGGATTAGTGGCCCTCACTACCTTCCTAAATGGTTTTCTTTTTGTCTTCCCTGCTAAACAAGGTTCACATACTAGTAGGTTAACTTTAGCGAGTGAGACTAAAAGGCCTTCTCGAGCTAGCCTAGTCATCCTATCTTGGTCAATATGACCTAATCTAACATGTCATTTTAATGATTCATTAATAATATCATCATGAGAAGCGATATAAGAAAAACGGGATTCACATTTATTCAAAACATAAAAACCATCCGATAAAATACCATGTCCTACAAAATCATTACGAAAATAAATAGATATGCTACTACTGTCGAAGGAATAAGAATACCCTATTCTAACTAAAGCTACAACTGATATTAGGTTCCGTTAAATTCCTAGTATATAAAGTGTATCCTCAAGGATTAGTGTGCGACTATTTCGTAAAGTCAGTTAATAAGTGCCAAAACCAAACACTTTCTCCTCTGAACTGTTCCCCATGAACAAACTTTGGGTCCCTTTAGAAACTCGTCGGTACTCAGTGAATCCCTCCCTATCGCGAGTTACATGCTTGATTTCTCCTGTGTTAATAATCCATGAAGGATCATTTTGAGCAAGAAAAATATGTGAACACAAAAAGTATTCATCGCAATAAAGAACTTTAGATTGTACCTTTTTCTGCTTAGTACATTCACGAGCAAAATGTCTAACCTTTTGAAAGTTATAACAAGTCATCTATTTCTTTCCTCCTCTTTTTCCCCTGCGGCGCTTAGAATTACCCTTCTATTTTGGTGGATTAGCCTTTATCTCATCATTGTCATTAGCTTATCTCTTGCGCTTACCTTTTGCATTGCGCGAACCAGCTTGAGCCATGAAGACAAAGCTGTCATCTTTAGCACTATGGCGCTTATATTCAAGCTCAAGATGCCTTTTGATATCAACAAGAGTTTTGATACTATCATTATGTATCATAGTCATCATGAAAGGTTCCCAAGCATTAGGTAAAAACCTGAGCATAACTTGAATCTGTTACTCTTCAGTAAGGGTTGTGTCAGTTGTACTAAGCTCACAGATCATTCCTAACATTACTCGAAGGTGCTCCACCATAATGTGTTTGGGCTCCTTCTTATAACGGTCCAGCTTATAATTAAGCTCGCACAACCTAGTAGCAGTAGTCCCACCAAAGGACTTCTTAAGCATATCCCACATTTCTATTATAGTTTTGCAGGACTTAAATTTGCCAATAAGGTTGTGTATGCTGCTTAACATGGTAAAGCGCGCACAACGATCCTTCTTTACCCATTCATCGTAGGTTTGTTTGTCTTGACGGTGCTAAACAATGGTTCCCTCCTTAGGCCGTTGCATAGTGGTAGTTAAATTTTCAAGCACATCTAACTCATTAAGCAGATATTGAATTTTCTTCGACCAAAGGTAATAATTTTTATCATCCAATTTTTCACCTTTGTTAAGGTCAGCAATCAAATTTTTAGAGGCCATTTCACTACAATAAGGTTGCATGAAATATTAGCACACATAATAATTTTGTCATTAAATCCAAGTAATCACAATTATTTAATCTACGGATAGAAATCAAAAAATCGCTAAGCTCATAATCATCATTAAATGTCATAAAATAAATAGTTATGATTAATTTTATTTTATATGACAAAATCAAAATATCCCATTACAACAAAAATAAGAACGGGGTTTATGAAATAAAAAATCTCTATTGATAATTTAATTGCTCTTTGGGAGATAAGATCAATTAATTGAAGAACAAGTGCAAAATTACATTCCCTTACAAGGCTTCAATATAAATACATCAATACCAAAATTTTACATCAAAGGTTCTTACTACATCAATCTAATAATAAAATTGGGAATGTTGCACTTATCTTCTCATAATTATTTTATCTCAGGTCTCTATCACAAAGTGAGCCCGTCTCTAAAAATAATTAAATATCAACCCTTTTTAGTCCATCCAAAGCACCATGCAATAACAAATAAGGAGTATGTGCATGAATGGACCCACCACAGCTCCCACTAGGAAGCCGGATGTATTTGGTCAAGTCCTAAGGAGACGAACACAACAAATATGCCCAATAAACATAATATTTACACATAAATATACAATAATAAATGTGAAATAATATTCAATGTTACTCAAAATTGACCAAATATTTTTTCTAACAATATGTATACATGAAAATTTAATACTGCAAATTTTTCTGGATTTTCCGAAAATAATTTACTATTTAATGCAATTATTTTTCAAATAAATAACAATTGATAGTAAACTAATTGAAGATACTAATACAATTCAATTCTTAACACCAATAAGTGGAGAACTTGTAAACATGCCTCTGAAATCACAGAAAAAATTCTGCCCAAAATTTTTTTTTGGACAATTTTTAATGCACTTTAAATAGCTGCAAACAATTTTCGAAAATATTTTTCATTGATGGAAAAATTCAGAAAAATAATTAAAGTGGCCAAAAAATAAGAACAAATTTTTCTGTAAAAAAAATTTCAAAAAGTTGTCCAAAAGGTGGTGCATGGACCCAACATACGCTGCCTTTTTTTTCTTTTTTTTAAACAGGCGCGTGGCCCCACGCTGAGACGCTTCATCAATAGACCAGAAGCATAATTATAGTTTGGTACCCTTTTTAAAAAAAAATCATAGTTAATTCTACAGATGTCCAAAAAATACAAACTTTATATTTTCGAAATCGTGGCGAGATGTACTATTCTAATATGTAAAGAAAATATACATTTGACTTTTGTAGAAAAAAATAATTTTATTTAGAAAAAAAAAGTAAATGCGAATTAGGGTTTGCGTTTTCTCTAAAAATACAATTTCGATTGCAACGAAATTTTGCAGGTGTCTAAACATGCATATGGATTACATCATACTGTATTTTTAGCCTCTAATATGTACTCTAGCATATTATGCCATTAATGTCCTGTTACAAGCTTTATATGCAAGAAACAAAAATAATGACAGAATATTTATGCGAGATTAGGCATAGCATGGCTTTGATACCAATGTTAGAATTTTAGGCGAAAACTAACACATAAATAATACTTACATATGAATCGGTAAGTATCCACGAAGCGGAAGCGATTGAACCGAATGCCAAATCTATAAGCCACACCATGACACTACAAGAAATCACACATTTTATGATGAATTTTTTGCCATGCAAAATTTTTTCACAATTTGTTAATTAATAATTACGAAATTCATAATCGTTACTAAAACTTTTGCTTTTGTGATGACCTTTAATTTTGTTACTATTAATCATTTATATCGTCACTAATTTACACATTTGATGACGATTAACAAAATTTCGTCACAAGTTATTTTGGAGTTAGAATTTCGTACCAAAATTTTGAAGGGAAACCTTTTAGTGACATTTTGTAATAATTGATGACAGTGTTTATTGTCACACAATATTTCTTTCGATGACAACATAATAGTTTGTCATTTATTATTTGTAAAATTTAGTGAAAATGTTCTTTCGTCACTAATG
Organism: Panax japonicus; assembly: GCA_020205505.1. Classification (NCBI taxonomy): domain Eukaryota; kingdom Viridiplantae; phylum Streptophyta; class Magnoliopsida; order Apiales; family Araliaceae; genus Panax; species Panax japonicus. The sequence goes on from CM035108.1 coordinate 37,094,326, forward strand.
TTCACATTTAGTGACGCCAAATAAAATTCATCACAATTTTATTTGGAGGCAAAAAATTTCTGAAAAATTTTGGAGGGAAATTTTTTAAGACGGAAAAATAATAATTTATGACAATTTTTATTGTCATAAATACCAATTTTATATGACGAGATAATAGTTTGTCACTAATTAGATGAGTGGATAAGTGAAAAAAATGGTTCGTCATAAATTCTTATATTTAGTGACAAAGTACGTAATATCGTCACAATTTTATTTGGAGACAAAAATTTTCTGAAAAATTTTGGAGGGAAATTTTTTAAAGAAGAAAAAAATAATAATTTATGACAATTTGTATTGTCATAAATACCAATTTTATATGACGAGGTAATAGTGCGTCACTAATTAGATGCGAGGATAAGTGACAAAATGGTTTGTCATAAATTCTTATATTTGTTGGTGTAAAATCTAATTACGCATAACACACAAGTATACGTGGTCAACAAGTAATATAACAGTAAGTAGAGTATCGTTCCCACAGAGATTAGCAAGAAATTAACCCTCACAATTATCAGCTTCCTATTAATACAAATTTTATTAAACTATCCAATTTAAGAATTATAATTATAAAAACTAAATATATTAAGAATACTAGAATCACAAAACAATCGCAAATCTTAAAAATTGAAGTTTCAAACAAGTATTGGAGAATTAGGCTTATAATTTCACCCTAAGTTTCACTCTAATTATTACGCTTTATTCCAGTTTAATTCACTATCCTAGTTTATTAATCAAGAACACATAAGTAGAACTAGCCATCTCTCGATGCACTAATACCATATTAATTTAAATCCATAATTTAGATACAATTAAGTTAAACACCTTAATTAACTAACTCACTATATCTCTATGTGAATTATAATTAAAGAAGGTTTAAGTTAAAGTTTTTTATCCGATTACATGCGATGTTAAACATATCTCTACCCTAACATTCATCAAGATTTCATTCATTCACAGAATTCAAGAACACATGCTATATTAACTAAGTCTAAACTCGTATTTCCTCTCTCGAATCCATACAAGTCCACAAAGAATTGGTGATCAAGTAATTCATAAATTCAAGCATAAATTAATATAGATAAACTGAGAAATAGCTTATTAAACTGAAAATCAAAGTTACATAATCATCATTCCACATGAAGATCCATTATAAGCCTAAAAGTAATTTAGTTCATCATCAATGAATTAAAAAAAACTGAATTAATTAAAGTAAACATCATCCCAATTACAGAAATTAAACTAAAGAAGAATAATAAATCCAGAACCACCCTTCTCTATAGCCCAATCTGCAATTGTTTTGAAATTCCTTCAAAAATTTCTCTCCAATGCTCCTGCTCTAAATTAGCTTCAATAGATGTTAATTGTCGTGTTCCATTCCCCAATCTTGTTGGTTGTTGTTAAAATATATGCTAAAACACGTATTCAGACTCTAATTCATTACATAGTTGAGTCCCACACCAGTCCAATCACTAATCTTCACTTTGTTGCAGCATTCAAAAGAGAACAGGACACTATCTTCCCGTACCCCCCACTCCGGCAGGGGTTTTGCTGTGTAAAGAGCCCGCCCCGGCGGGTATATCCTCTATTAACTAACTTTGCACCCCTCTACCCCGGCGGGGGTTTTATATAAGAAATAGCCATCCCCGAATGGCATGCCTTCTGCTAACTGATCCATTTTGCTCTTTTTCTTGCCAAATTCTGCAATAAGTCCACCCTTTTTATCCAAATACCACTTCAGCACACCTAAACACAAAAAAACACTAAACAAGTAAAAATTAAACATAAAAACAAGGAAGTAATACTGTTTAAGCTTGAATTAGTAGCCAATTCGTAGGTATAAAACTCACTTATCAAAATCCCCCAAACTTAAACCGTGCTAGTCCTCGAGCACGAAACAAAACTAACATGCTATACAATGCAATACAATGATATGTAATGCATCTAATATGTATGCCTACAAATCTAGTAGTATCATAGAATCAAACTTATTCCTCCAGCTTCAGAGAAATCAAGCAAACATGACAACACTTCATATCAAAACCAAACAATAATTCCTTATCAATCCTCAAAACTTAAACCCTTATTACTGGTATAGTGTGTGTGTGCTTAACATCCATGCTAACTGATGCAAATTCAAATTTAATATATAACAAGTCTTTTAGAAGGCATCATACAACTTGAACTCAAGAAATGCAAAAATAGACGAGAGCCAACTAAAACCAAGCAATTACCAATATTAAGGGTACACATAGGGTATTTATGCTTTATTTTTTTCATTACAGGGGTTTTTTGCACTTATTTCCCATTTTATTCTATTTTTTTTTAATATTTCCCATGACTGTGCAATGTCTCATTCCATTCCTTTAGCGAGCTTTCAACCAACGACTCCCAGACCATAAAAGACCTTAGGGCACTTGGTGTAAAGACAATTTCCTCGGGCGTACTTGCTCAAGTAGCAAAGGCCATGAAATAAGACTAGCCATGATATTTTTTTATATATTTTATATGAAGCTCATATGCCCCAAATTTTCCCCCAAACTTAGGTGTTTGCCTAATTCTTCGTCTTCACTTCCCATCCTTATCATTCTTTCATTTAAACTAACATTATCCTTTAGAAATTCCTTATGTATCTATTTGAACTAATCAGTCCACATAGGTGTTATTAACATGCTAGCCTTATTATACCAGTTTCAAACATACAAAAGGTCCAATTCATAACACAAAATTACATCATAGTTCTAATGTTTGGTACCATACTTGTCTACTTAATCACAATTTCATCATTGGCCAAAATAAACTGAACTACATCAAACTGCTGGACATATGCAATATAACACATTACTTAACTAAATTATATATATATATATATGTGTGTGTGTGTGTGTGTGTGATGATGATGATGAACATAACATGATTGACAATTAATTAATAAAACTATTTACAATCTTAAGCTACTATACAACTACATTACTACATGAATGCAAACATTTAATAATCCTAAAACTAACATATGCAAATCTATCTAATGAAATTAAACACAAAACATGAAAATTAAACTAACACCCCCAAACTTGAAAATTATAATGTCCTCATTGTATAGATAAAGCAATAAATATGCGAGGACTTCCCTGCAATTGCCTAAGCCTAGGGTGGTGGCTGTTGTTCTTCATCTAAATAACTAGGTGGAAGCCTTGGCATCGGGGCTTGCTGCTGATATGGGAATTGTGCATTAGGGTTGAAACTTTGGAGCGCCGTATTCAATGAGGCAAATGACTGATTCATGACATCGAACATATGGTCCTGCCTCATTGCAAGTCTCCTCATCTGTCTACGTGCTTCTTTGTTGTACCCATCCACTTGATTTTGAAGGCTCTGGAATTGAGGGATAGATATATCTTTGGGCTGTGGTGTCACCTCCGTTCCCTGCTCTCCCATCGTCGCATCCCCCCTGAAACTCGTCATCATCCTCGTGTCTAACGTCTGTAGTGGAATTTGGATGGTCTCATCATCGGTCCATCGTACTCCCTCCTGTCTATACAACCCATAAATGAGTGATGGGTGTGGCAAGATTCCAGAGAATGGTCCTCACAGGCACCTTCAGATGGAAAAATTGATTATAGCCCCCACATCGATTATAAAATCTTAGACAATGGCATATAAAACCAATGCCTTCTCCTTGGGCAAATCTAACGTGTGAGTAGATGGAAACAGCTTGGTGCACAAGAACGCGTACCATATCTTCCCATACCGGCTAAGATCCTTACTATGAAAGACAGTGCCCCCTTTTCGGCCTTTAATCCATATGGTACCCGGCTTTATCATTTCCTTCAAAATAGTCTCATAATCAGGATCATGGTCACGTATGTGAGTGTACTAGCAATGTATAGGCACTCATAATTGGTAGTACATGTTGATGGCGTCGGTACTGAAAGGAACTAACCTGCCTCGCACAAATGTATTGAAGGGGGCCTTATCTTATGCGTTAGCGTAGAATTCTTTTACCACATTCACAACTGCAACTTTGGGCTCCTCCATGAACTTATTCCAACCTTTTTGATAGATTGGTTGCATCATTTCACCGTTGATATGGTCAGGTGCTAACCCCCACTCTGGTGTGAGTGCTTTTGTCACAAGGTAATCGTAACGGTCAGCGGCAGTGGCACTTATGCATTTTTGCCTATCAAAGGCTCATGTTGGTGGTGTGGTCCCTGAAATCTCTCCACATTGTCATTTTGATGCCGGTTTAGGTGCCATTGAATTTGAAATTGGTGAGCTTTAACAACGATTTCCCTAAAACTTCTCTCAAGCAATCCATCGAACACTTGGTGTGCATGACGTGCAAACCCGCAAACTTGGTGATTTGGCTTCAACTATGGTGATAGGTGTTGAGAAATTATAAATCACACTCCTTACTCTCAGTATATCTCTAAGTTGGCTGTAGAATTTCGCTCAAACCCTAACCTTGACTTTCTGAATTTGTGTGAATTGAGATTGTTAGAGTGTGGGGTGAAGGAGTTGTTTTATAGAGATGAGGTGATGTAGAGAGGTATAGGTGATTTAAGTAGTGGGCAAGTGGTTTAATGTAGTGGGAAGATAGAGATTAATTTACAAGTTCGTGGGTTGAGATTATGTAGGAGTGGGATTGTTGTGTATCATGTATAAGAAAGTTGTGAGAAAATGGTCTGAACGTTATATAACTGCTACAACTGTCTTTTAAAATTTCAGATCGCCGCCCCGGCGGAGGGTATTAGTCTTGAAAGGCCAACCCCGACTGGCATGCTCACTGTCTTTGAAATTAATACCCCCACCCTGGCAGGGGTTTCCTTCACAAAAATGCCCACCCTGGCGGGCATGCCTTCTACAAGTCAACTTAATTTTTCCCATTTTTAGCAATCAACTCCAATCTATGAGCTTTTTAAATGCCTGACACATCATTAAACATACGTATGAGTTAATATTGAGCAAATTAAGCATGTAAGGTTAGATTATCTAGAAAATATGATTTAACTAATTAATTAATGAATAAAAAATGAATTTATTCTAGATTAAATATTATTCCAAACTATAATCTAACTAGCATGGATAAAATTACTAAGAATAAAAGTTAAAATTGGGTTGCCTCCCAACTAGCGCTTGATTTTAAGTCATTCAGCCTGACTACTCCCTGTTTATGGCGCGTCGGCAAGTGTGATGGCGATGACATCCGTGTTGGATTGGCCACCTCAATAATGTTTCAAATGCTGACCGTTGACCTTGAACGTTTCCAATGGGTTCCTACTGTATAGTTCAACGGCGCCATGTGGGAAAACCCTTTTTATGGTGAAAGGACCTGACCACCTCGATTCTATCTTTCCTAGGAACAACCGTAACCTTGAGTTGAACAATAGTACTGATGGGCCCGGTTCGAATGTTCTCTGCATGATTTTCTGGTCGTGCCATTTCTTGACCTTTTCTTTGTACAACTTCGAGTTCTTATAGGCTTGTAGTCTAAATTTGTCAAGTTCGTTTATTGAAGTAGCCTCTTTTCTCCTATTGTTGATTGATCGAAGTTGAGCTTTAGAATTTCCCAATAGGCTTTGTGTTATAACTCAATAGGTAGGTGACATGCTTTCTCTTAGACCAACTGATATGGTGACATCCCAATTGGTGTCTTGTAAGAAGTCCTGTAAGCCCATAGTACGACATCCAATCTGAGAGACTAGTCTTTTTTATTCGGTTTTACCACCTTCTTTAAGATTCTCTTCACCTCCCTGTTTAAAACTTCAGCTTGCCCACTTATTTGAGGATGATATGCTATCGCTACCTTATGGTTGACCCCATATTTTGTCAAAAGAGCTGTGAAAGATCTATTACAGAAGTGACTACCCTCATCACTGATAATAGCTCTTGGCGTGCCAAATCTTGTAAAAATATTCTTGTGCAAGAATTTAAGAACTACCTTGGCATCATTTGTGGGGAGTGCTATGGCTTCAACCCATTTCGATACATAGTCAACCGCAAGCAAGATATAATAATTATTGAAGGAGGAAGGAGATGGCCCCATAAAATCCATGCACCATACATCAAAAAATTCAACTTCTAAGATAGTTTATAGGGCATCTCATTCCTCTTCGATATGTTACCCACCCTTTGACATCTATCACAACCTTTTACGAACTGGTGGACATCCTTAAATATTGTAGGACAATAAAACCCTGCTTGAAGAACTTTCACTGCTGTTCTTTCACTTTTGTAATGTCCCCCGTATGCAGATGAATGACATTCGTGCAATATGTTCTTAACCTCGCTTTAGGGCACACACCTTCTAATCATCTTGTCGGCGCACTATTTAAATAGGTACGGCTCATCCCACATGTACCACTTGACGTCATGTAGGAATTTCTTTTTCTACTATCGTGTAAGATCAAGGGGAAGGATGTTACTCACTAGATAGCTAACGAAATCCGCGTACCACAGAATTTCTGTATTGACTCCAAATAACTGTTCATCCAAAAATGACTCATTGATTACACACTTGTCCTTTTCATTTTTACCTGGATTTTCCAGCCTCGATAAATGATCTGCAACTTGATTCTTTGTCCCCTTTCTATCTTTTATTTCCAAATTTAATTCCTGTAGAAGGATGATCCATTTGATAAGGCGTGGATTCGATTCCTTCTTTTAGATTAGATACCGAATAGCCGACTGATCCGTATAAACTACAACCGTTGTCCCGATCAAATATATCCAAAATTTATCAAAGGCATATACTACTTTAAGTAACTCCTTTTCCATAGTTGTGTAATTCATTTGGGTCTCTGTACCCCTATCGCATAGTCGTTTTCATCGCATATTAATTGAAAAGGCATATTCCAGTCTGGTGCGATGATAACTAGAGCTGTAGTCAATTTCTTCTTCAATAGCTCAAATGTTAACTTAGACTCCTCATCAAACTTAAAAACTGAATCTTTCTCTAAGAGACTGCATAATGGTTTTGCAATCTTAGAGAAATCTTTTATAAATCTCATATAGAACCCAACATGTCCATGAAAGCTGCAAATTCCCTTTACTGTAGTTGGCGGTGGAATATTTTTAATTATTTCCAACTTTGCTCTATCAACCTCTTGTCCCTTCGCTGAGAACTTATGCCCCAAGATTATTCCTTCTTCGACCATGAAATGGCACTTTTCCCAGTTAAGTACCAAATTTGTCTCCACGCACCACTTTAGAACCACCACCAAATTCTCCAGAAAAGCATCAAAATCATCTCCATAGACAGAAAAGTCATCCATGAAGACTTCCATATTTTTCTCCACCATGTCCGAGAAGATAGCCATCATACACCGTTGGAAGGTTGCGGGTGCATTACACAAGTCGAAAGACATTCTCCTGAATGCGAATGTGCCATATGGGAAAGTGAAAGTGGTCTTCTCTTGATCTTCAGGAACAATGACTATCTGATTATATCCTGAATATCCATCCAGTAAGCAGTAAAATTTGTGGCCCGCTAATTTATCCAACATTTGGTCGATAAAAGGTAGAGGGAAGTGGTCTTTGCGGGTCGCCTTATTCAATTTCCTGTAGTCCATGCAAACCCTCCAACCAGTCACTGTCCTTGTTGGAATTAAATTATTGTCGTCATTCTGTACTACGATCTTTCCTCCTTTTTTGGCACACATGTAACCAGATTGAGCCACTTACTATCTGAAATTGGATAAATGATTCCCGCATCCAACCATTTTAGAATTTCTTTCTTCACTACTTCTTTCATGATTGGATTGAGCCGTCTCTATTGCTCCACTGTTAGCTTTGCATCCTCTTCCATAAGAATTTTGTGCATGTAAAAGGATGGGCTGATTCCTTTGATATCTGCAATTGTCCATCCTATAGTCGATTTGTGTTCTCTAAGCACTCTCAGCAACTTATTTTCCTGTAATTTATTAAGTATACCTGAAATAATAACAGGTAAAGTATTAGAATTGCCTAAATATGCATACCTGAGGTGTTTAGGGAGTGGCTTAAGCTCAAGTATAGGTGGCTCCTCTAAAGAGGGTTTCATCCTTTTCGTGGCTCTTTCCTCTGTGTGTAATGGTTCAAAAGGTTCTTCGAATTTTCTAACTCGTGGCAAGGAATCTAGTAAATGTAAATAATCCACAAACTCTGGATCATCTAAATCTTCATCCCCTAGTAGTGTAGTTTCCAATGGATCATTAGTCAAACTTTTAACCATGTCTTTGTTGATTATCAGATCAATGACATCCATCCTGAAACACTCCTCTTCATCCGTAGGGAACTTCATGGCTTTGAATACGTTGAACTTTACTTCTTGATTTTGGACCGTCATAGTTAGTTCACCTTTTTGCACATCGATGAACGTCCTACCTATAGCCAAAAAAGGTCTCCCTAAGATGATTGGGATATTTTTATCTTCCTCAAAAACCAGAATTATGAAGTCCTCGGGGAATATAAATTTGTCTACCTTGACAAAAATATCCTCCATAATTCCTCTTGGGTACGTGACTGACCTATCTGCCAACTATAATAAAATATTCGTAGGCTTTGGAGCTGGTAAACCCAATTCTATATAAACTGATAACGGCATAAGGTTCACACTTGCCTCCAAATCACATAAACACTTGTTGAACGCCATGTTCCCAATTGTGCACAGAATGGTAAAACATCCCAGATCTTTCAACTTAGGTGGTAACTTTTGCTGTAAAACTACACTACACTCCTCTGTTAATGCCACGGTTTCAAAATCTTCCAACTTCTTTTTCCTAAACAGGATACCCTTAATAAATTTAGCATAACTTGGCATCTGCTCTAGGGCTTCTGTAAAAGGGATATTAATCTGAAGTTTCTTAAAAACTTCTAAAAATTTAGCGAATTGCTTATCCAATTTCTGTTTTTGGACATTCTACTGAAACGGCGGTGGAGGATACCCAACTGGCTTGTCATCTAACTTTGTCTGTTCAACTTGCTTTTCCTCACCCTGTTTCTCTTCAAACACTTTGTGTTCATCAACTTTGCCATCCGTTCTAACTTAATTTTCTGCACTTTCCCCATCTAGATGTTTTTCACTTCTCAAAGTGATTGCCTGACACTGTTTGTGATTTCCCTTCAGATTTCTTTCGGTATCACTTGGTAGAGTCCCTTGCGATCTATTGTTCAATGCTAAGGCAAGCTGTCCCATCTGATTTTCTAGGTTCTTGATGGCTACTACTTGTGATTTTATAACTACCTCGTTGCTCGTTATATACTTTAACAACAACTCCTTTAAATCTGTTTTTCTCTCTTGACGTTGAGTTGGTTGTTGATGCTTATTCTGAAATCCTGGGGGATAAGATTATCTTGGAGCTTGTTGTTTTTGATTATTGCTCCATGAAAAATTAGGATGATTCCTATTCCCCGGATTGTAGGCATTCTGATACATATTTTGTGGAATCCTATTGTAGCTACCCACAAATTGCACTGACGCTAGGTTGATTGTACATTGATCTATAGGATGTTCACCCGTGCACAATTCATAAATAACTGCAACCTACTGAGTCTGTACCCCCGACAAAGCATCCACTTTCTTAGATAGCGCTGAAATCTGCGCTGCTAATGTCGTCACTCCATCTACCTCTAACACCCCAACCACCTTAGGTTGTGTCAATCTTGTCGTGGGCCACTGGTAGTTGTTAGCCGCCATTGTCTCTATCAATTGATACGCCTCCTCGTAACTCTTTTCCATAAATGTTCCACCCGATGCTGCATCAATACTGGTCCTGAGATTTCCATTCAACCCGTTATAGAATGTGTTGATTTGTAACAACTTAGGTAATCCGTGATGTGGGCACATTTTGAGAAATTCTTTGTATCTTTCCCATGCCTCATACAGTGATTCCCCATATTGCTATTCAAACGTAGTTATCTCATTCCTCATTTTTGCAGTCTTTGTTAGGGGGAAAAATTTTGCTAGAAATTTTTGAGCGAGATCTTCCCATGTAATTATTGATCCCGATGGTAGAGAATGTAACGAACTCTTCGCCTTGTCCCGTAAAGTGAATGGGAACAACCGAAGCCTAACTGCGTCATCCGACACCCCATTATACCTGAAGGTGTCACAAATCTCCAAAAAGCTGACCAAATGTTCATTTGGATCAACATTCGCTAGTCCCCAAAACTGAAACGAGTTTTTGGATCATCTAAATAGTTCCAGACTTAATCTCAAATGTATTCGCAGCTATAGTAGGCCTAGTGATACTTGACTGAAGTTTAGTCACTTTCGGAGTAGCAAAGTCCCTCAAAGCTTTCTGGTCTTTGGCAGCCATTGCTTCTTGTTTTTCAGAATTCTCAAATTTTTCCCTTGTATCCTTAATCCACTTACTTAGACTTTGAAACCGTTTCTCAATGTCGTCCTCAAAAGGAAGCAAGTCTGTATTTTTGGACCGAGTGTGCATAAACTGTAAAACCCCAAATTTTACGAATAAAGATTTAATTTTCTCGAAATATTTTTTTTAATATTATGGTGTGGATTTGAGATATTGTTATAGTAATGGGTAGTATTTATAAATTTTACAAAGTATGCAAGTTGTTATATAATATTCGATTGGTCGGGGAATATTCTTTTTGTTGGGGAATATCCGTACGATGGTACAATCATTGGTGGACTCCACAACGGAATTATTGTCGGATTAAGAAAACGACAAAAATATTTTATGAAAATAACAGCGAAAGTTTTACCGTTAAAACTGTTGAACTACTCGGTAGTAAAAGTACAGTAATACGCGTGGTTGCATAGTAGTATACGGTATTGATTATTGATGCTCACGAAAGTTTATATATATATATATATATTATATAAATTTTGTTTTATTAGTATTATTAATGTAATAAAACATAAAAGCTTTTTATATAAAATAGAATACTTTTATAAAGTTATTTGTTTTATTAGACTATAAATAGAATATATTATATTCTATTATGCATAGTAAAATCTTTTTATATAAAACAGAATACTTTTATAAAGTTATTTATTTTATTAGACAATAATTAGAATATATTATATTTTATTATACATAGTGTTTGCATAGTGCCTTCATAGTGTTTGCATAGTAAAATCTTTTTCTATAAAACAGAATACTTTTATAAAGTTATTTGTTTTATTAGATTTTAAATAATATATATATATATATATATATATATATATATTTGAAACTGATATACGTTAATACCTCATTTCTCACAAACTTTGTTTATATTCAGATGTTGTGAATAAGGCTCAGTTATTGGAGCGCGATAATAAGTCAGCATAACCAAAAAGTAACGACGAACAACATGATAATAATCGTACCAGTGGTAACGACCATTGAAACAATGATGACCATCGTGGGGGAAATTATCATGCCAAGAATGGTAACCGCTTCGGTGGTAATCATGGCCAAGATAATAGAAGTGGAAATTTCAAGAAGAGAAGGTTATTTAGCTCGATTTTTTCGTATAGTGAAGTCATGTCCAGCTGGGACGGTGGCACCAAAGGCAGATACGGATAAAACAAAGTCGGTGGTTTCAGGAAGAGCGTTTTTCGTGACTTCTCAAAAAGCGAGTAACCCGAACAAAGTTAGCAAGGGTTAGTTAATTATAATTTTTTACGAAGTCTATACTTTATTAGATACCGGTTCTACCCATTCTTTTATCTCCCTTGCTTGCGTTCAACGTTTAAATTTGACTTCGGAGAAGTTAGACTTTGACTTATCTGTTGAAACTCTGTTAGGAGAAACCTTCATTACATGTGCTATCCAAGTCTTGGATGAGAGTCACAGTTTTGAATGATATTTTTATCGTTAATAAATTTCTTGACGTATTTTTGAAGACTTCTTGGCCTACCCCAGAGCATGTAATCGAATTTTGTACTGACCCCAGTACAAAACCCATTTCTTCAAACCTTAAATATTTCTTCAACCAAAATGAATGTATAATGCGCCAAAGACTTTAGCTCGAGCTGTTGAAGATTACGATCATACCATTCAATATCATCGTGGAAGAGAGAACGTGGTAGCTGACGCGTTGAGTAGAAGATCATATGCGTTTACAAGTGAGAATTTACGAACCTACGTAAAGATAATGAATATATGATTAGAATCGACTTTAGTTGATAATGTTAAAGCTGCTAAAGCTACAGACCCAGAGTTGAAGAATACAAAGAAGAAGGTTCAAGAGGGCGTTATTTTAAAAGCAAGAGTTGCTGAAGAGAGGAAATATCAACCCTCGATTTAATTGGCCCATTTGAAATCCTCGATCGAGTAGGAACTGTGGCCTATAGACTTGTTTTACCGCCAAGTATGTCGCGTGTTCATAATTTTTTTAACGTATCGATGTTACGTAAATATGTGAATGGCTCGAACCACATTATTAAATTAGAACTATATGATATAGTAGAAGATTTAGCGTATGAGGAAATACGTGTTAAAATCTTGGATAAGAAGGATCGTATTCAACACTCAAAGGTTATACCTCAAGAGTTAGAATTTGAAATGAAGTCAAGGTATCCTCACCTCTTCGGCATACCAGGTACGTACGTAAATTTCGAGGGCAAAAATTTATAAGGAGGGGAGATTGTAAAACTCCAAATTTTACGAATAAAGATTTAATTTTTTCAAAATATTTTTTTAATATTATGGTGTGGATTTGAGATAATGTTATAGTTGTGGGTAGTATTTATAAATTTTGCAAAGTATGCAAGTTGTTATATTATATTCGATTGGTTGGGAAATATTCTTTTTGTCGGGGAATATCCGTACGACGATACAATCATTGGTCGACCCCACAACAGAATTATTATCAGATAAAGAAAGCGACAAAAATATTTTATGAAAATAACGACGGAAGTTTTACCGTTAAAACTATTGAACTTCTTGGTAGTAAAAGTACAGTAATACGCGTGGTTGCATAGTAGCACACGGTATTGATTATAGATGCTTACGTGAGAAGTCACTCAGTTTTGTTCAATTATTGCTATAGTAATTGCTGCATAGTATCTCACGTTATTTGATTCAATTATTGTCGATATTTTATTAAATCAATAATTGAGATGACATAGTTATTAATATTATTATTTACAATATTAACGATGTCTAGAAGTTCTGCCAAGGAGAAGTTTGGTCACCTAATTGCGCGCCAATAGGGAGAAATCCTTATTGGAAAGCCCCCTCTTTCCTAGGAATGACCTTGTCGATTAATATTGTGAATTATAATAATTATGATAAATGTTGTTAAATATATTGAGATGTCTTTTTATGAAGTCACGAAAGTTTATATATATATATTATATATAAATTTTGTTTTATTAGTATTATTAATGTAATAAAATAGAAAAGCTTTTTATATAAAATAGAATACTTTTATAAAGTTATTTGTTTTATTAGACTATAAATAGAATATATTATATTCTATTATGCATATTATTTTGCATAGTAAAATCTTTTTATATAAAACATAATACTTTTATAAAGTTATTTGTTTTATTAGACAATAATTATAATATATTATATTTTATTATGCATTGTGTTTGCATAGTGTCTACATAGTAAAATCTTTTTATATAAAACATAATACTTTTATAAAGTTATTTGTTTTATTAGATTTTAATAATATATATATATATATATATATATATTATATTTTATTGCATAGTATCCTTTCTATTTTCCTATAAATAGGATGATTCATTAGAATTGAAATCACACCAGAAATTCAGAGAATTCTCTTCTATAATCTTGAGCATATTTCTTTAGAGTTTTAAGAAGCTTTGAGCGTAGTGCAAGTTTTCTTCAAGTATATCCCCGCCCTACTCGTCGGAGTACTCTTCTTTATAAGGTAAGGGGTATTATTTCTTTCGTATTCATGAAGAGAACTTCTGTTATTCCATTCCTTATTATTCTGTTGGAATAACCTGTCTATGCGAAGTACCGCATACATGGTGAAATTCTTATGTTATTCCATTCTTTATCATTCTGTTGGAATATCTTGTCTGTACGTTTACGCATAACCTGGTTCCATTATTTATTATTTTGTTGGAATAACCTGTCTGTGCGGTCTATCGCATGCATGGTGATTTCTGTTGTTATTCCATTCTTTATTATTCTGTTGGAATATCCTGTCGGTGCGAATTTCGCCTAACCTGGTTCCGTTCTTTATTATTCTGTCAGAATATCCTATCTGTGCATTTACGCATGACCTGGTTCCATTATTTATTATTCTGTTGGGAATAACCTGTCTGTGCATTCTATCGCATACATGATGAATTCTTATGTTATTCCATTCTTTATTATTCTGTTGGAATAACCTGTCTGTGTGGATTACCACATGCATGGTGAATGATCCTTTGTATTCATTTCTTATTAAATTATGGAAATGATATGGCTACGTAGATTATCGCATGGCGGGCGAAAATCCATTTGCAGTTTCATATAGTCTATTATACACAGATGGTTAAAGCTTTGGCTTCTATATTCCTTAAAATTAGTGGAATATCCTGGATATTTGCTCTTCATCCAGTATCTTTTTGTGAAAATATTCTTCTGAGCATTCTTGAATTTTTATCCACAAAGCAGTATCATGTTGACAATTTGGACATTATTGAGTTCAGGATAAATTAACTTATAAATCTTTAAAATTTATTCTTGAACTTGTTTTATTGAATTATTATGTCATTGTCATGATGAGTTATGTTGGTTATTATGTGAAAACATGAAAGTTTCTTAGAAATTACAAAGGGTTGAAAATCAGATTTTGGTGAAAATAGAATATGAAATTCAATTGACCATTTCTCCTATTATATTTCGAATTTTTGAGTGTGGTCAAGTTCTAGAGTTAGATCTATGAGTTTTCTAACATATCCAAGTGGAATCACTGGAAAAGGTGTTGTAGATTTTCGTGTGGACTGATTTTAGTAAAGGAGTCAAAAACTTTAAAGTACCAAAAAAGGCTACTGTCCAGAAATTTAAAATGGCATTTTTGGCCACTTAGTTTATAAGAAAAATTCTGGCCTTTTGGAACATGCAAATATATGGTATAAAGTACCTCCTGTCCAAAAATGAGCTCATTCTGACATAAAATGAGCAAGTTATGACTATTTCAATATTTAGGTTTTTTCAATGAAAAATGCTATAACCGGAGTTCTATAACTCCGATGGCCATGAAATTTAAACTGGAAGCTCACGTTAACATGTGTAAGATATTGCCAAGATTTGGGAATTTTTGGAGTTAAACTTGAGGTAGCTAATTTCTTAAGGAATTGATAAAAATTGATTTTTGAAAAATACTTAAGGGAGTTGAAAAAAAACTACTTGTTGTGTATGAAATATATGTATATATGTTTGGCCAAAGGATAGAAAAATAACAAGTTGATTTTGTAATTTTTCATGAAAATGGTTTAGTTACGAACATATGAGTTAAATATGTTATGTGAAGTAATGAAATTAGTAAATAAGATTTTATGGCTTGGGAATCTTATATAGGGTATATGCAGATTTTTGATAAGGGATTTGATCATTGGTGATGGAATCTTATGAGTATGGCATTTTTGAATGAATAAATACATTATTTGGTAAAGTATAAACAATTGAAATAAATTGTTTATAAGTTTAAGAAGTGATTAAAATATTGTTATAATATTAATAATATTAGATTATGAGTTTATTAAGTGATTGATAATGTTTGGATAAATTTAAAGTCTTTAATATTTATCCTTATTTTCGTTTGATTAATGCTTATATCAATGTCATCATTCTCATATTTATATTGTGATAAAAGTCATCTTTGGCTTACGTGCATAGATAGACTTAGTGTGATTATATCCAGGGATTATTCGGTATAGTCATGGCCGTAATGTGACGGATGATGTGGTAAAAATCCACAGTGGTCTGTAGTGCATTGATGGATAGTTTTTGGTATGATTATGACCAGGGATTATTCGGTATAGTCATGACCATTGATGATTTAATGAATATCCTTGGCCCGTAGTGCAGGGATGATTCGATGATGTGGTTTATTTATTAAGCTGAGTCTCAACGATTAAGTTGATGAAAAACTTTTTAAATCATAGAAGATAATAGATTTTATTCTCTACTTGACTCTTTTAATGGATTGCTTGTTCCGCTGTAGTTAAACTTGATGTCTTTTGTATTTTATCAGTTTAACATTGTTGAAGGCTAATGATAATTTAGTCTGCATTATCTTAGTCATAATATTTCTTACTAGGCTAGTTGAGCTCACCCTTTCTTTCACTGTTCTCTTCAGGAAATGAGAATATAGCTGGGACGAGTCGGGGAACAGAGTGACGGTCCAAATGATAGCATTAGTAGTCCTCACTATTCTGTTAAATAGTATGACAATAAATGTAATGAGGACTCCTTTGAGTGTGGATATTATCTAGATGACAGTATTCTTATTAAAACACTCAGCTATGTTTTGTCGTATTTTTACACAACGTTTGTATAATTAAGTTGTATTAGTATTTTGTACATGTATCTGGCGACTCAAGATGGGTGATGTATACCTATTTTGGGGGTGTCACATAAACCAATTTCAAAAACCTGAAATAAGACGGAGCAAACAAAAAGAAAAAGTGTTTAAGTAAAACAAGACTAATTAAACTGATATTGCAAAATTATTAAAATCTATACTAAGTCCCCGGCAACGGCGCCAAAAACTTTTTGGTGTAAAATCTAATTATGCATAAAAAGCAAGTATACATGGTCAACAAATAATATAACAGTAAGTAGAGTATCGTTCCCACAGAGATTAACAAGAAATTAACCCTCACAATTATCAGCTTCCTATTAATCCAAATTTTATTAAACTATCTAATTTAAGAATTATAATTATAAAAACTAAATATATTAAGAATACTAGAATCACAAAACAATCACAAATCTTAAAAACTAAAATTTCAAACAAGTATTGGAGAATTAGGCTTATAATTTCACCCTAAACTTCACTCTGATTATTATCCTTTATTCAAGTTTAATTCACTATCCCAATTTATTAATGAAGAACACATAAGTAGAACTAGCCATCTCTCGATGCACTAATACCATATTAACTTAAATCCACAATTTAGATAGAATTAAGCTAAACACCTTAATTAACTAACTCACTATATCTCTATGTGAATTATAATTAAAGAATGTTTAAGTTCAAGTTCTTTATCTGATTACATGTGATGTTAAGCATATCTCGACCGTAACATTCATCAAGATTCCATTCATTCATAGAATTCAAGAACACATGCTATATTAACTAAGTCTAAACTCGTATTTCCTCTCTCGAATCCAAACAAGTCCACAAAGAATTGGTGATCAAGCAATTCATAAATTCAAGCATAAATTAATATAGATAAACTGAGAAATAACTTATTAAACTGAAAATCAAAGTTACATAATCATCGTTCCACCTGAAGATCCATTATAAGCCTAAAAAGTAATTTAGTTCATCATCAATGAATTAAAAATTGAATTAATTAATGTAATTATCATCCCAATTACAGAAATTAAACTAAAAAAGAAGAATAAATCTAGAAACACCATTCTCTATAGCCCAATTTGCAATTGTTGTGAAATTCCTTCAAAAACTTCTCTCCAATACTCTTGCTCCAAATTAGATTCAATAGATGTTAATTTCCCTGTTCCATCCCCCAATCTTGTTGGTTGTTGTTAAAATATATGCTAAAACACGTATTCTGACTCTAATTCCATACATAGTTGAGTCCCACACCAGTCCAATCAGTAATCTCCTCTTTGTTGCAGCATTCAAAAGGCAATAGGACACTATCTTCCCGTACCCCACCCCGACGGGGGTTTTACTGTGTAAGGTGCCTGCCCCGGCGGGCATATCCTCTTTTAACTGACTTTGCACCCCCTGCCCTGGCGGGGGTTTTATATAGGAAATAGTCAGCTTCGGCTAACATGACTTCTGCTAACTAATCCATTTTGCTCTTTTTTCTTGCCAAATTCCACCATAAGTCCACCCTTTTTATCCAAATGCCACTCCACCACACCTAAACACAAAACAACACTAAACAAGTAAAAACAAAACATAAAAACAAGGAATTAACACCGTTTAAGCTTAAGTTAAGAGCCGATTCGTAGTTATAAAACCCACTTATCAATATTTAGTGACAAAGTACGTAATATCGTCACAATTTTATTTGGAGGCAAAAAAATTTAAGAAATTTTGGAGGCAAATTTTATAAAGACAAAAAATTAATAAATTATGACAATTTTTATTGTCACAAATACCAATTTTATATGACGAGATAATAGTGCGTCTCTAATTAGATGAGTGGATAAGTGACAACATTGGTTCGTCACAAATTCTTATATTTAGTGACAAAGTATGCAACACTACAAGAAAATAAGGATGTAGTGAAGGAGAATTTGTGAAGGAATTCATTCCTTCACATGAGGAGTTTTCTAGCGAGGGAACAATAAAGAATTTTTTTTTTAGTGACAATATAGTTATTCTGAAGGAATGATCCTTTAAAATTTAGATTTTTTCTTTCGCAAAATTGAGATGATAGCAGGACGTTTAGCGCCAATATTTGATGAAAATTTGTGAAGAAATTATTATTCGCTATATATTATTGGTGAGAAATTTTTTGCGAGAGATAAAATTAGTCACTATTTTATTAAAATAAGTTTTTTAAAATTAATTATAGTGAATATAAATTGTATTATATATAAATAGATTAAATTTTTTATAATAATAAATTTACTTTTAATAACACTCTTTAAGTAATTTACAATATCAATTATTTTGTTAATAAGCTTTAAAATAAATAATTTTACATTACATTAAACTTTAAAATTTAACCGTGAAAAAAAAGTGGCGCTCTTCTATGCAACAGAGCACAAATACAAAACAAATATTCATATCAACCCTTTAATTCTTCAATTCTTATATATAAATTGGGAAAAAGCACATTTACCCAATTGTGGTTGTTGTGTTTTAAGCAATTAGTCACCGTAGTTTAAAACAATTCAATTAGCCCACTGTGTTTTTTAAAAATTGTTAATCAAACAATTCAGTCCAATTTTACTCACGGACGTTAAAAAATTGGACTAATTTTCCTACATGGGTTTTGAAAAAAAACAAAACAAGTTATTTCCTATGTGGCAAGCAAGTCAGCCAAATTCCTAATACTTGAAAATTAGAAGAAAAAAAAACACATTTACCCCATTGTGTTCGTCGAGTTGTAAGCATTGATCCACTATGCTTTAAAAAAATGCAATTGGCCCACTGTGGTTTTAGAAAAATGCTTAATTGGGCCATTTCATCAATATATAGTTGTTACAAGTAATCAATGTGAACGAACTAATTAAGTGTTCACACCAAGTACACCCAAGCCTATTGATGGAAGTTTGAAAATACTCGAGAGAGTATTTTTAAGAGAAACTGTATGGGAAAAATAATACGTTCTTTTTCTTTATCCCTACACATAGTAAGCTTCAATATTTAACGTAAAACCCAATACCAATGGGATAAGTCTACAACTTACTAAATCAGGAGAGTTTTCTCATATGGACTCCTAACCATATCAAGTATTATTTAAAATACTTCGAAGTGATATGGGACTCTTCACATCCTTATTGGATTATCCAATATCCATACGGGTCTGACCCGGATCAATTACTAACATTTATGTTTTAAATTTTTTGAAAAATCTTTCTGAAGTATCGTTAAATTATTGGTAGTTACAATGTGTTAGAAAAGTGTCAATAAATTTTGATCGTTCATCCGAATATTTAACGACTTATGTTGCTCTCGTTCGTAGTTTAATTTTCAATATTTCGCAGTTTAATTCTGCAGATGGAACAAATGACCTAAATTCCCCTCCTTGTATAAGTCTCTCGTCCGTAGTATTAAAATGCGGACGCTAATTCCCTTAGGATATCAAAATCTCTTGTCTGCAGTTTAATACTGCGGATGATGTTTTAATTATAAAACGATGTCATTTTTAATAAAAAATTATTAACTCTCGTCCACAGTTTAATATTAAAAAACATAAGTTCAAAGTGGAGATAAAACGATGAAGTTTTATTATTAACTCCCGTCCGTAGTTTAATACTGCAGACTCTAAAGTCCAATTTTTTCCCCCAAGTCCCTAGTTCTCACAGGCTTCGCAGTATTAAACTACGAATGCCAATTTTTTTTTTAAATAATACAGTATGGATTTAGGTTGTTCCGCTTATATGCTTTTAAACTGTAAACCAAACATCACAACCAACAACAAATAATGAAGAATAGTTACACAAACTAAACAGATCACACCCAACAACAAATCCATAAAAAATATTCACGTATATATAAATCAATTTATAGACATCATCTTCACCATCCAAACCATAGTGTAAATCCAATATTATTACATGTTAAAAATGTAGTGTGAGACTCTACTACTCATAAGTGTATATTTCATATCTCTAGCCCTATGCTTACGCAATTCATGGACAATTCTATACCTACACAAGGATGCATCTTCTTCAGACCAGTTGACCTCCCCTAAAGACAATACTTGGACAATGTAGTCAACGTACTTCATTACGTAGACTCCACAATCCAAAAGATTCTTTTATTTAGGTTGGACTGCCTTGAATACCCAAGACATATTTTTCTTTGGGAAATTCTTCTCAGTGTTGAAGATCCGCATAACGTTTGCAACAAAATCACACTGTACATCAAATGGGAGATAATGTTAGTATGATACTATAACATCAATGTAATTGAATCATCAAATAGAAAAAATTAAGGACATACGACATATTCAATCCATAGTTGATATCGAACACTTATTTTGTCAGTTGGTACGTCATTGTACAAAGAATCTACCAACATAACCCGTCATTGTTTAATATCTACAACTAACAAAAAATAATGGGAGTTATGGTGGTTGATTGGAAGGAATGCAAAATCACACTCTGACATTTCCGGTTGGGCTCCTTAGTTGAAAAAATAGGGTGCCAAGTCGAAAACATCATATTTCTTCTTATTAGCCCCTGACAGTTTGTTGTATGGTTTATACCATTGTGCTAGTAATTGGAAAAAATAGTAGGGCTTGAAATAAAATTTGCCCCGCTCATACTGTTCTTGCCTTAGACTATCTTCGCGTAACTTCAACAAATTAAGATATGCGTCGATAATCTGATCCCATACTTCTTTCTCAGGCTTAAGCGATAGTATGTCCTTATGCACCAATTTGTACTCGTCATCAGGACCTACATGAGGAAATTAATCTTCGTTCACCACATCAAAAAATCAGTTATGGTTTATCCACTCCACCTTTTCTACCTTTAGTGTCTTGAGACAATCTTCTTAAAGTATCGAGACCACTCCACCTTTAGCCATGAAGGAGAAATTCCAGACATGCCCTCCTCCCTACTAAGAATAGGCTCTGTATATGATAAAGTAACCAGGGTTTTTTCTGATATTGGGGTCAACTGTGTAGGCTGCAATTGTCCCATAGTATCATCATATGTAGTCGGACCCCAATGACGCATGAAAGGGGGATGAGGTGATACATATACTGGGGGTGGATTCTCAGAAACAAATGGCATCTCGGGCCTATAAGGGGATCCTTATCTGCTTTGACTAAATGGATTAAAACTAGAGAATAATGTTTCTTGTGTGAACTGCTCTTGGGGAACGTTGGGGATGGTAGTGTGCATTTCTTCAAAAACTCCCTGATACTCTTCATTGAATAGTATCGACCTTGCATACCACTCCCCGTACACATGGCGAGGGTTGTGCACAGGCGGGTTTGAAAGAATGTTTCGAACAAAATCTCGAGTTGCCTCGATCTGTACACAACAAATATACACTTCATTAGCAACAAGATTATAATACTTATAAATTAATTTGACAACATATTATACTGTAACTTACAAGGTTTGCAGCTTCGTGTTGATGAAATAAGCCATTTGGTGTATATGTCTCATCTAGCTCAATTTGTGGGCGGCTAATTCTCAGACGAGTCATCCACATATACCACCTGAGGTATGCAGCTAGACTGATATTCTGTCTTGTGGCCACCACAAAATTATTAGTAACAATATTTTGCCATTCATACCATGTACCGATGTAATGACTTCTTAACTCGATGTAGTCGTATGTGTGGATCTCATCCTCCTCTCGACGGAGTTCACCCAAATCTACCGAGTCCTCATGAATATCTTGTGCTTCCCCTAATTATCTCAAGACATGATCAGGCATATGGGATTCTACCACGTTGAGCCAAATAAGGGGAATAAATGAGGCCCCACTATACAGTGCTTCCTGGTACTCTTGGGCCACTAGATGATCGAACCTTAAATACGACATCCATCGTACCATGGCACCAATCATCCCATCAAAT
The DNA here is from genome assembly GCA_020205505.1 of Panax japonicus. Classification (NCBI taxonomy): domain Eukaryota; kingdom Viridiplantae; phylum Streptophyta; class Magnoliopsida; order Apiales; family Araliaceae; genus Panax; species Panax japonicus. Next base: position 37,116,737 of record CM035108.1, read on the forward strand.
TCCCCCTTCTAAAATATTTGGTTGTGATGGGGGTATAACCACTTTACCTCTTTTACCGTATCTTTATTTCTTCGGTAGGCCCAGGCTCTTGCGCGGGGCAACCAATGCTCGACCCTTCTTGCAAAATTTGGCTTACCGATTGACAGGCGTTCATAGGCCCACAGTTGTGTCATATGTGATTGAGTTAGAAATCAGTTATACAATATTAAAATCAATATCAATTTAAATAAACAACAAACTATACAGACAAAAAATACCTAAAGAAGTGTTAAACACCCGGAGAAACTCTTTAAATCAAGGCGGGTTGCTTTATGTAAACTGAGTTACAAACAAGCCAATACCGCAGCTCCCTATGCGTAATCATGAACTTTATTAATATCTTCTAAAAATATAAGATACCTATCATGACGTCGCGGTTTCCCGATGCAATTAGTATCTTCCCCAATATAAATAATACATACGTTTTGGTGTACGTCATCACTATTTCCCAATCAACATCTAGAGGAAGTTGATAAAATCTATTGCCTAACTAAGAGAACATAATGCCCCCTCTACTATACACCTTGTCATCCTCCAAAATATATTTTCTAAATTCACTATTATTAAACAGTTGTTTAGGATTTTGCATTACTGTATATGTTATAGGATCCCTGATAACTGGTAACCCTAAAATGAAATGTGTATCTGTAAGTGTTATTGTCATTTCACCAGTGGGGAAGTGAAATCTATTGGTCTCACTACGCCAATGTTCCACTAATAATTCTATCAATAAAGCATCTATTTGATTATAGACATTAGTGTTTGTAAACAACCCAAAACCTAAGATAAATCTTTTTAGGTATCACTTAAAACCCACAATTCCAAATATCTTTCTCTCTCATCAGTTCTTAATGACCTAGTGTGTAAGACCCCAACTTATTATAAATTAAATTTCCTCTATTTATTATCTTGAAATAATAAGGAGTTAATTGGATATAATATTTTGATTATGGGTGAAATGTGCAAATTTTGCAAAATAAGCAAGTGGTTATAAAATATTCATTTTTATCGGGGAATATTCGTTTGGTCGTGGAATATTCTTGTTGTCGGGAAATATTCGTACGATGGCGCAGCTATTTATGGGCCCTATAACAGAATAACTGTTGGACGAAGAAAATGACAAGTTTGAGTTTTTATAAATAACGACATAATTGTTACCGTTAACACTATTGAATTACCTGGTGGTAAAAATACAATATTACGCGTGGTTGCACAATAGCACACTGTATTGCATAGTATTTTTGAATTATTGATTCTTACGTATGAAGGCACTACTCAATAATTGGTACAGTAATTACTGTTCAATATTTTATTTTATTGGTTCAATAATTGCTGCGTTGATATTTTATATTATTGTTGTTTCAATAATTGCCACTGCACAATATTTTCCATTATCAAATCAATAATTCATATTATTTGAATAATGTTACTAGATAACATTATTGGCAATGTCTAGAAAGTTCTGTCAAGGAGAGGTTTGGTCACCTAATTGCGCGCCAGTATGAAGAAATCCTTATCGAAAAGCCCCCTCTTTCTTGGGAACGGCTTGGTTGTCATTATTGTGATTCTATAATATTATATGTGAATAATTATTTATTGTTTTATATGATAAGGAAATATTTATTTGATGTGTATATAAATGATGGATTTATTTATTTTATGTGGTAATATAAGAAGGAAACTGGTCAGAAGGACTCATAATTTAAAAAATCAGTGTTCTTGAGATATATTGCGTGAGTTATAATTTTTAATCCGACCGCTGGATCAATGTGATTTTTGGATATATTATACATATATAAGTTGAGTATATGTCCACAAATTTTGAACCGTTAAAATCAACGTATGATTTTTTATGAATTTTAAGAGGTGACTAGTTCAAAAATTGTTGAAGTTTCTAAATTTATCATTTTGGTGGAAAATTCTAGAATGAGTGGGGCCCACCTATGGTTGGTGAAGAAATGTGCTACAATTTTATTTCAAATGTGGTGGGTGGGAATAGTAGCAGGTAAAGCCATTAGGTTGCAGGTCAAGTCTACTTCGGCGTGTTAGCATTTTCCAATAAATAGGTGCTTAGGTTAGAATTGAAAATCACACCAGAAACAAGTTTTCTTTCTCTCTATATTATCGAGCATATTTATGTGAGTATCTAGATACTTTGTGAGTTACTATTCAGTGCAAGTTTCCTTCAGCATCATATTCGATATTCCATTCAGACATACTGTTCTTTTGAGGTAAGGGATGTTATTTTCTTCGTAAATGATATTATTTTCTTCAATATCATTATGCTGAAATATTGATATAAATTTTATTGTGGAATTTCTATCTTTTTGTGTCGGGGTTACTATTCATGTATACGACATTATTCACGAATACGACACTATTCACCAAAAAATGAAATTTTTTTTCCGTCCCATTTATCTATTATGGTTACTATCTTTGATTGTATCCACGTTTTGATCTTTATTTTTGAATTTTACTTCACGATTGGTTATTATAGAGTATTATTGAATTTGGATAAACTGAAATACGAATCCCTAATATTTGTCCTTCTGTCTCACTGGATTCATTTTCTCTAAAATGTTTTTCATCATCCTCAGTCCTTAATGGTGATACTTGATGAATATCTTTGGCCTGTAGTTCAAAGATGAATGATTACCTGATGAATATCTTTGGCCCGTAGTGCAAAGATGAACAGGTGTTGAGATGAACATGACCATCTGGTGATACAAATGAATATCTTTGGCCGGTAGTGGAAAGATGAATATTTGATACAAGATGGTTATTTATTGATGTTACAGGGATAAAATATTAATGATGGACTTTAAAATTCATATATGATAGTAGATTTCATTCTTTACTTAACTCTTCTAATGAATTATTATTTCCGCTGCAGTTGTTGATCTAAAACTTGTTGTCTATTATATTCTATCAGATTTTTCCCTGTTGAAGACTAAGGATAATTTGTTGTATATTATCTTAGTCATAATATTCTTTACTGGGCTAGTTGAGCTCACCCTTTTCCTTCTTGTTCTATTTTTTTCTCAGGAGGCGAGAATATAGCATGAACCATTCGGGGTATAGAGTGATGGTCCTAGACAGTTGTTATAGTAGTCCTCACTATTTATAAAATAGTGCATCAATAATTATAATGAGGACTTTATTTGGGTGTGGATATTGTCTAAAAGACAATATTTGTATTTAAACTCACAGTATGTTTTGTCGTATTTTGCACGACAATTGTAATAATAAAGTTGTAGTTGTTTTCTGTACCATGTATTTGGCGACTCAGAATGGGTGATGTATAGCTATTTTGGGGGCGTCACAGTTGGTATCAGAGCTTAAGGATATGGTCTCTAGCGGAGATCGGGGAATAGAACTAGGAGGGGAGAGATGAGTAAATCCTTCGCTAGTGTGTCCTATCTAATCTTATTTGTTGGTTGGTCATAATATAGAGATATTATGTGATATGTTAATTTGTTTAATTAACCCTTGTTTTATGGCAGTATTTAAGAATGGCAGCTGAGAACGTTAACAATGGAGTGTATGAGACTGTGGAAACACCTTTAGTCACCAACCAGGAGAACGTGCAATAGGATGGCAATATTCTTCCTGTAAATAACACTAACAAGCAAACGATGAATGATGAGATGTTTATAAACTTTTTGCAGTTCATACAAAATCAAACAAGGGAGACTCGTGTACAAAATACGGGGAAATGATAGCAACGCGCGGTTTGTCACAGCCAAGCAGTTCAAGGAGTTGGGACCACCAGAATTCTTTAGAAAGCCAGATTCGATTAGGGCGGAAATGCGGGTTAAGCAAATTACCAAGATATTCGATGTCTTGGGATACACAGAGGAACAGAAGGCTCCATTTGCAACCTTTATGTTTCGTGGTGAGGCAAATTACTGGTGGGAATCTGTGAAGCGCACCCAGCCTGCCACACTCAATATGTCTTGGGAAACATTTCAGAAACTATTCAATGACAAGTACTTTCCTGAAAGTATTCGTCACATGAAGGAGGTAGAGTTCATCATACTGGAGCAAAACAATATAAATGTGTCACAGTACGAAGCTAAGTTTGTCGAGTTGTCCCGATTTGCATTCCATTTGGTTGATAATGAGGAGAGAATGACACGAATGTTTCTGCGAGGTTTGAAACCTGAAATACGTCAATACCTCATTTCTCACAAACTTTGTTTATATTCAGATGTTGTGAATAGGGCTCAGTTATTGGAGCGCGATAATGAGTCAGCTCAACCGAAGAATAACGACTAGCAACTCGATGATAATCGAACCGGTGGCAACGGTCATCGGAACAATGATAACCATCATGGAGGAAATTATCATGCCAGAAATGGTAACCACCTCGGTGGTAATCATGAAGAAATAATTCATATGGAAATTTCAAGAAGAGAAGATTTAACGATGACGGGAAGACGTCGGCATCAGCACCAGCACCAGCACCAGCACCAGCAACAAATTCTAGGGGAGGAGAACGACCGCCAGTTAGATGCTATAGATGCGGAGAGGAGGGACATATAAGTCCAAACTGTTCACAGCCTTCTAAGGTATGTTTTAATTGTGGAAAAGACGGTCACATAGCTCGATTTTTCCCTGTAGCAAAATCAAGTCCAGCTAGGACGGTGGAACCAAAGGTAGATACAGACAAAACAAAGTCAGCGGTTTCTGGAAGAGCGTTTGTCGTGACTGCCCAAAACGCGAGGAACCCGAACGAAGGTATCACTGGTTAGTTAAATATAAATTCTTACAAAGTCTATACCCTATTAGATACCGGTTCTACCCATTCTTTTATCTCTCCTGCTTGTGCTCAATGTTGAAACTTGACTCCGGAGAAATTAGACTTTGACTTATCTATGGAGACTCCGTTAGAAGAAACTTTTATCATATCCATTTTTTATAAATCTTATTTGATACTTGTTTTACCTGTTGATCTTATCCCTTTAAAGATACTTGAATTTGATGTGATTTTAGGATTGATTGCTTAACTACTCATCATGCCAAAATTGATTATTTTCGTAAGGTTGTTAGTTTTCATATTCCTAACCAACCTGTTATGCGAATTCAAGCAACCAAACCATTGAAGTCAAACACTTTCATATCAAGCCATAAAGTCATTCGTTTATTAAAAAACTAATGTAAAGCTTTTTTTCCCATTTCATGGATTTAAACAAAAATACGTGAGATTTGAATGATATTTCTATTGTTAGTGAATTTCCTGACGTATTTCCTGAAGAATTTCCCGGTCTACCCCAAGAGTGTGATATTAGATTTTCTATCGACTTTAAACCCGGTACAAAACCCATTTTCAAAAATCCAAATCAAATGGCTCCTATTGAACTTCAGGAGTTAAAAACCCAACAATAGAGGTTGGTACCCGAGCCTCTATCTGGGGACTTCTTTTGTGGAATGCACCAAAGCCAGACTCTTCGTAGGGGACACTATATTTGTGTGGTGGTAAAACGATAGGTACCACTGTGACATGCTATCCAAGATTGGGTTCTAAGTCACAGTTGAGAGCAACCTAAGTCAATAATCAAAATATCTAGCTTTCTAGGCTTAGCTGGTTATTATTGGAGATTCATGGAAGGATTTTCTCGAATCGCTACTCTGTTAATTTAGCTGACTCAGAAATATACAAAATTCGTATGGAGCGAGGAATGCGAGAAGATTTTCCAAGAGCTCAAGAGGCGACTCATTTTGGCACCTGTTCTGACCATACCATCCTGGAAAAACGAATGTGGTAGCTGGCGCGTTGAGTAGAAGATCGTACACGAGTACGAGTGCGATATTGTTGAACACAAAGACCTGTTTTGTATAATTTACAAATGATAAAGATAGAGTTAAAGACTCTAGGGATCTAAGTTATGATGTTAAATATACGAGTAGAATCGACTTTAATCGATAAATTTAAAACCTCTCAAGCTACACACTAGAGCTGATGAATATAAAAAAGAAGGTGCAAGAAGGCGTTATTCTAGAAGTAAGAGTCGATGAAGAGAAGAAAGCTCAAACCTTCAATTTATTTGAAATCCTCGATCGAGTAGGAACTATGGCCTATAGACTCGCCTTAACGCTAAGAATGTGGCGTGTTCATAACTTTTTTCATGTATCGATGTTACGTAAATATGTGGACGACCCAAACCATATTATTGCGTTAGAACCAGACGAGATAGCCTAAGATTTAACGTACGAGGAGGTACCTGTCAAGATCTTGGGATAGGAAAGAGCATGTCCTATGAACAAAGGTTAAACCACAAGTTAAGATTTTGTGGAGGAACCATGCTATTGAAGAAATGACCTGGGAGTTGGAATCAAAAATAAAAGTGAGATACCCTCACCTTTTCGAAACACCAGGTACATACGTCAATTTTGAGGACAAAATTTCATAAGGAGGGGAGGTTGTAAGACCCCAACTTATTATAAATAAAATTAAATTTCCTCTATTTATTATCTTGAAATAATAAGGAGTTAATTGAATATAATATTTTGATTATGGGTGAAATGTGCAAATTTTGCAAAATAAGCAAGTGGTTATAAAATATTCATTTTTATCGGAGAATATTCGTTTGGTCGTGGAATATTTTTGTTGTCGGGGAATATTCGTACGACAATGCAACCATTTATGGGCCCCATAACAGAATAACTGTCAGATGAAGAAAACGACAAGTTTGAGTTTTTATAAATAACTGCGTAATTGTTACCGTTAACACTGTTGGATTACCTGGTGGTTAAAATACTATATTATGCGTGGTTGCATAGTAGCGCACGGTATTGCACAATATTTTTGAATGATTAATTCTTACGTATGAAGGCACTACTCAATAATTATTACAGTAATTACTATTAAATATTTTATTTTATTGGTTCAATAATTGTTGCGTTGATATTTTATATTATTGTTGTTTCAATAATTGTCACTGCACAATATTTCCCATTATCAGATCAATAATTCATATTATTTGAATAATGTTATTAGATAGCATTATTGGCAATGTCTAGAAAGTTCTGTCAAGGAGAGGTTTGGTCACCTAATTGCGTGCCAGTAAGGAGAAATCCTTATCGGAAAGCCCCCTCTTTCCTGGGATCCTGGTTGTCATTATTGTGATTCTGTAATATTATTTGTGAATAATTATTTATTGATTTATGTGATAAGGAAATATTTATTTGATGTGGATATAAATGATGGATTTATTTATTTTAGGTGGTTATAAATGAAGGAAACTGGTTAGAAGGACTCATAATCCGAAAAATCAGTGTTCTTGAGATATATTGCGTTAGTTATAATTTTTAATTCGACCGTTGGATCGTTGTGATTTTTGGATATGTTATACATATATAAGTTGAGTATATTTTCCCAAATTTTGAACCGTTAAAAATTAACATATGATTTGTTATTAATTTTAAGAGGTGACTAGTTCAGAAATTGTTGATGTTTCTAAATTTATCATTTTGGTGGAAAATTCTAGAATGAGTGGGCCCCACTTATGGTTGGTGAAGAAATGTGCTGGAATTTTATTTCAAATGTGGTGGGTGGGAATAGTAGTAGGTAAAGCCATCATGTTGCAGGTTAAGTCTGCTTCGGCGTGCTAACATTTTCCTATAAATAGGTGCTTAGGTTAGAATTGAAAATCACACCAGAAATAAGTTTTCTTTCTCTCTATATTATCTAGCTATGAGTATCTAGATACTTTGAGAGTTACTATTCAGTGAAAGTTTCCTTCAGCATCATATCTGATATTCCATTCAGACATACTGTTCTTTTGAGGCAAGGGATGTTATTTTCTTTAATATCATTATGCTGAAATATTGATATAAATTTTATTGTGGAATTTCTATCTTTTTGTGTCGGGGTTACTATTCACGTATACGGCACTATTCACGAATATGACAATATTCACCAAAAAATGAAATTTTCTCTTTTTCGTCCCAGATGTCTATTATGGTTACTATCTTTGATTGCATCCATGTTTTGGTCTTTATTTTTGAATTCTACTTCACAATTGGTTATTATGGAGTATTATTGAATTTGGATAAACCGAAATACAAATCCCTAATATTTGTCCTTCTATCTCACTGGATTCGTTTTCTCTAAAATGTTTTTCATCATCCTCAGTCCTTAATGGTGATACTTGATGAATATCTTTGGCCTGTAGTGCAAAGATGAATGATTACTTGATGAATATCTTTGGCCCGTAGTGCAAAGATGAACAAGTGTTGAGATGAACATGACCAACTGGTGATACAAATTAATATCTTTGACCCGTAGTGCAAAGATGAATATTTGATGCAAGATGATTATTGATTGATGTTCCAGGGATAAAATATTAATGATAGACTTTTAAATTCATAGATGATAGTAGATTTCATTCTCTACTTAACTCTTCTAATGAATTGTTGTTTCCGGTGTAGTTGTTGATCTAAAACTTGTTGTCTATTATATTCTATCAGATTTTTCCCTGTTGAAGACTAAGGATAATTTGTTGTATATTATCTTAGTCATAATATTCTTTACTGGGCTAATTGAGCTCACCCTTTTTCTTTTTGTTCCATTTTTCTTCTCAAGAAACAAGAATATAGCAGGAACCAGTCGAGGTATAGAGTGATGGCCCTAGACAGTTGTTATAGTAGTCCTCACTATTTGTAAAATAGTGCATCAATAATTGTAATGAGGACTTTATTTGGGTGTGGATATTGTCTAGAAGACAATATTTGTATTTAAACTCACAATATGTGTTGTCGTATTTTGCACGACAATTGTAATAATAAAGTTGTAGTTATTTTCTATATCATGTATTTGGCGACTTAGAATAGGTGATGTATACCTATTTTGGGGGCGACACATAGTGTAATGGGGATTGTTTCATACGGATTTTGAGATGTGGTTTGGTTGACCTGACAACAATGTGCATCATGGATGCGAGCATGATGCATTGAGCCAACTGTGCATCATCTTGCCACTTTCTAAAAGTAGTAATCTCTTCCTCAGAGGTATTTTCTGCAACCATTGCAGGGATATGCATAATAGGGATATAAGATAGCTTTTCAGTTGTGAGAACTATTCTCAATTTCCTTAACCAATCCGTTTAATTCGGTTCGGTTAAATAACATTTAATATGCTTCACAATGATAGTAATTTAGACATCGTAAAATTCTATAAATGAATTTGTAATTAATAATATTTTAGCATACATTCTTTTATTAATTACCAAAATAAATTAGGGCTTGTTTTAAATTGGCATCACCCACTATTTTTTTCAAACTATATTACCCTCAATATATATAGTTCAGTAATATCTAATTAAAGATATGCTAGTGAGAATAAAGATCACATTTCAAATGTATATAACCTTGTGTGTGCACAACAAACCATATATGAATAAATAGGTAGACAACTCTTGTCAATTACAATAATTGTGCAACTTCTTGTATTTTACCTCTTAGATCATAATGGTCAAGTGTGTGCAAATTCGAACTAAAATTATCTAAGTTAAGTCTTACCTAGTACTTCCATATATTCAAAAGAAAAACACTGTCCTTATGTGTGCACAACAAAATATTATCATTCAGTCTATTTATAAGCATTAAATGTGATAAAACAAAATCTTAAATATTTAATATTTGCCTTGTGTGTATACAACAAACTTATATTAAATATTTAATACTCTACTGTTTTACCATGCTAGAAGGTGACATTCGATATTCCAAATATCTTTGATCATTATAACTTAATAAAATTTATTTGAAGGGTTTGTTATTATTTGTCTCATCTTTTTTAGTACGCGCATAAACACACACACACACACACACACACACACACACACACACACACACACACATATATATATATATATATATATATATATATATATATATATATTGCAGGGATTTGGTAGAGAAACGCACAGCGGAATATAAAACTTTATAAAGCAATTTCCGAAACCCAACACAGGATCTACGCGAAACAAATTTAATTCAGTGGTTTAGAATTTATACCGATAATAGAAAACTTTGAAATCACTTCGAATCTCCAACGTAATCCGAAAGAACTACGCCTCTACGGTATCCACACGAACATCCGTGAATCGTCGCTTGATTCTCTAATAAAGGGAGCTGCGGTACTAGCCACCAAAAGGAATGGATTTTCTATTTTTCTCTAGTCTCTCTCTAAGAGCGGCTAGGGTTTTTGTTTTGATTAACTTTCCAAAGACGCTGATATATCATATATATAGCAATAAATTAGAATTAATCAAAACCCTAATCTAATTAAAATAAGATCCGAATATATATATATATATATATATATATATATATATATATATATATATATTTATATCTTAATTAAGTCTTACTTAATTAATATATATAAATATACAAATCATCCTTTTAATTTAAATTCGTGATTTAAATGATATCAATCATATTGATATATTTAAATCCTTAAAATTTAAATTAATTCCCTTTTAATAACGTTCTATGTGTGTGACCCTATATGTTATCATTACGTTGGCAATAATTTTAAAATCATATTATAAAATTATAAACTGTGAGCGACATCTAGTAATGCATCACTGCTACCCAAGTAATAATAAGATCGATGATTCGATGCAACCTTTTCGTGACCAATGTTTCAATGTAATTTAATCATTTTAACCATAATATCCTAGATTAAACTCGAGTCATGGAATGTGTCATACTCTTCATAATTTAATCTGAGTTTTCTTGATCAATGAGTAGACTATATGAAACAAATCACTATTTGAGCATGACCATGAATTTTATAGTCCTACTCAATCAAGAGACCTATAGATATCATCCCTAATATATTGGAGGGTTAAATTCCGTCTAGATCACTCATATTCCTCACACAATTCATGATGTACCCAATAATCACCTTTATAGTCCACCCTATTAAAGGTGACATTTGATGATATTAAAGTACATAAATTTCCGTGTAGTAATATAGTGATTTCAGGTCAAAGGACCATTACATCATTGACACTATGAGAATTTCTAATGACACTTCGTATAATGCTCCACATAGAATTCTCATGGTGGGTCTGTCCAGTACATCGTTCTCTAACATGTACTTATGCATTGATTTAATATCTCATATATTTATGACCAATGAGATTTGGTCATCAGTCAATCCACATACTAGTCTCAATGCATCATTGTTGTCCCATCAACAATGATACTTGACTAGGGACATTTAAGAACAATGATACTAATTGTAATTATATAATCTCATGTTCAAGTCACGTACTTGAAACTATATAATTTGTATCACTATTCTAAGGAATTTTATTATGTTAACAATTATATTACGCAGTAAATAAAACCATAATAAAATCATTTATTTATTCAATCAAATATAGTATCAAAATGTTAAGCAATTATATCAAATAATTGGCATCTAGGGCACAAAATCTAACATATATATATATAAGCATGCACATGTAGAATATTATATTCTACCCTGATTTATTTTAAACTTTATTCTAATTTGGTTCACTAGAGCCACCTGATGAATGGGATTTATACCTGGGAATCAGATCGTTTGTGGCTTAAGATGTTGCCTGTTTTCTGTGATTTAATTAGCTTTTAGTTATATTTTGTTGTTATTATGTTTAAGTTCTATCATACAGGGCTTTATAGATATTTTCCAGCTTCTAGGGCATTTTTGCTGTTCTGGCACCGCAGCGCCAGAGTTATACTAAGAGACCACACCGCAGTGCCATAGCAAGTTGGGACATACTAGAAATCGACGCCCCAGCACGATATTCGGTGCCCCAGTGCCATACCTGGCACCCCAACACCATACTCGGCGCCCCATCACCATGCCCCTGACGTCATCCTCGCGCAGCAGCGCCGAGGCCTCTTCATGGAGTCGCGCCGCAGCGCGACCTCCGGTCTTTTTAAGCCTATGTGGTGCCGCATCACCAGTTGCTAGTTCAATTTTTGCGCCGTAGCGCGAGCTTCGGTGTCTAGATAGTAAAGAGGCTTTAAATGACCTAAAGAGAAAGGGGGTTGAAAAAGACTTAATACTAGCCACCTGCAATAGAAAAAACTAGACAGTTAGCATAGATTAGAGATAGTTATTATAGTATTAAATTCTAAAAGAGAAAGAAGCTGTGTTAAAAGGAGGAAAAGTTATTGCGTCCAACAGAAGCTCAGTAGCTATGTAGTGAAGAGAGGATTTGGAGGAAGAATACTTCAAAACAGGGGTTTTCTTATTCCAAATCTCCCATTTATTTGTGTATTATTGAAAATGTGGAATGTATTGAAAATGTGTTTTAGTACCATGGATATAAACTAATTCCATTTTTAGGATTGCAATGTAACCTTTTATTTAGCTTAATTAACTTTCTCTCCTATTTTATATAATGAATCATTTTGGAATGGGTTGTTGTATTTCTTACTTAATGACTAATTGCTTGATAGAGAAATTGGTATTGATAATAATGGAAATTGACAAATGGATGTTATTATCTATCTTTTAAATACAACAACACCTGTTATGACCATGCCTATGGAATGTGTGCATAAACTGTTAATAGGATAGACATATCTCTATTTGCCATGTGTAGCCTTGAGACTTAGCTTAATGACCTTAGCCTAGTAATTTTCACCAATTGACATATTCTGATTTATCTGGCTAGGGATGCACATTTGACCTTCGACAGAAGCTTATGCGTATTTACTATTCTTAGTTGACCATTCCTTGATTCGTTTGTAATGTGGAGAGTTAGTAGATTAGGCGACACACTAGGGAAATTGTAATCCTATCTTGACTTCCTAGCACAACTACTTCTCTTATTCTTACAGTTTTAATCACATAGCTTAACCTACCATCTTATTTCACTTGTTTAGATAAGGTAGTAAAGACTTCACCTTAGTATTGTGTACATCTTAAGACTTTGTCCTCGTGGATTCGACACTTAACTTATCATATATTACTTGTGGACCGCGTATGCTTGCGCGCGATTTAGCATTAACAAAATCGACCAACAAGTTTTTGGTGTCGTTGTCGGGGACTTAGTATTATTTGTTATTTAATATTAACACTAAGTCATTACAATCTTAATTTAAACTGATTCTTCTGTTTAACTCTCTTTTCGGGTAGTCTTCATTGTTTATGCCACCTCGGAAGGGTCGGAATATAATACCTCTTGATCTCGAGGTAGATAGAACATATAGACAACTGCGGAGAGAAAAATCCAAGGATATACCTACTCCTATCAAAATGGCTGAGAAACTTTAGAAATCTTTGAGGGAGTACGATATGCCTCATATCGACAATCTCCAGGAGAGTATTTTCAGGCCCACCATCCAAGCTAATAATTTTGAGATCAAGTCGGGCACCATTCAAATGTACACTAATATTCAGTTTGGGGGACTACCGAATGATGATCCCAATGATCACTTAATCAATTTTGTGGAGATTTGTGATACATTTAAATGCAACAGAGTGTCTGACGATGCCATCAGACTCTGGTTGTTTCCATTCACCATAAGGGACAAAGCCAAGAGCTAGCTACATTCATTACCGTCAGTCTCCATCAGCACATGGGCTGACTTGGCTCAGAAGTTCGTGGTGAAGTTTTTTTCGCCTGCTAAAATATCACTTCTTTTATCCAGTTCAAATCAGAATCCTTGTATGACTCGTGGGAGCGATTCAAGGATCTGTTGAGAAAATGTCCTCACCATGGATTGCCAGAATGGCTTCCTATCCAGACCTTTTATAATGAGCTATCTGAATCAACTCGTTTGAGTATTGATGGTTCCTCTGGAGGGGTATTCATAGCTAAACATCACACATCAGGGTATGAACTAGTGGATACAATGGCGGCTAATAATTATCAATGGCTGAATGATAGGCAAGCCCCCTAAAGAGCAGCGGGGGTATATAAGGTTGACTCGTTCACATCATTAGCGGCTCAGGTTGCAGCGCTAACGAAATGGCTAGACACCATGGGAGAGTCAGCAGTGTAGAATATGCAGAGTGTCGAAGTCCAGTGTGAATTGTGTCAAGGGAGCCACCCTAATGATCAGTGTGCAATAAGCTCTGAGTCAGATAAATTTTTTTCCAACTATGGGTGGCAACAAAATGCTAATCTCCCCACTCATTACCACCCGGGCTTGAGAAATCATCCTAACTTCTCTTGGGGCAACAACAACAATAACAACACCAATCAAGCACAACCTTCATCCACCAAGCTGAATTTTTCTAACCCTTCGGGTTTTCAATCTCAGAATTAGTACAATCCACTGCCGCAGAACTCTCAAAATCAGTTCCACCATCCACCACCACAACAGGAGAGAAAGCTTAGTTTGGAAGATCTCCTGTCATGGTATATTGCCTAGAATGAAACAAGGAGTAACAATCAAGAGGAGTCCATTCAAAATCTTGAAGTCCTAATGGGACAATTGGCCAATACTTTAAACAGTTATCCATAAGGAACATTGCCTAGTGACACTGATGTCAACCTGAAACGGGAAGGCAAAGAACAATGCAAGGTAGTGACACTCAGAAGTGGGAGAACTTCTAATGAACAAGGTGGAGAGAGTTCTCCAGTGGAAGAAGAAGTTATTGAGAAGGAACCTATAGGGGAGAAGAATAATGAGAAATTTGGGGGTGAGGAAAGTACTCAAGTTAGCCCTACAACACCAACCCCTCCAATGAATAAAGTCAATCCTCCTCTCCCTCAGTTACCTTTCCCCCAGCATCTGCAGAAACAAAAGTTGGACAAGCAGTTTTCTAAATTCCTAGAGGTGTTTAAGAGGCTTTACATAAACATCCCATTTGCAGAGGCATTGGAGGGAATGCCAAGTCATGTCAAGTTTATGAAGTACAAATTATCTAAGAAGCGGAAAATGGGGGATTATAAAATAGTGGTGCTGACAAAGGAGTGCAGTGCCATCCTATAAAACAAGCTTTCGCCAAAGCTAAAAGATCTAGGAAGCTTCACAATTCCTTGCACTATCGGGGACCAATTCATTGGCAAGGCATTATATGATCTAGGGGCTAGCATCAACTTGATGACTCTGTCTATATATAAGAAGCTGGGGCTAAATGAAGCCAAACCTATAAGTGTCACTTTACAATTGGCTGATAGATCTCTTATGTACCTGAAGGGCATAGTAGAGGATGTGCTTGTCAAGGTTGACAAGTTCATCTTCCCAGCTGACTTTATTGTCCTAGATTTTGAAGAAGACATGAAGGTACCTATAATATTGGGAAGTCCATTCTTGGCGACGGGGAGGACCCTAATTGATGTACAGAAAGGGGAGTTAACAATGAGGGTACAGGATCAAGAAGTAACGTTCAATGTCTTCAGATTGATGAAATATCCTAATACTCCTGAGGATTGCTTCCAGATTATTGCAATCGATAATTTAGTTAGGGAAGTGTTCTTAGAAACCTGCATTATGGACCCTTTAGAAGCCACATTAACAAGGGCCAGTAGAACGGAAGAGCCCACACATGTGGAATTAGCCAAGTGGCTAGACGCACCCCAAAGATCCAAACCGTTCGAGCGACAATTTGAGTCTCTAAATGATGATGAGGCATCAACTTCCAAGGCTTAACCGTTGATCATAGAATCTCCTATCCTAGAATTAAAGCCTTTTCCAAAACACCTGAGGTATGCTTACTTAGGGGACTCATCCACTTTACCTGTGATAATTTTTGCTTCTTTAACCGAGACAAGGAAGAAAAGTTGCTGCTAGTGCTAAAGCAATATAAAACGGCCCTGGGGTGGTCAATATCTGATATTAAAGGGATTAGTCCAACACTATGCATGCATAAAAGCTTACTAGAAGAAGGGTCTAAGCCGTCCATTGAGAATCAACGGCGGTTAAACCCCATCATGAAAGAGGTGGTTCGGAAGGAGATTATAAAATTGCTGGATGTGGGCATCATCTACCCCATTTTTGATAGTCCTTGGGTCAGTCCTATCTAGTGCGTGCCAAAGAAGGGCGACATGACTGTAGTGCCCACCAAAAATAATAAGCTGATTCCAACCAGAATGGTGACTGGATGGAGGGTGTGTATGGATTATAGGAAATTAAACAAATCCACCTGTAAGGATCACTTTCCTCTTCCATTTATTGATCAAATGCTCGATAGACTTGCTTGGCATGAATTTTATTATCTGTTGGGTGGTTACTCTGGGTATAATCAAATCTCAATTGCTCCCGAAGATCAGGAGAAAACTACTTTCACGTGCCCATATGGGACGTTTTCATTTCAAAAAATATCTTTTGGGTTGTGCAACGCTCCTGCTATATTTCAGCGATGCATGATGTCTATTTTCTCTGACATGGTTGAAAAGACCCTGGAGGTCTTTATTAATGACTTTTCAATATTCGGGAGCTTATTTGATAATTGTCTGAGAAATCTGACTGTCGTTCTCCACAGATGTGTTAAAACCAACCTTGTATTAAATTGGGAGAAGTGTCATTTCATGGTTGAAGAGGGAATTATTCTAGGCCACCAGGTTTCTGTGGGCAGCATTGAGGTTGACAAGGCGAAAATTGATGTCATTAATAACCTTCCACCGCCGACATCAGTAAAAGGGTTAAGGAGTTTCCTTGGGCACGCTGGGTTTTTACAGGAGGTTTATTTAGGACTTCTCATGGATAACCAAACCGCTATGTAAACTATTGGAAAAGGACATGCCTTTCCAATTTGATGGAGCATGTCTGAGTGCTTTTGATTTATTAAAGGAAAGACTTATCTCGGCTCCTATTGTTGTAACCCCTGACTGGACCTTCCCTTTTTAGCTAATGTACGATGCAAACGATTTTGCTATTAGGGCGGTTCTAGGCCAAAGAAGGGATAAAGTATTCCACACAATATATTATTCCAGCAAAACTTTAACTGATGCTCAGCTAAATTACACCACCACTAAGAAGGAACTGCTGGCAGTAGTCTATGCGTTTGATAAGTTTTGTTCCTACCTCATCGGAATGAAGGTGATTGTCTAAACTGATCACTCGGTAATTAAATACTTAATTGAAAAAAAGATCCAAAGCCGATATTGATAAGGTGGATCCTGCTTCTCCAATAGTTCGATCTGGAGATCCGAGACAAGAAGGGGACATAAAATCATGTAGCGGATCACTTATCAAGGTTAGAAAATACCCCACATTTGGGAGATGCTAAAAAGCCATCAATGATTTCTTCCTGGATGAACAACTTTTTATCGTCCAAAGCAAAGCCCCGTGGTATGCAGACTTTGCCAATTTTGTTGCTTGCCAAGTGCTCCCTCTAAACCTGAGCTATCAACAAAGAAAGTAATTCCTAAATGATGCCAAACAATATTTGTGGGATGAGCCCTTCTTGTTCAAGCAGTGTTCTAATCAAATTCTACGGAGATGCTTGCCAGAGGAGGAAATTGAAGGTGTGCTCCATTACTGTTATTCCTCAAATTATGGAGGTCATTTTGGGGGGTTAAAGAACTACTGCTAAAGTGTTTCAGTCTGGATTTTACTGGCCCACCCTATTCAAAGATGCACACATATATGTATTGCACTGTGATAAATGCCAAAGGGTGGGAACCATTTCGAGAAGGCATGAATTGCCCTTGCAGAATATCCTTGAAGTTTAATTATTTGATGTTTGGGGTATTGACTTCATGGGTGCATTTCCGCCCTCCAACAACAATCTCTATATTCTTATGGTGGTGGATTATGTCTCCAAGTGGGTTGAAGCAGTTGCCTTTCTGACTAATGATGCGAAGGTAGTGCTCAATTTCCACAAGAAAAACATTTTTACTCGTTTTGGCACGCCTCGGGCTATTATCAGTGATGAAAGGTCGCATTTTTGTAACAAATACTTCGAAGCCCTTCTAGCTAAGTATGGGGTGACCCATAAGATAGCCACTGCTTATCATCCACAGACTAGTGGCCAAGCTGAAATTTCTAATCGAGAGGTAAAATGAATCTTAGAGAAGATTGTTAACCCCAATCACAAGAACTGGTCAAAGAAGCTTGACGATGCCTTGTGCGCTTACCACACAACTTACAAAATGCCTATCGAAATGTCTCAGTATAGGCTTGTCTATGGTAAGGTGTGTCATCTTCCAGTGGAGTTGGAGCACAATGCTTATTGGGCTATTCAGAAGCTGAACTTTGATTTAGAAGCAGCCGGTGAAAAAAGGGTTCTATAACTAAATGAATCAGACGAGTTTCATCTGCAAGCATATGAAAATGCTAAATTTTATAAGGAGAATACGAAGCGGTGGCACGAGAAGAAGATCGTATAAAGAAGTTTTGAACCAGACCAAAAGGTTTTTCTCTTCAACTCTCGATTGAAATTATTCCCCAGAAAATTGAAGTCCCAGTGGTTGGGGCCATTCAAGGTTGCCAAGGTGTATCCGTATGGGGCAATAGAAGTTCAGAACCCTTATTCAAACAAAACCTTTAAGTTAATGGTCAGCGCTTGAAGAAATACTAGGGAGGTGAGGTAGACTGGAAAAATACCTCCATCACCTTGGGAGATCCGGTGTAAGATGGGATAATAGTCAAGCCTACGACTCTAAATCAAGAGCTTGATGGGAGGCATCCCCATCTCAGTATCAAACAAATTGCTTTTCTGTTTATTCACTTCAGTCTTATTTTGGTTTAGTTACTCTCTGCATTTCTTAATAGTTCACTAGTTCTGTATAGTGCTTAGTTCAGTATCAAGTGTGTTAGTATGTTCGACAACATATATGTTTTAGTGTCTTTAGTAGTTAGATGGTATTTATAGTGTTCGTAGTCTTTTTTTGCTGTGTTGTTGCCTAATATGAGATATTGGCTTATGCAGGATTGCTTAAATTAGTAGCAAAAATTTAGACTCCGCGTCCTGGTGCCAAAGTTTATATTAGTATTTGCATCACAGCGCCATATTTCACGCTGCAGCCTCAATTTTCGCGCTGCAGCGCCGAACCAAAGGAGGACCTACTGTAAATCTGCACCGTGGCGCCAGTCAATAAGCAAATATCCGCGTCATAGTGCCATCTCAAGAGGTTACCCATTGGAAACTTGCGCCGCAACGCCGAGGTCCATGGGTAAATTCACGTTACAGAGCCATGGCTTAGGATAACCCACTATGAACTTGTGCCCCCGTGCCATTCTCGGCAGTGCAGTGCCACAGTCTTGACAGGAGCTCGCGACCCAGCGCCATTATCTGCGCCACAGCGCCAAGTTACCCTGTTAACTACTGGAAACTCATGCCGCAGTGCCGAGTACCATGTTGAGATCTGTGCCACGGCGCCAGAGTGGGTTTATCTCTGCACCGCAGCGCCATGCACCGCATCGCAACGCCATCAGCGAAATTTAGTTTTTAAAGGCGTCTGTTCAGTTGATTTACAGAACTCTTTCCCCTTCCAACAGCAAAAAGTCACTGCGTTTTCCTCTTCACGAGCCGTTAGGCAAGTACAACCGTCGCGTCCCTTCCATTTCCAACCGTTTGATTTTTGACCGTTCGAATGCCAACCACTGTGTAGTTAATTATTTTGGTCGTTGCTCACCTACGCATTCCCTCTTTAAAAGCCAAGCGAGGTATGGTTCTTTGTTATACTATTGGGTGTGAAAAATTACTTACAGAGCATAAAGTTGGTGCCTTTAGATTATTCTTGCAAACTAAATATGTCTTCTAAGCGTCCAAGAACCAGTATTGGTCCCCTCCTCCATCCTCTTCCCAAACTCCTGTTACGGCTTGTGATGCTATAAAATTTTCAATAGAAGAGGCTTAGAAGCGCTATACTCAAAATTTCCTGTCACGTAGGTTGGTGCCTGAGTGAGGGCTTAGGCCTGATGATAAATTGGACGGTCACATGATGGCTATGATTGTCAACATGAAATGGGTGCATTTCACCAAGTCGCCAGAATCAGCTGTTGTCGCGGTGGTGAAAGATTTCTACGTTAATGCCATTGCTGGTGGCCCTCCGCTGTTGCCTGTGCAAGGAAAGTTAATCTAATTCGATAGCCGGGCTATCAATACAGTTTATGGGACTCCCTACTATAACGGTCATGATTATCGGGAGGTTGGGCTTCGGAGTTACAACACAGATGATATCCTTAGTAAACTCTGTATGCCTGGGACTACTTGGAAAACTAATGAGTTTCATGGTGAAAAGACGTCATTTCCTCAACAGGCCTTAAGCCGTTATGGAAAATAATGGTACTTGTTTATCTGTGCTAATATCATACCTACACATCACTTGAGTGATGTAACTCGGGAAAGGGCAATTTTACTCTATACCATTGTTACGGGTTTAAAGGTCGATGTAGGGGTATTGATCAACGAGTCCATTAAGAAGGCTATAAAGAGCAATGTTATGTCAGGCCTCCCACACCCGTCTCTTATTACCCGTCTATGCAAAAGGGCGGGTGTACAGTGGGAGATGGAAGATGTCACCCTACCACCAATGTCTGTCATTGATCATCATCTCATAGGCCGCTATGGAGTATGAAAGGGTGCACCATCGCACCCCTGAGGAGAGGGCTTTTTGCTAGCACCTTAGCCATCGCCATCTAGTGATCCGACGCCATCCAATGAAGCGTGTACCTCCACTCACGTGCCTGAGCCTCCGTCATCTAAGACCGTTCATTCTGGGGCCCTCGCAGAAATTCTGAACAGCCTGAACTTTCCACACTACAAGGTAGACACTGTCGTCCAATGGCAGAATCAATTCCACCATTACCATGTAGAGTTCGCAAACACACTCTCTAACATTCATGTTTCTCAGGGAAGAGACGACGCTGATTTCATGCCCTTTCCATTTCCAGCACCTCTAATTTATGCACCTTATTCGCCACAATTTTTACCTGCTAAGGGGGCCCGCGAAGATGAGCCAGTGAATGTGGATGATGATGATGATGAAGATGCTTTTGAGATGGTCAGTGACGAAGGTGTCAATGCTCCGAATGCTTTAGAGGCCAGTGAGGACACTGGACAAATTACAAGTTTGGGGGGAGAATTCCTTTTATTTATATTATATATGAATTGTGTTAGTCTATTAATATTTGAACTTCTATGTTTATTTATGTTTATGGCGTGAGGACTTGAGTGGATCACTTGGGCTGAATAGCCCCAGACTGTTTATTTAACTATGTTTTATTTACGTTTGAATATTATTATGATTATTGGTTTGTATGGTGAATGATTTATTCTGGATGCATTGCTTTGCATAGTAGTATATTTGTTTATTTATATATGTATGCATGCTTTTGGTTGTACATCTTTTGGGTTTGCGTAATTACCAGGTGAAATTTGGGGATATCTTGATTAATTTAGATATTATTTTGTGGATAGCCACAATTTTTGGGATTTACACTGATTTTTGGTATACTTAATGCCATGTGTTATGGTTTTACCCTATTTTGACAAGGGTACTTGATATTTTATAGTTTTTGCCTATTATATTTTGATTAACTCTAACCCCCGGTCTGTAACTGTTTATATGTTGGGTTAGGGTATTTTTAGCGCTTAAGTTTTGATTGTGGCCTATGACATGCACTACGTAATTATATCATTTCTTAGAGTAGTGTCATATTTATGTGAACTAGGTGCGTGTTAATGAGATAAGTCGAGACTATTTTGGATCCATCCTTTTAGCAAAAACTGTCCAATTATATTTTCTAGTTATGTGTCCAGATTTAGGTTATCTTTTTATTGTGTTAAAAATTTGTACGCTGTTAAAACTCTGTTGATTTCAAGGTAATAAAAGACTTAGAGACTTTTACACTTTTTGGTCTATAGTTCTAAAAAAATAAAAAATAAAAAATAAAAAATAAAAAATATATATAATAATAACAGTCTTGCGGTGGGTTAAGATGGAGCGTGGAAACGCACTCGTCCATAAACGCAGACTGGTAAAATCTATTTTGGACTTATGTTGATTACGTGGCCTTTGTTGCTTGAGTTATTAGATTCATAGGGGTGTTTTACACCTAGCGCCCTAAAGTCATCTAGCTTGGGAGTCATTGATCAAAAGCTCGCTAATAAGTGCTCTGTTTAGCCTAAAAGTAATCAAGTAATGTTTGAGTCAGAATTTACTTCATATTACTAGAACATTTTGACCCTTTCTTGTTTTTGCGTCATGCTCTTAATGCTTGTTATTTATGTGGGTTGCATAGTAAGCTTATTAGGTATCACAATCGACTGTGTGATCTTAATTTGGGTTATGGCTAGTTAAGATATTTGGTCTGCACACACACAGAATGGATCAATTATAGTCTCATGTTTATTAATAGATATTAAGCCCTCGTTTGTATGCATTTTGTCCTATTCTCATAGGGTGTTTATGATTGTGCTTAGAGGCCATAATTTTAGTCTATAAGATTAGTTTTCATTGTATCTTGCAGTAATGGGGTATAAATGTCTGATAGTTTGCTTGAGGACAAGCAAAAGCTAAAGTTTGGGGGTATTTGATGAGTGGGATTTTTACCTGCGAATCAGATCCTTTGTGGCTTAAGATGTTGCATGTTTTCTGTGATTTAATTAGCTTTTACACTCTATTTCTGAGTTTTTAACAAAAAAGAAAAGAATAGAAAACTTAAATTAAAATAGAAAAGAAAATTTGAAGTTTTTCTTTGTGTTGTTTCTGAGTTTTTAATAGAATAGAATAGAAAATTTAAAATTGAGGACATGAGTTGTAATTTAAAATTTATTATATTAAAAGTTGAGGATAATATGAGAATTATAAAAATATTACTTATTCTAATTCTTTTCCGTCCAAATCAGGCCAATTTTGGACAGAAAACTTTGACAGGAAAAGTGGTCAAGTTTTCTATCCATTTCTTTTCTTTTCCGTTTATTAAAAAACTCAGAAACATAAAAATTAGAAAGAAAACTTAAATTTTTCGTTCATTTCTTTTCATTTTTGTCCATTTTAAAACTTAAAAATAGAGCGTTAGTTATATTTTGTTGTTATTATGTTTAAGTTCTATCATGCAGGGCTTTACAGATATTTTCCAGCTTCCAGGGCATTTTTGTTGTACTGGCGCCGCAGCGCTAGAGTTATACTAAGAGACTGCGCCGCAACACCATAGCAAGTTGGGACATACTGGAAATCGATGCCTCAACGCCATACTTGGCGCCCCAACTGTAAGACCCCATATTTTATGAAATAAAAGTATTTAATTTTCTTATAATTATTGTTCTATTTAATAAATGGTTTAATTGATAAAAGATTAAAGTTAAGTGTGATATGTGCATTTTTTTGCAAAGTTAGCAAGTTGATATAAAATATTCGTTGTGTCGGGGAATATTTGATTGGTCAGGGAATATTTGTTTTAACAGGGAATATTCGTACGACGACACAATCATTAGTGGACCCCACAACAGAAGTATTGTCGTAGTTAGAAAACGTTAGAAATATCTTTTTATAAAAATAACGGTGAAAGTTATACTGTTAAACTGTTGAACTACCCGGTGGTAAAAGTACAGTAATACACGTGGTTGCATAGTAGGACACAATATTAATTATTGATGCTTACGTGAGAAGTCACTCAATTATACTCAATTATTGCTACAGTAATTGCTGCATAGTATCTCACGTTATTTGATTCAATTATTGTCACAGTATTAATATTTTATATTATTAAATCAATAATTGAGATGACAAAGTTATTCATATTATAATTTGTAATATTGACGATGTCTAGAAAGTTCTGTCAAGGAGAGGTTTGTTCACCTAATTGCGCGCCAATAGGGATAAATCCTTATCGGAAAGCCCCCTCTTTCCTGGGAATGATCTGGTTGTTAAATATTGTGAGTTATAATATTAATGATGAATAATTGTTAATAGATTAAAAATGTGTTTATTAAAGATAAATAATTTGTGGTAAATATTTATTCAATTTTTTATATAAATATAGGGATTTGTTATGAGGCGTTTGTTGTAAGTTTGACTTAGTATTCCATGGGATGATTTAATAATTTTATGGACCGTCGATGGTGATTTTAATAGTAAATCAATCTGGACCATTGATGGTGGTTGTAATAGTAAATCAATCTGGACCGTTGATGATGGTTTTAATAGTAAATAAATATGGACCATCGGTGGTGGTTTTAAAAAGTAAATCAATCTGGACTGTCGGTTGTGATTTTAATAGTAATTAATATGAACCGTTCGTTCTAATAGTAAATCAATCTGAACCGTTCATGAATTAGTTACTATTTATTCCATTCTCCTATAAATAGAAGCTTAATTCTTCTTTCATTCTCACCAATTCATTGAGATTCACAAGAGACACTATAAAGAGAGAAACTATAGAGAGCAAGAAGAAGAGTATTCTGCTACTTCACTATTATAGTATCCAGCCTTCTACTAAGGTAAGGAGTATTATTTCTTTCGTATTTATAAGAAATACTATTTTTCGTATTCATCCTTTAATATGTCGGAATAATCTGTCTACGCGGATTACGTACTGTATGACAGGTGAAAATCCATTTGTAGTTTGGTATGATATTTCTTTTCATATTCTTAAATCTAAACTTATTATGGTAAGTATTGCTTCTATAATCCTTGAAATTAGTGGATTATCCTTGAGTTTTGCGCTTCATCCAGTCGTTTCGTTGGAATATTGATCTGAACTTTCTTATTAAATATTAATATTTTGACCCGAGGTACTATTCATGGGTTACTATTCACTGGAATATTATTTACTCGGGTATTCGGGGCACTTTTCATGGCGTGGTACTATTCACTAGTTACTATTCATGGGTTACTATTCACCCGATTACTATTCACTAGAATATTATTCAGTCGAGTATTAAGGGCACTTTTCATGTCGGGGTACTATTCCCGAAGTACTATTCACGGGGTACTATTCACCAAAAAAATTTATTTCTTTTCTGTCCAAATTATTTTGGATACATGGATATTATTCTTGAATTTTACTCCACAAAGCAATATCATGTTGACAATTTGGACATTATTGAATTCTAGATAAATTAAGTTATAAATCTTTAAAAATTTATCCTTTGCTTTCTTTTAATTGAATTCTTATATCATTGTCATCATCCTCATATTTATATTGTGATGAAAGTCATCTTGGGCTTACGTGCATAGATGGACTGTTGATTGGTATGATTATGACCAGGGATAATTCGGTACGATCATAACCATTGATGATTATACGAATATTTCTAGCCCGTAGTGCAAGAATAATTTGTGGATGGGATATTAATGAATGTCCTTAGCCTGTAGTGCAGGGATGATTTGATGATGTGATTATTTATTAAACTGAGTCCTAGCAATAAAGTTATTGATAAACTTTTTAAATCATAGAAGATAGTAGATATCATTCTCTTCTTGACTCTTCTAATGGATTGCTTGTTCCGCTGTAGTTAAACTTGTTGTCTATTATATTCTATCAGTTTAACATTGTTGAAGGCTAATGATAACTTATTATGCATTATCTTAGTCATAACATTTCTTACTGGGCTAGTTGATATCACCCTTTTACTTCCATTGTTCTCTTCAGGAAATGAGAACGTAGACGAAACTAGTTAATGAACTAGTTGGCTCTGAGGATAATTACACACGGCACTCTGGGGATTTCACCATGCCGGAGGATCATTGGAACTCGGCCAGATTAGATGTCTTGCTACTGTGCATATTGTCGTATGTATGCATGCCACGGTACATGGATGAGCTAGATATTGGCGTCATCATGGCAGTGAGAGCTCTCAGGGAGGGTCACACCATTGTACCGATGATTGTAGCAGAGACGCTGAGGTCAACCATATATTGCAGCACTTACCTTGCAGGGGTATTCACAGGAAGCTCGGTCATGTTGTACGTATGGTTTATGTCACACTTGAGACCGATTGAAACTTTCAGACGACACGAGTATTGTTTCACCCATGATATAGATATGTCATACTCCTTACAGCCTGCAGAGTGTAAAGATCCAGCATCTTGGTTCGTTTTCCTGGCAGGGATCAGAGATCCATTTGATATATTGTCGTGTACAGGGCTCAACTCACCCTACAGCTTCATCACTCATGCTACGGGCATGGATTATCTCCCTTTAGCTTGTTTGAGGGGCATGACTACTTACCATCCATTAGCCGTGATGTGTCAGTTTGACCAGTTCCAGGATTTCCATCTTTTTGAGGGGGCATTGAGTCAGCGCTTAGCTTCTCACCACTTATCAGCAGAGGATAGATCCATGTTGTATGCATGTTGGGATCAGCGTGATCTAGCTGAGTTTTACGTTAGCCATCCGGGTTGTTCTGCAGAATATTCCGCATGCATGGAGACAAAGACAACATTGATTATGGCAGTATCCACACTGCAAGGGATTGATTCCGATGATGGGGTGCCTATGGAGAAGACTTATATTCCCATTGAGGAGGGTTTATCTACTGGGTTGCCAGTAGTTGTGATGGATTCTCCCACCATGAGTGCTATTGTGATTCAGCATTCATCACAATATCTGGAGCAGAGTCTACATCTGATGACCTTTGAGAAAGATCAGGCTAGAGCCTTGATGTTGACAACTCTTGATGGGAGAGATGCCTGTTGGGTAAAATCTATATACGCACAACACGCAAGTATACGTGGTCAACAAGTAATAGAGTGATAAGTAGAGTATCGTTTCCACAGAGACTAACTAACAATAATCTTAACTTACAATTTCCAATTTTCTATTAACCCTAATTTTATTAAAATATTCAACATAATGATTATAACTAAAGATTCTAAATTAAAGAATAATTAAACTATCCTAGAACAATCACAAATATCAAAATCTGGAATTTCAAACAATCAATGGAGAAATAGACTTATGATTTCACCCCAAGCTTCACTCTGATTTTAACACCTTTATTCCACTTCAATTTACTATCCCAGTTTATTAATCAAGAACACGAACGTAGTATTAACCACCTCTCGATGCACTAATACCGTATCAACTTAAATCCACAATAAAGATAGAAACAAGTTAAACACCTTAATTAACTAACTCACTATATCTCTACGTGAATTACAATTAATGAAGGTTTAAGAATAAGTTCTCTATCAGATTACATGTGATGTCAAGCATATCTCTACCTTAACATTCATCTCGATTCTGTTATTCACAAAATTCATAAACACATGCTATATTAATTACGCCTAGATTTGAATATCCTCTCTCGATTCCAAATAAATCCATAAAGAATTGTTGATCAGGCAATTCATAAATTTTCAAGCTCAAATCAATATAGATAAACTGGAAATAGATTATCGAAATGGAAATCAAAGTTTACAAAATCATCGTTTCACTTAGAGATCCATCATAAGCCTAAAAAGTGAATTAGTTCATACTAAACAAAATAAACACTAAATAAATCATAGAAATCATTCTTGTGATTACAAATAATAGCCTAAAACGAAGAATATTGAAAAACACCCTTCACGTAGCCTAGAATCACAATCACCTCGAAAACCTTCTCAAAATACTCCTCCAAAGCTTGCTATCAAAAACTCAGGTTAATCTTCATTCTATCCCCTGTTATAATGTTGAAGTTGTGTTTGATAGAGTAGTAAATGTCTAGAATACAAGCTCCAGCCGAAATTCCCTTCAATTGGAGTTCCATTGTCATGCAATTACTAGAAACCATGCCCAAAAAGAAGTTTAATCATAACAGGACATAGCCAAAATTGCCACCCCCCGCCCTGGTTGGGGTTCATGTACTATATACGCCTGCCCCAACGGGCATACTTTCTGTCAAGCTCGAATGAAGACCCCCCCGCCCCGACGGGGGTGTAAAGGAAAAATACGCCAGCCCAGGCGAGCTACCTTTCTGCTAACTAGAAATTAAGACCCCCTGCCCCGCTGGGGGTGTATAGGCTAATGATACCCGTCCCAGCGGGCATGTCTTCTGCCAGATGACTTTGCTGAACTTCTAACTTTCTTCCAATTATGCTCCAATTGACTTCAAATCACACTGAATAGTTCCAAATGTACGTTGAATGCTACAACCACCATTCTACACATGAAATAAAATAAAACAAGTAAAAATGAACATGATCACAAGAATTTAGCAACAAATAAGCATGAAATGGACATTGAATCGCGTATATAAAATCCACTTATCAAAATCCCCAAAACATAAACTGTGCTAGTCCTCGAGCACAAAATAACTACATGCGATGCAATGCAATGCAATGAAATTAATATGACCTAATTTATATGCTTTCAAATCCAACAATATCCCAGAATCAAGATTATCTTAACGGCCTCAGCGAAAACAAGCAACTATACAATATCAACCACCAAAAACCAATCTACAATTCTGTTTTAATCCTCAAATCTCAAGCCATCATCACCGGTATAGTGTGTGTGTGAAACATCCATGATAACCGATACCAACTCAAATTTCAATACATAACCAATCTTTTAGAAGAAATCATGCAGTGCAAACTTAAAAATTTCAACAACAGACACTTCCAACTAAAACTAAACAATCACTAATCTCGGGGGTTCAAGCAAGGTACTTATACTTTATTTATATATACTTTTTTTTTTCTTTTTCTCTCTTTTTTTTCACGGGGTCTTTTTGCTCTTTTCCCGTTTTATTCATTTTTTTTCTATATAGATACATTACTGTGCAATGTCTCACTCTATTAGACTGACAGTGCTACCCCTTAACGAGCTTTCGACCAACGACTCCTAGACCATAAAAGACCTTAGGGCTCTAGGTGTAAAGACAATCCCCTCGAGCGTACTTGCTCAAGTAACAAAGGTCCCGAAACAAGACTAATCACGACATATATACTCTTTATATATAAAGCTTATATACCTCACCTATCATCCCGTAAACTTAGGTTCTTGCCTAATTTTTGCCTTTACTATCTATCCTTATCATTTTCTCATTTACTCTAGCATCATCCTTTTGAAACCATTTAGGTATCAATTTGAACTGACCAGTCAACAACGATGTTATTGTTCGTGCTATCCATATCTACACCAGTTTCAAATAAGCTCAAGATTCGATTCATAAACAAGACTTGATCCATAGTTCTAGTAATCAACACTATATTGGTTAACTTATTATCAATCACATCATTGGCCCACAAACAATATGAAATACAACATTGACGGAATTACGCAACACAATATTTACTAACTAAATTATATATATATATATATATATATATATATATATATATATATATTGATAACAAAATGCATTACAAGATTATCTACTATGGAATGACAAACATTATACTAATTTACTATGAATGCACCTAAGCTATCATGCAATACTCAAATTAAGATGCAATACTGAAATTTAAATGACAAAATGTAAAATGCAACCTAAATGAATCAAATGCATGCAAACATGTATTTAAATCCCCCAAACTTAAGTAATACAATGTCCTCATTGGATGAATAGTCAAAATAAGTATGTGAGGACTTCCCTGCTATTGCTTAAGTCTGAGGAGGTGGTTGTTGTTCTTCTTCATCCGAATCACTTGGTGGAAACCTTGGCATTGGCATGGGTTGTTGATATAGAAATTGGGCCGCCGGGTTATAGCTTTTTAGAGTTATGTTGAGCGAGGCGAAAGATGCGTTCATAGCATCAAACATATGATCTTGCCTCATTGTCAATCGCCTCATTTCCTGACGAGTTGCGTTGTTGTGTGCATTTAATTGATTTTGAGAAACAAGGAATTGAGAACTGGATATGGCCTCAGCCAGTGGTACCTGCTCAATCCCTTGATCGCCCATTGGTTCATCATCCTCCCCCGATGTCTCCGTATGATCCACGTTGTCTTCCGAATTCGATGGAAAAATAAAATCCAGACCACGCGGATGTGACTCGCCCCCTGCCCATACAGAATATCGCGCTATCATTCTAGAATCAAGCTATACAAGTGGCAATTGTGTGGTCTAGTCGTCGGACCATCAAACCCTTGCATTGCGACACAACCCACAAATGAGTGATGGGTGTGGCAAGCCTCTAGAAAAGTTTCCACGTAAGTACCGACGGATGGAGGAACAAATAATTGCCCCGACATCGATGATGAAATTTTGCACAATGACGTACAATAGTAACGCCTTCTCTTTTGTGACATCCGAGGTGTGTTGAGATGGAAGCAATTTAGCACATAGGAAGGCGTACAAAATTTTTACATACTGGCTGAGGTCTTTGCTATGAAACACGGTGCCTCCCTTCCGACCCTTGATCTAAGATGTTCCCGACTTTATCCTCTCCGTGATTATAGCATCATAGTCCGGGTCAGAATTATGGACATGAGCATAATGACAGTGGTGAGGTACCCGTAGTTGGTAGTAGGTGTTGATGGCGTCGGCACTGAATGGAACCAACAGACCTCGCATAAATGCGTAGAATGGTTCTTTGTCCTCAGCATTTGCGTAGAATTCTTTGACAATGTTAACAACGGCTGGTGTAAGGGCTTTGGTCCATCCCATTTGGTAAATTTGAGGCATAAGCTCTCCATCGTTACGATCCGGTGCCAACCCCCGCTCCGGTGCAAGGGCTTTGGTGAGCATGTAGTCATACCTGTCGGCGTTAATGGCACTTGCAAATTTTTGACGATCTGCGAGTTGGTTGAGATGGTCATGAACTCTCCCCCCTTTGGCATTTAGCAGATGATTGTGAAGCCATGTCTTTCCCTATTGTTGGACTTGCCTTAGCTCTCCCCCAACTTTTCAATTTTATCCTATCTAGCTCACAAGTATACTCTATGTTTGCTTTATATCAATTGTCGTAGGAGATTTGGTATGAGATGTGGTGATATATATAGAGGTAGAGGGAAGGCTACCATTGGTTGAGTGGAGAGGTGGGGTGATTAATGGAGTTAAGGTGGTAGTGGTAATAGTGGGTAGTGGTTAGGAGATTTAATTGCTATAGTGGGGAATTGGAGAAATTGGGTTAGTGGTGTGTTATTGGGAAGGAAAGAAGTCTATGTAACTGCCAAAGTCTGTTTCTTTCTAGGACCCCCACCCCGGCTGGGGGTATTGTACTAGGAAGGCCCGCCCCGACGGGCTATTATTCTGTCAACTGGATTCGGGGACCCCCGCCCCGGCGGGGGTTGTAGTGTAAAATTGGCCCGCCCCAGTGGGCATGTCTACTGTTAGTGCTTCTTCTTTTGCTACAGTGTAGTTCACTTTTGCTTCAATGTAGTGCTTAATCTTCCTTCATCCATCCTACGAGACATAAAACATGAAGTTTAGTGGATTGTTTATAATGTGAAGTATTAATGAGAGATTAAATAGACTTTCCATGTATACTACTAACTATTAATTGAATAAAATCTATATTGTAACGACTATAAATGAAAAATACGAGAATAAACTAAAGATTGGGTTGCCTCCCAATTAACGCTTGATTTTAAGTCGTTCAGCCTGACTACTTCCTTCTCATGTTATGTCGGTCAATGTAATGGTGATCACGTCAGAGTTGGCTTCTCCACCCCAATAATGCTTCAAACGGTGTCCGTTTACTTTGAACGTATCTAGTGGATTTCGACTGTAGAGTTCCACTACGCCATGAGAGAAAACCCGTTTGATAGTTAATGGTCCCAACCAACACGATTTTAGCTTTCCGGGGAACAATCCCAACCACGAGTTGAACAATAGTACTGATTAACCCGGCCCGAATGTTAGATGCATAAATTTTTTGTCGTGCCATCTTTTTACCTTTTCATTGTAAATTTTTGAATTCTCATAGGCGTGAAGGCAAAATTCGTCGAGTTCATTCGATTGAAGTAGTCTTTTTTCCCCTACAGCTACTTGATCAAAATTGAGTTTTTTCACCGCCCAATATGTCTTATGCTGTAACTCGACCAGTAAGTGACATGCCTTCCCGTACAGTAGTTGATATGGTGACATCCCGATTGGTGTCTTATATGTAGTCTGGTATGCCCATAATGCATCATCCAATCTAAGCGACCAATCTTTCCAACTCGGATTCACCACTTTCTCTAATATCTTCTTGACTTCTTTGGTTGATACCTTAGCATGTCCACTTGTTTGAGGGTGATACGTTGTAGCTACCTTATGGTTGACCCTATACTTGGCTAAAAGAACAGTAAAGGACTTATTGCAGAAGTGACTACCTTCGTCACTGATAATTGCTTTTGGCGTGCCAAACCTCGTGAAGATATTCTTATAAAGGAACTTGAGGACCACTTTGGCATCGTTTGATGGAAATGCTGCAACTTCAACCCACTTTGACAAGTAGTCCACTACGAGTAGAATGTATTGATTATTCAAAGATGAGGGGAATGGCCCCATGAAATTGATACCCCATACGTCAAAAATTTCTACTTCTAGAATCGTTTGTAAGGGCATCTCATTCCGTTTCAAAATGTTGCCCGCCCTTTGACACTTATCGTATTGTTTGACAAAATGGTGGGCATCTTTGAATAATGTGGGCCAATAAAAACCAGATTGCAACACCTTAGCTGTTATCCTCTTACTACCATAATGCCCGCCATATGCAGATGAGTGACACTCATGCATAATGTTCTTCATTTCACTGTAGGGTACGCACCGTCTAATTATTTTGTCGGCACACTGCTTGAATAGATATGGTTCGTCCCACATATACCATTTCACGTCATGAAAAAATTTCCTTTTCTGTTGTCTTGTGAGATCAGGTGGTAGAATGTTGCTCACAAGGAAATTTGCATAATCCCCATACCAAAGGAATCTCTGCTGAAATCCCAAACAATTGCTCATCTGGGAATGACTCATTAATCTCACATCTGTCATCTTTTGCTTTCCCTTGGTTTTCCAACCTAGATAAGTTATCGGCTATTGGGTTCTCCGTCCCCTTTCTATCCTTTATTTGTAAGTCAAACTCTTGAAGTAGGAGAATCCACCAGATAAGGCGTGGCTTAGCATCTTTTTTTTGTTATTAAGTACTGAATCGCCGCATGGTCTGTGTAGATTATCACCTTAGTC
This sequence comes from Panax japonicus, assembly GCA_020205505.1. Taxonomy (NCBI): domain Eukaryota; kingdom Viridiplantae; phylum Streptophyta; class Magnoliopsida; order Apiales; family Araliaceae; genus Panax; species Panax japonicus. Next base: position 37,149,725 of record CM035108.1, read on the forward strand.
TCGATCAAGTAAGCCCGAAATTTGTCAAATGCATACACCACTTCAAGCAATTCTTTTTTTGTGGTTGTGTAATTCATTTGAATTTATGTAAGTGTTTTGCTTGCATAGTATATGGCGTGAAACACCTTGTCTCAAAGTTGGCCCAAAATAGTCCCAACCGCGTAGTCACTTGCATCACACATAAGCTCGAATGGCATACTCCAATCCGGTGTGACTATAATGAGGGCTGTAGTTAATTTTCTCTTTAATAATTCAAAAGCTGTCTTGCATTCTTCATTAAAGCTGAAAGTCGCATCCTTCTCTAGAAGGCTGCATAGAGGTTTCACAATTTTAGAGAAGTCTTTTATAAACCTCCTGTAGAACCCAGCATATCCCAAGAAACTCCTAATACCCTTAACTGAGCTCGATGGAGGTAGTTTTTCAATTGTTTCCAGCTTTGCTTTGTCAACCTCCAATCCTTGAGCCGATACCATATGGCCTAAAATTATGCCCTCTTCAACCATGAAGTGGCATTTTTCCCAATTTAGTACGAGATTTGTGTCCTTACATCTTTGCAACACAATGACCAAATTCTTTAAGCAAATATCGAAGCTGTCCCCATAGACTAAAAAGTCATCCATGAAGACCTCAACATTTTTCTCCACCATATCTGAAAAAATGGCCATCACACACCGTTGGAAAGTTACAGGTGCTTTGCACAGACCAAATGGCATCCTCCTAAATGTGAATGTGCCATAAGGGCACGTGAATGTGGTCTTCTCTTGATCCTACGGAGCGATGACTATTTGGTTGTAGTCCGAGTACCCATCCAACAAACAGTAGTACTCATGTCCCCCAAATCTATCAAACATTTTATCAATAAATGGCAGCGGGAAATGGTCTTTTCGGGTTGCCTTGTTCAATTTTCTATAATCCATGCAAACCCTCCAACATGTCACTGTTTTAGTCAGTATTAATTCGTTGTCCTCATTCTGTACCACTGTCATTCCTCCTTTTTTCGGCACACACTACACTAGACTAACCCATTTGCTGTCAGAAATCGGGTAGATGATGCCGGCATCTAACTGCTTCAAAATGTCCTTCTTCACAACTTCCTTCATAATCGGGTTAAGTCGTCGCTATTGCTCCACCGTTTGTTTTGCCTCATCTTCCATTAAGATCTTGTGCATGAAAAATGAAAGGCTAATTCCCTTTATGTCTGTGATTGTCCACCCAACAGCTGATTTGTGTTCCTAAAGAACCCTCAACAACTTTTCTTTCTGCATTTCGTTATGTACAGCTGAAATAATAACAGGTAAAGAATTTGAATTGCCTAAATATGCATACCTGAGGTGTTTAGGGAGTTGCTTAAGTTCCAAAGTTGGTGGTTCCTCCAATGACGGTTTTAATTTTTCTGTAGCTGTCTCCTACGCGTGCAAGGGTTCAAATTGTGCTCTAAATCGGCTCACTCGTGGCAACAAATCTAGCATCTGTAAGTAGTCCACTAATTCTGGGTTGTCGACCTCTTTATATCCCAATAAAGTTATTTCTAATGGATCATTAACCAAACTCTTGCTCATATCTTCACTGATGATTTTCTCAATTAAATCCATTCGAAAACATTCGTCCTCATCCATGGGGAATTTCATGGCCTTGAACACATTGATTTTTATTTCTTGATCTTGGACCCTCATAGTCAGTTCTCCTTTTTGTACATCTATGAGTGTCCTACCCGTGGTCAAAAATGGTCTCCCTAGGATAATTGGGATATTCTTGTCCTCCTCAAAGTCCAGATTGATAAAGTCCGCGGGAAATATAAACTTATCCACTTTCACTAAGATGTCCTCTACTATGCCTCTCGGATATGTGACTGACCTATCCACCAACTGTAATAAGATATTTGTAGGTCTTAGTGCGGGCAAAACCAATTATGTGTATACTGACAATGACATAAGGTTTACACTCGCCCCTAAATCACATAAACACTTGCTGAAATGCATATTCCTAATCGTGCATGGATTAGTGAAGCTCCCCGGGTCCTTGAGTTTTGGTGGTAATTTCTGCTGTAATACCGCACTACACTTCTCGGTTAGTGCAACTGTCTCAAAATCTTCCCATTTCTTCTTCCTTGACAGAATCCCTTTCATAAATTTTGCGTAGCTCGTCATTTATTCTAGGGCTTCTGCAAATGGTATGTTGATTTGAATTTTCTTGAAAACTTCTAGAAATTTTGCAAATTGCTTGTCTAATTTTTGTTTTTGAACTCTTTGCTGGAATGGTGGGGGAGGATAGACAACATTTTTGCTAACTAGTTTGTTCTTTTCCATTTGTTTTTTGTCCCCCTACTTTACCTCACCCACTGTATTTTCTTTTTTTTGTTTCAACATCCTTTATAACCGAAATTTTTGTCTCTTGACCCTCAAGTTGTTTTCCACTTCTCAACAAAATAACTTGACACTGCTCGTGATTACCCTTAGGATTTCTCTCGGTGTCACTTGGTAATGTCCCTTGTGGTCTATTATTCAATGCCAATGCAATTTGTCCTATCTGATTCTCTAGATTCTTGATTGCCATCTCTTGTGATTTCATAGCCATTGCATGATTTTTCATAGCCACCTCATTGCTAGTTATGTATTTTTTCACCAACTCCTCTAGATCTGATTTCCTTTCTTGATGTTGTTTTGGTTGTTGATGGTTCTGAAATCCTGGTGGATATGATGATCTTGGAGCTTGTTGCTGATGGTTATTTCTCCGTGAAAAATTTGAATGATTCCTATTCCCCTGGTTATAAGTGTTTTGGTACATATTCTGCGGGCCCATATTGTAGCTACCTATAAACTGGATGGATGCTGGATTGATTACGCATTGATCTGTAGGATGATCACCTACACACAATTCACATACCATTGCAACCTGATGTACCTGAGCCCCTGTCATGGCATCCAACTTCTTTGAAAGTGCAAAAATTTGTGCTTGTATGGCTGTCACACAATCTACTTCTAACACCCCAGCTGCCTTTGCTTGTGTCATTCTTTTTGTGGGCCATTGGTAGTTGTTTGCCACCATGGTTTCAATCAAATTATATGCTTCCTCGTAACTCTTGGCCATGAATGCTCCGCCCGACGTTGCATCAATACTAATTCTGAGATTCCCATGTAGTCCGTTATAAAATGTGTTCATTTGTAGCCACTTGGGTAATCCATGATGTGGGTATTTTCTGAGCAATTCTTTATATCTCCCCCATACCTCATATAGCGACTCCCCATGTTGTTGCTCAAACATCGTTATCTCGTTCCTCATCTTTGCAATTTTCGCCGGTGGAAAGAATTTGGCTAGGAATTTCTGAGCTAAATCCTCCCATGTAGTAATTGATCCAGGCGGTAGAGAATGCAACCAACTCTTTGCCTTGTCACATAGAGTGAATGGGAACAAGCGAAGTCTCGCCGCATCATCCGACACCCCGTTGTACCTAAAGGTGTCACAAATCTCCAGAAAATTGACTACATATTCGTTCGGATCGTCATTTGCCAATCCCCCAAATTGAACTGAATTCTGAATCATTTGAATCATCTCAGGCTTGATTTCAAATGAGTTAGCAGCTATTGTGGGCCTGGTGATGCTTGACTGCAGTTCAGTCACTTTGGGTGTGGCGAAGTCCCTTAACGCTTTCTGATCTTTGTCTACCATTTCCTCTTCCTTTTCAGATGTTTCGAATTCTTTCCTCATTTCTTTGATCCACTTACTCAACCTCTTAAACCTTTTCTCAATGTCGTCCTCAAAAGGCAGCAAGTTTGGATTTTTAGACCGAGTTTGCATAAACTGTTTCCAACACCTGAAATAGAAGGACAAAACAAAAATAAAAATGTCTAAGTAAAACTGGATTAATTAAACTGATATTGTAAAACTATTAAGATTTATACTTAATAGTCCCCGGCAACGGCGCCAAAAACTTGTTGGGTAAAATCTATATACGCACAACACACAAGTATATGTGGTTAACAAGTAATAGAGTGATAAGTAGAGTATCGTTCCCATAGAGACTAACTAGCAATAATCTTAACTTACAATTACCAATTTCCTATTAACCCTAATTTTATTAAACTATTCAACACAATGATTATAATTAAAGATTATAAATTAAAGGATAATTAAACTATCATAGAACAATCACAAATATCAAAATTTGGAATTTCAAACAATCAATGGAGAAATAGACTTATGATTTCACCCCAAGCTTCACTCTGATTTTAACACCTTTATTCCACTTAAATTTACTATCCCAGTTTATTAATCAAGAACACGAATGTAGTATTAACCACTTCTTGATGCACTAATACCGTATCAACTTAAATCCACAATAAAGATAGAAACATGTTAAACACCTTAATTAACTAACTCACTATATCTCTATGTGAATTACAATTAAAAAGGGTTTAAGAATAAGTTCTCTATTAGATTACATGCGATGTCAAACATATCTCTGCCTTAACATTCATCAAGATTCTGCTATCCACAAAATTCATGAACACATGCTATATTAATTAGGTCTAGATTTGAATATCCTCTCTCAATTCCAAACAAATCCACAAAGAATTGTTGATCATGCAATTTATAAATTTTCAAGCTCAAATAAATATAGATAAACTGGAAATAGATTATTTAAATGGAAATCAAAGTTTACAAAATCATTGTTTCACTTAGAGATCCATCATAAGCCTAAAAAGTGAATTAGTTCATACTAAACGAAATAAACACTGAATAAATCATAGAAATCATTCTTTTGATTACAAATAATAGCCTAAAACGAAGAATATTGGAAAACACCCTTCACACAGCCTAGAATCGCAATCGTCTTGAAAATCTTCTTGATATACTCCTCCAAAGCTTGCTATCAAAAACTCAGGTTAATCTTCGTTCTATCCCCTGTTATAATTTTGAAGTTGTGTTTGATAGATTAGTAGATGTCTAGCATACAAGCTCCAGTCGAAATTCCCTTCAATTAGAGTTCCATTGTCATGCAATTACAAGAAACCATGCCTAAAAAGAAGTTTAATCATAACATGACATAGCCCAAATTGCCACCCCCACCCCGGCAGGGGTTCATGTACTATATACGCCCGCCCCAGAGGGAAACCTTTCTGTCAAGCTCAAATGAAGACCCCCCGCCCCGGCGGAGGTGTAAAGGCAAAATACACCCGCCCCCGACGGGCTACCTTTCTGCTAATTGGAGATTAAGACCCCCCGTCCCGGGGGGGCATGTCTTCTGCTAGATGACTTTGCTGAACTTCTAACTTTCTTCTAATTATGTTCCAATTAACTTCAAATCACACCGAATAGTTCTAAATGTACGTTGAATGCTACAACCACCATTCTACACATGAAATAACATAAAACAAGTAAAAATGAACATGATCACAAGAATTAAGAAACTAATAAACATGAAATGGAGATTGAATCGCGTATATAAAATCCACTTATCAACGCCGCTCTATTAGATAGATATGAGGCCAGATCAGCCAGAGATGCATTGATTGTAGAGAGGAATGCTGCCCTATCTACCCGGAATGTGGCCGTCATAGATAATACTTTAGTGAGATCCCTTACAACTGGCATCCTTGTCGATATGAGTGCATACATTTATGAGCATCATGCCACCATGAAGTTAGCCTCGGATCTACTAGCTCATGTAGATACCATTGGGCAGGAGCTTGCATCGTTACCTCCTTCTTCGGAGAGGGATGCTATGTTAGATCTGATAGTACGCATAGATACAGATCCATAGATAGACTTGTATTTTCCTGTACAGACTAGCTTAGCCATTTTGTCATGTACAACATATATGTATATGTCAAACAACATTATATATGGCAGAGAAATATATTTTGATTCACTTCCTTTCAATTTTGCCTTGATACTTACTTGATATTTGTTTGTTTCTTTAGGGCTTGTGATCTTGATGTATTCTGAATTCATCCTTGATGTGTGGACATTGAGACATCACATGATATTTCAGAACGAATCATTAATCTGTGTGTATCCCTACCATGTTTGGTGTCTTGGAACTGATTTCTATATGTAGATGTGGAGAGGAGTGTGGCTTTTCCTCTTTGAGATTGACCGCACCACAGATGGTCGTCAGTACTCCTATTTAAGAGGAGCCTAGTTAATTCCATCTCTTATGGATTGGTGTTGCTCTTTGAGGCACAACCGCAGCTTAGATGGTCACCGGATCTCCTATTTATGAGGAGAGGTCAGGTAGTTCCATCCCTTTGGTCTACAGCCGATGAAATGTGGTGGATTGAAGCTTGATCCTAGTACCATGTGACAAGTATTTATGTTTTGGTAGCGAGTTAGACCGAACCATAAATGGCTGCCTATGTACTCCTATTAAAGAGGAGACCAGGCTTGCGTAGTTCGAACCTGGTGTAAAAGGTTCAACGCTGAATGATATAGAAAGGTGTAGGAATGTTTTTGTTATTTTTGCTTATGTAGAGAAAGGGTAGATGTAAGACCCTAACTTATTATAAATAAAATTAAATTTCCTCTATTTATTATTTTGAAATAGTAAGGGTTGATTGATTAATGTGGTTAGTTATGGGTAAAATGCACAAATATTTCAAATATGCAGTGGTTATAAAATATTCATTTTTATCGGAGAATATTCGTTTGGTCGTGGATTATTCTTACTGTCGGGGAATATTCATACGACGGCGCAGCCTTGTGTGGGCCCCATAACGGAAAGCAATTGGATGAAGAAAATGACAAGTATAAGTTGTTTATAAATAACGGCGTAGTTGTTACCGTTAATACTGTTGGAATACCTAGTGGTTAAAACACAGTAGCATACGGTATTGCACCAATTATTGATTCTTACGTAGGAAGACATTACTCAATAATTGTTACAGTGGTTACTGTTCAATATTTTATTTTATTGATTCAATAATTGCTACATTGATATTGTATATTATTGTTGTTTCAATAATTGTCACTACACAGTATTTTCATTATCAGATCAATAATTCATATTGTTTGAATAATATTATTTGATACCATTATTGGCAATGTCTAGAAAGTTCTGTCTAAGGAGAGGTTTGGTCACCTAATTGCGCGCCAGTAAGGAGAAATCCTTATTGGAAAGCCCCCTTTTTCTTGGGAACTACTTGATTGTCAATATTGTGATTCTGTAATATTATTTGTGAATAATTAATTATTGATTTATATGATAAGAAAAATATTCATTTAATGTGGATATAGATGGAGAAAATTTTTAATGTGACAATTGTTGAAAAATTGTTATTTTATCTTTTCTTATAAATAATACATTTAAATATATTATTATATTTAAATAATATAATAATGGCGATATTTTTACAATGAATGTGGGATATATGAGTATATGCGGAGGAGGATTATTTTTGTTACAATTAATGTTTAAAACATGTTAAACATGTCGGTGGACCCCATTTCTTGACTGAAATTGGTTTATAACCCGTAAAATCGCCCGTTTGTGGATTTCGGTCAATTTCTGTTTGGAATTTAGAAAAACTTTCTTCTGCAAAGTTGTAGAGAATGGAATTTCCTATAGAAAGGACATGAGGTTCGAATTTTTCTGATAAAAGAGCTATTTATTATGAATTATTTAAGTTTCAGAGTTCCGAAATAATCGATTTTTGGAAGTTTTAAATAATTTTATTAACAAAAATCATTTTTTTAATTTTGGTGGGTTGGTGGCTGATGTCTAGACCAAAAATGTGGGTTAAGGAAAATTTATATATATATATATTAATATTTTATTAAAATTTCTGCTTTGGTGTTCTAATCATTTTCCTATAAATAGGGTGCTTAGGTTAGAATTGAAAATCACACCAGAAACTGAAGTTTTCTCTCTCTATATTATCGAGCGTATTCTTGTGAGTATTTTGATATTTTGAGTGTTTCTATACGGTGCAAGTTCCCTTCAACACTATATCTAGTATTCCAGCTAGAAGTACAGTCTTTTCAAAGTAAGGGATATTATTTTTTTAAATGATATTATTACTTCTAATATCATTATACCGGATTATTGGCAAGATTTTTCTTGTGAAATTCTTGTCTTTTAGTGTCGGGGTTACTATTCACATATATGACACTATTCACGAATACGACACTATTCATAGAAAAATTAAATTTTCATTTTTTGTCCAAAATATCTATTATGAATACTAGCTTTGATTGTATCCATGTTTTGATCATTCTTGAATTTTACTTCACTATGATTATTAATGAAGTATTTTTGAACTTGGACTGTTTAAAGTACGAATCCTTAATATTTACTCTTTTGTTTCACTAGATTCGTTTTCTTTAAAATATTTTTCATCATTCTCAGTTCTAAATAATGGTATTACTGAATATCTTTGGCCTGTAGTACAAAGATGAATGAATTTGTGATGAATATCTTTGGCATGTAGTGCAAAGATGTACAGGTGTTGAGATGAATATGACCGACTGATGAATATCTTTGGCCTGTAGTGCACAGATGAATATTTGATTCAAGATGAATATTGATTGATGTTACAGGGATAAAATATTGATGATGGACTTTTAAATTCATAGATAAAAGTAGATTTCATTCTCTACGTAACTTTTCTATGAATTATTATTTTCGCTGCGAATATTGATCTGAAAATTGTTGTCTATTGTATTTTATCAGATTTTTCCCTATTGAAGACTAACGATAATTTGTTCTATATTATCTTAGTCATAATATTCTTTACTGGGCTAGTTGAGCTCACCCATTTCCTTTTTGATCCATTTTTCTTCTCAGGAGGCGAGAATGTAGCGAGTTCTAGTCGGGGTGTGGAATGATGATTCTAGAAAGTTGTTTTAGTTGTCCTCACTATTTTTATAAAATAATGTACCAATAATTATAATGAGGACTTATTTGGGTTTGAATATTGTCTAGACGGAAATATTTGTATTTAAACTCACAGTTTTCATGTTGTATTAATAAAGTTGTAGTTGTTTCTGTACCATGTTATTGACGATTCAAAATGGGTGATGTATACCTATTTTGGGGGCGTCACATTATTGTTGTTTCAATAATTATCACTATACAATATTTTCATTATCAGATCAATAATTCATATTATTTGAATAGTATTATTAGATAATATTATTGGCAATGTCTAGAAAGTTCTGTCTAAGAAGAGGTTTGGTCACCTAATTGCTCGCCAGTAAGGAGAAATCCTTATAGGAAAGCCCCTTCTTTCTTGGGAACTGCCCGGTTGTCAGTATTGTGATTCTATAATATTATTTGTGAATAATTAATTATTAATTTATATGATAAGGAAAATATTCATTTCATGTGGATATAGATGGAGAAAATTTTTAATGTGACAATTGTTGAAAAATTGTTATTTTATCTTTTCTGATAAATAATTCATTTAAATATATTATTATATTTTAATAATATAATAATGGTAATATGTTTACAATGAATGTGGGATATATGAGTATATGAGGAGGAGGAGTATTTTTGTTCGAATTAATGTTTAAAACATGTTAAACATGTCGGTGGACCCCATTTCTTGACTGAAATTGGTTTATAGCCCATAAAATCTCCCGTTTATGAATTTCGGTTAATTTCTGTTTGGAATATGGAAAACCTTTCTTCTGCAAAGTTGTAGAGAATAGAATTTCCTATGGAAAGGACATGAGGTTCGAATTTTTCTGACAAAAGGGCTATTTATTATGAATTATTTAAGTTCTGGAGTTTCGAAATAATCAATTTTTGGAAGTTTTAAATAATTTTATTAACAAATTTTTTTTTCTATTTTGGTGGGTTGGTGGCTGATGTCTAGACCAAAAATGTGGGCTAAGGAAAATTTATATAAATATATTAATATTTTATTAAATTTTCTGCTTTGGTGTTCTAAGCATTTTCCTATAAATATGGTGCTTAGGTTAGAATTGAAAATCACACCAGAAACTGAAGTTTTCTCTCTCTATATTATCGAGTGTATTCTTGTGAGTATTTTGATATTTTGAGTGTTGCTATACGGTGCAAGTTCCCTTCAGTACTATATCCGGTATTCCAGCTAGAAGTACAGTCTTTTCAAGGTAAGGGATATTTTTTTTTGAAAAATGATATTATTTCTTCTAATATTATTATGCCAGATTATTGGTAAGATTTTTCTTGTGAAAATCTTGTCTTTTAGTGTCGGGGTTACTATTCACGTATACGACATTATTCACGAATACGACACTATTCACAGAAAAATTAAATTTTCGTTTTTTGTCTAAAATATCTATTATGAATACTAGCTTTGATTGTATTCATGTTTTGATCATTCTTGAATTTTACTTTACTATGATTATTAATGAAGTATTTTTGAACTTGGACTGTTTAAAGTACGAATCCTTAATATTTGCTATTTTGTTTCACTAGATTCGTTTTCCTTAAAATATTTTCAATCATCCTCAGTTCTAAATGATGGTATTACTGAATATCTTTGGCCTGTAGTGCAAAGATGAATGAATTTGTGATGAATACCTTTGGCATGTAGTGCAAAGATATATAGGTGTTGAGATAAACATGACCGACTGATGAATATCTTTGGCCTGTAGTGCAAAGATGAATATTTGATTCAAGATGAATATTTATTGATGTTACAGGGATAAAATATTGATAATGGACTTTTAAATTCATAGATAAAAGTAGATTTCATTCTCTACGTAACTTTTCTATGAATCATTATTTCCGCTGTGAATATTGATCTGAAACTTGTTGTCTTTTGTATTTTATCAGATTTTTCCCTGTTGAAGACTAACGATAATTTGTTATATATTATCTTAGTCATAATATTCTTTACTGGGCTAGTTGAGCTCACCCTTTTCCTTTTTGTTCCATTTTTCTTCTCAGGAGGCGAGAATGTAGCGAGTTCTAGTCGGGGTGTGGAATGATGATTCTAGAAAGTTGTTTTAGTAGTCCTCACCATTTTTTGTAAAATAATGTACCAATAATTATAATGAGAACTTATTTGGGTGTGAATATTGTCTAGACAACAATATTTGTATTTAAACTCACAGTTTTCATGTTGTATTAATAAAGTTATAGTTATTTCTGTACCATGTTATTGACAACTCAAAATGGGTGATGTATACCTATTTTGGGGGCGTCACAGTAGAAGTGTTTTTGTTGTTTTGGTTTTTGTAGACAAAGGGCATAAGTATTTTTGTTATTTTTTTTATTGCTACCGGGCCATATAGAATATGGTTGCCTACTTACTCCCGGGTATCAGGGAGATCCGGTCAATGTAGTTCGCCCCTCAAGATGATTTGCAGCCGAAGAGAAGTCTGAATCCCATATGCAGGCTAAATTGTG